>OW121784.1:19407247-19854747 GCA_933228815.1 Machimus atricapillus
TTCATTCTTCTTATTCAAGTTGTATTCATCTTCGTACTGCTTCAGTTTCTTCACCTTCCTCTCACAAGCCTGTTTCATAACTTTACGTGCTTGACTAGAACTGCGACACTTTTTGGGTAGTGTGACCCGGAAGTACTTCAGAACGCCCTCAAAGTCCAACTGTCGTAGATCTGTTTCACATATCGAGAGCAGAGTAATGGCAACTTGAAATAGAATGGGCATTCCATCGAGCAAAAATACGTCGAGAACATGGAACACGAAATATAGAGGGAAGCGTGCCGTAAAGAGCGTTAAAAACCATTGGGAAGCAAACATGTGTGTTTCAACTCCCAATTTTTCGAAATGCTCGTGTAATTTTGGCAAGTGATCTTTTATAAGACGGCTTAGTTGGTAAAGGCTAAGATAAAGTGCCTCAAAACCCTGCTTATAGAGGTCACGGAGACCATAGTCGTACATGAGTGCGACGAGAACACAAAAGGCATCTTCTTCTGGCATCTGATGATTTTTAATTATTTTATAAAGATTTCTAAAAAGGGTTTGCGCAAATAACTTACGTGTAACAGCAAACTTGCTGCTATAAAACTCAGCCCTTGGCAATATCCCACTTCGCTGTCGTAAACGGCGTATGCCTTTGATACTTTAAAAAGTGCATCTTGACCTAAAAAAAATGGGGTTATAATAAAACAGCACTAATTTGTTACATAAAAACTTGTAAAATTGTACTTTCAGTCTTTGTCTATTTATTGTTGTCTTACTTTTATTCATTTTGTTTTTGCTTTTCCCACTTGTTTTTAATTGATCAGCTTCTAATTTTTTTTATCTAATCACATTAAATGTTAAAGTGAGCTATTTCAGTATTTAAATTGCAATATACATATAGTACTTAACGTTTATGCTAAGCAAAGGATAAGAATTGAAATTAACGTCTGAAGATTTAAATACTTCTCAAAAAAAAAATAGAGCAGACTTACCTGAACCGCCAGTTTCCTTGAAACATTTATGAGCAGGAAAAGTCCTATGGATGTCTCGTTGGATCACAGTTTCGCATTTTGTTTCCTTAAATCAAAGCAATTATTAATATCTCCTTTTGGTAGACTAGTGGTGACCTACTTTGGTTATAAGTGTTCTATATTTGTCTGTCATGTCCATTTTATTCTCAACATTGGCCAACTTTTGCCAGATTTTTCCTCGCAGAGCCTCAGGAATACCGAGCCTAACCAACGTAGGGAGATTCTTCGGTCGTTTTTCCCCGTCCCACTCTTTTAACACTGGATCCCACTCGTCCAACGTATCTTGAGAGCAATCCTTGGGCACCTCTCCAGTACCACTCAAAAGAGGTTCATCTCCATCCGAACTGTAATCAGTTGGGCAGTCGTCTTGTTCAATGGAAACTGCACTGGATGATCGAACCATTTTTGATAAGTTATTAATCCCAAACTTTAATAGGGATGAGGATGATTGAACTGGATGATCGGTAATCTCCTCGGACGGGTCTATTGAGCTCACCTCCCAGTTGCCATCATCTGTCTTTTTGAGCTGTAGATAGAATTTGAGGATCATTGATCGCTTCGAGATGAAGTGGTCCATTATTCGAATCTCGCTTTGCGACTGAATAGTGACTGGCGTCTCTATCACAAACCGTACAGGCTCCTGTATCCCTTTAATCACTAAGTCTACGGCTACAGTGAGGAACATTTTCGCTGATTCAAAATTTAGTTGTCCAAAGGCCTTGTCACTCGCTTTCCATTCGGCCCTTATTTGATAGGGAGCTACGTTCTGAGTACCTGAATTTTCAGCTTTTTGATAGCCCATCGAAACCATATCAAGCAGCTGCATGTCGGCTTGACGGACCAATTTTCCAGGGCTGAGGAGAACGCCAAAGCATCGTTCAATGTAGAGAGGCTGGAGTATTTTTGAAGGTGTCTGGGAGACGGTGATGCAGACCTCCTTGTCGGTGTTGCATCGCAGTTTAAAGGTCGACTTATCCCGTGGGACTGCTGAGTACGAGTTCTTTGCGACCTTTTCGCGTATCTCCAGGTAAACAACAAATTCGTAGTCCGCTGAACTGAGAGGATTTCCACTCACGTCGGATGTTATGGAGCCCAACATAACACTGTTGTCAACTGCTGAGGTGACACTGCCTGTGAGGCTGGGCGGATATCGTCTGAAGGCCTTGGCAAAGCAAGCTGCGAACAAAAATGGTTTTGAGAATTCTTATGACTCTTCGGGGTATACTACTCCGACGTAAAATAGTTTCATTCACTTTTTTATGCAGAGTTTTAAAAATAAAATCGACCTTTAAGCCAGCTCTTAAATTCTTAAAAAAATGCAAATCAGACGTAAAACTTAAGTAGATATGCTCTCTAAATGTAGCTAACATTTAACAAAAACATATTTCATTATTGCAAAAAAATACAAGAAAAATATGTAGTTCCTCAAACGCAGTATCCTGATCAACTTTTTTTTCAGACTTGCAGACTGCTTAAGATCTAGAATTTTGTTAGCCTACAGCAGGGTTTTCTGAATTTACATCTACTCATATAAAGATTTTTAGAATTGTATCATAAAAAGGCTACACGCATTTTTATCGTCATATTTGCAAAATAATAGTAATAATAAAAACATTGCGACATTACAATAATTCTGTTCTTTGGCACTCATTGAATAATTTATGTCATTCCACAAAATATGTTTTTATAGTTTCAGATGTAACACTTTGAAAGCATTCAAATTTTCTAAAATGCGAATTTTTATAGGACAGGGGCGCCACTGCAAACAATTAAATTTTTGAACAATTTAGAATTTTTGCCACATTCTATTTGTTATTATCTATCTATTTTTTCATGTATGTAATAAAAACTTCTTATAGTTCCCTTTTTCAATTTTTTTTAAAGGTAAGTTTTTCGCCTTGATCGGATGTGCTCTTAGAATAAAGTTTTTTTTAAACAATGTATATTTTTAAATTGCGAAGTTTTTACACAGTGTAATGAAATTAAAATTTATGTTTTTCAATCAAAATTTCACATAATTTTTATTTACAGTGTAAACGATAATGCGATATAATAATTTTAAAGTCAAATATGTATATAACAATGAGGAGGAGGTTTGCGGAAAATTCAATAAAATTTATAAAATTACTGCAAATATTACTCAATTTTTAAACATTGGAAGAATGGGGGATTTTTTATCATAACATTCCTTATCAACTTCCAAAAATTTACCAAATTTGTAAAGCTGAGCGTATTTCTTATCTTAAATTGTCTTCTCATAATCGTTGATCAGGAAACACTCTATAGAATTAATTGAATTTTTTTTAAAGAAATTATTTTGTTACTTTTTTGCAATAATTAAATATGTTTGCCGTTAAGTTTTCTTAGAAAGAACACCTAATGAAATTATATGTATGATCTTTGTTTTTTAATGATTGAATAGAGTTAACTTTAAAATCGACTATGGTTTTGAAATTCTGCAATAAAAGGTGAACAGATGAACCATTTTGCTTAAGTGCAGTATTTAGTTTAATTTAATTTATAAAAGCAGTACAAAACAAGCGATATTACACAAAGAAGCCCGCAGGAAACAACGCAACCAAACTTACAAAGGAAGAATGAGTCTCAGGAGTACTTACAGCTAACTTGGGTCACAGCTTCGGGAATATGACACTTAAAAACGTGACACTGATGGACTCTTGATTCTTGCGAATCCCCATGTGACCACGTGAAAGCGAAACAGGCCTGCTCAGTGCTATCAATGGGTCCATGGGCATAGAAAAGTATTCTCTGGACTTCGAAACTGTACACGACTGAGCTTGTGTCGGCATCGTGAAGACTAAAAGGAAGCAATGCATTACAAAGATTCCGTAGAAGTCTTCATTTTTTTTTTTTTTGGAAAACTAACACGACTAAACCCTCAGAGCTGGTCGGTATGCTCACTGAGACCCTAATACCTGCTGAATTCGATCCACTGTTCAGCTCTGAGATCTTTCGCTGAATTTCGGCCTCCGACTTGGGGGTGTTGATGCTCGAGCACCCCAAGTACGTGACCCCGGAAAATATCGTGCATCCCTGATCAATGTCGGAAACTATTGAAGAAATTTTTGGGTTTTTTTTTTGATTTTTTGGAATACTAGTTGAACTTTTGAAATTTGTTTTTTTTTCTTTGGGGTCAACTTACTCTCTTCTTCGGTATCACTCTTTTCAGGCTTCATGACATCCTGTTTCTCAACACCCACCGGACTTGGATCGATGCAATCGTAAAATATCGAATGACCAACTTTGTTGACGTCTGGCGTGGACAGGTCACTTCTGGGCGACAAAAGATCTGATTGTGTCGAAGCCCTGCTCGTGGATACTGCGGACGGTGACGGTGTTAGGGCAAGATCATTTGATGTTGATGGGAGCTGTAGAGTTAGTGTGGCCGACGGCTTCACTACAGGACACAGATGGTTTTTGTTAAATAATGCTAATCAGTTTCAGGTCTACTTATCAACTATGCATGATGGTAGTCAATTCACAAATTTTGAAAATGTAAACAAATACTCGGGGGTGAAGTAACTAAAAGCGGTGGCTTTACAGGAAATTTTTGTCAAAAGGGAAGTTTAAACAGTTTCAATTTTAATCTACAAAATCTATAATACTTTTTTCTGTAGATTTTGTTAACTGAAATTCACATAAGTAATTTAAATAATTCTATTACCACTACACAAAATGTCTCATGAACACACTATCTAAAAAAGGGGGCGTTTGGAAATGTTTATTTCATCACTTTGAGACTCAAAGGGAAAATTAATGAATTACACTTTTTTTATCAAAATTTATCTCACTAAACATTGGGTACAATCCAAAGTATTAAAAACCAACTTGTGCAAGCCACGAATCAACCCTTTTAAAAAACTATTTTGATTCACTCGAAGGTCATAAGAATTATTTTTAATAAACATAAAATCCTAATTATAAGCAAAGTTCACATTTCAATTGAAGCGCGCGCCAGCAAAAATGAGACTGCTGAGTTGCCTCCTCAATCAATTTTATTGAAAGCAAACTAAAAAGCAGTATACAATCGCTATCATGTGAAGAGCACTTACTTCACCACAAGAAGATATGTTTTTAATGCTTTTTTTTGATTAAATATCAACGAAATGTTTATTTTGCTCCAAACTGTGTTGACACATTTTTCTGCTTTACCAGATTAAGTCTTTATTTAATTGGGAATGAACACATCTTGTAGGTATCCAGATAACAGAAAGATTCAGATTTCGACATTAAAGTGAAAGTGCTGTGAGTAATTGATAATATACATATTTGTTCTATTGCGTGGGTGCATACAGTGTCAAAGTAATAAGTGCAATTTAATTACATATGAAAAATAATAATTTTAAAGTTGGTATGGAATTTTGAGGTAGAGACTAGAGATATGGAAAAATAAAACACTTAACAGTTTTAAAAACTTAGTAGAAACCTTGCCGTTTTACTATGTACATTATAATATAATAGTTTCTAATGAAATAAGTATTAATCTCCTTAAGTTTTCTACCAACGTTAACTATGGTGAGCCCACCCAGCCCGCCGGTTCAACTAAACTAATAACTTCATCGGAAAATATTACAAAAATAGAGAATTTTCAAATCAATAGTTTATTTTATTGTATTTATTTAAAAATTGCATTTTTCTCTTATTCTCGAAGCCAGTTTGTTTGTCATAAATGAAAAATGTATATGACTTTTTCTCGAAAATTGCCCAATCTAATTATTGTCCAACAAATAGAAAGCGAAATATCCACGAACAATTATTTCTTCATTCGAATTTTAAGATCAGCAAAAGCCAGAATTATAGCAATGGAGGCTTCTTGCAAGTTAATTACAATAACTAAAAAATTATATGTATACAAAATTACTGCTAAATTGAAACTTTTCGGAAGATTGATGCTTATGTTACCACAATATTAATGGAACTTTAACATTAAATTCCAAAACATTTTAAAAAACAAAACGCCGATTTTAATCATGATTTTTTTTAAACCGATAATTTGTTTCCTTTAGAGCAAAAAATGTGTTCTATTTGAAACGTTAAAATAACAGACAGTAAGAAAGTAAGGAAAATATAAGTTACAATAATAAACCTCAGTTAGTCTTACGATGGAAATTGCACAATTAGTCGAAATTATTAAACAATTAGTCGCAATTATTAAATTAAACTGTATTAGAACTGTTGATTCGGTATTTTGTTATAATTTTGATCGTTAAAAATCAATTTTTTACACAAAATTTATATAAGATTGGCCTAAAGGAAATGAGAGAGATTTTTTTCTATTGTGAAAACCCATGCGATTATTAAGTCCAAAAATGTTGGCCTTATATTTGAATTGCACATAATTTATAAATCACCTTCCACCATCTTAAAATCGAATACTTTTGAAAAACAAATGTATGTATTTTAAAATAAGCACCTCATTTATAGGTATTAGAGTCTTTTTACCCTAAAAAATGTTTTAAATCTTCTTAAATTTGCCCCGCGTATCGTTGTACCTAAGTTATAATAATTACAATTACTTCAAATTGCTTTTTAAACGATACAATCAAAATAAATAAAATAAATATGTATATGTTGCATACCGAAAACATGATAATAAAAATTCACTCTGACGAATTTTGAGAACTAGTTTTTGGATGAAGTCGACTTCGAAAATTAAATCTTTCAAGTTTTATTCTATTGTTGTTGTTATTTCAATTTTAAAATTTCCAAATCTAATAAAATACAAGTGTAAATATTTTAAATTTTCGTAAGTTGAATTAGTTTTTTAATATTAATCTTTACGAGAAGAATAATTTTAGTTGGGATATGTTCCTATTCTGTTCTTCTGCATTTTAACTTGCAACAAATTTTAAGTGGATTTTTGAATTACATATTTTGGTGATATTTAGCAAATGTATGTGTTGTATTGGTTATGTCCATGTTTAAGGACAATATTGTCAGGAGGCCGGAAAAACATGATGTTTGGGATTTTTTTTTCAAAGACTTGGATATTTCTCAAAATATATATCTGTATTTAAAAAAGTGTTTATATAAACGAGCTTTACACTAGTGTTTAGTAAAAAATATTTAGTAATAAAAATGATACAGCCCTTCTGAAGATCCTCTAAAAAAAGATGTTTTTGCGGTGACCACTGCCAGACCAGATTTAGATCATCAAAAATAAAACAATAAAAAAAAATAATTTGTTATGTATTAAATTATGTAGCAAATGAACTAATGGGTTTGAAATATGGCGAATAATATTTCAATGGAAAATGATGATAATTTTACGCTAACAAATTAGATATTATTTATTAAGAGCTTTTAATAGGTTAAATAACACGATGAAATCACTTTGAGAATATGATTGATTTTGAAAATTAAATTAAAAAACAAACATTTGACCAGAGATTTTATTCATAAATACCCTTTGACTAAAACCGTTAAGTAAAGGATATTTAATTGGGAATTTATTGTTTTACAATATGGAGCAATAGGCTCAAAGGCTCACAAGCTCAAGTGGAACGTAAACTTTGTATAGGCATTCAATAAATTTAGATATTAGGTTTCTGAGGACGTTTTATTCAAAAGTACCAAAATAAGGTTTTTTGTTACTTTACTTTCATATTAACTGCTGGAATAGAAACAATAAGAAGCATCAATGTGCTCAGTAAATTGTCTCTAGCTTTTAGAAATAGTCTTGAATATTTCAAGTTCGTTATATTACTTCAGAAAAATATGCTCCAAAAAGTATTAGTTGATTCTTGATGGAACTGACTGCCCTAATCGATGTTTTTGTAGCTAAAGTAATATTAATAGTAAATTGAGCAAGTCTGCTTATGTAGCAACAGATTACAGAGTCATTCGATCCAAAGCAAGTTTTCTCGAAAAATTCTTTTGTTAAGAAATATACCAATGCGAATGCAATGTTTAAAGCAATACTTCATAGAAAATGCAATAGATACGATAAAGCTTATTGAACACAAGCCCAATAGTTAGAATACCCATATAAGCAGTGATTTATTTATTTACAATTGTTTTTTTGTTTCAGAACAATTTGCGCTGAATTAATTTATGCATCCCTCAACCAATGAAGCAATTAAACCTTCCCAATCAATAACCCGCGTCTAACCATTGTCCTTGTGCATTTTAGAAAATAAATTTAAAGACCTCTATCCGCAAAGCCGCATGTATTTAGAAAACACAACTCAAATGCATACAACAACCAAAAAAAACGCAGACAAATATCACAAGTGTGACGATAAAACAAAATAAAAGGAAAATATATAATCAACGAGGGAAATGTTCACCTGTTTGTTTTGATTGTTTATCGCTTTCCACGATAGCGTCCATTAAATCCATTTGCATATCCAAAAATCCGCCATTGTTGGCTATCGTTAACGAAGGCATTTGCACTGGTGAATCTGGTTGAAGAATCTCAAATTCACTGTCCATTAACATCGGATCTAGGGGAACTGTTTTGAATGCAATTTTATTATAATTTGAACTAATTACACTTTTAGGCATTGTTAGCAGCAGATTGCTTTAATCTAGACAAGGTAAAAGCTACTCTTAAATGAAATCTTCAACACTTTGAGGCTCTTTTTATTCCAAATTGTCTTTTGATTGTATTAAAAATAAGTTGATTTTACTTGGTTATTGATATTTTCACTACATTCGTCGTGCAATATATGTTAGTAAAGAAACGAAATTTACAATGCCTCGATGTGCTAATATTACTTAGCGATTTCATATCGATTTTTTTTATATCTACTTTAAAAAGAGGTCTAGTAACTTTTATTAGTTTAAAGAGATCTTCACCTGTTCTAGCCAAGTTATGTGAAGCAGTTTCAACCCCACAGCAGTTCGTTACACACTGCTCTAATTCATTTGATGGAGATTCTCGGAGGGCATCTTCCATTAACTGGTCGTGACAAGAAAAAAATAATGGGGGCGGAGGTGGCGGTTCTCGATAAAAAAATGTAAATCCTTGATCGATGTTTCGTTCGGCAGAGATTTCGTCTAAGAAATAGTACATAAATTCACTAAACAGTAACACTGAAACCCTTTTACTCTTACGGCTGTAGAAAACTCCTAACCACAGGTTTTCTTCAAACATGAATAAAGATTTTCGGTTAAAGAATGCAACATGACTAATTGATTAATTAATTCTGTGTTTCGATGAAAAGTGCAACCGACTCCAAATTTGTATTTTAGAAGGCCAAAGGTTTGATCCTTACTTGAGATCGGCCTAATGTTTTTCGGGAAATTCCACAGATGGTGTCAGAAGTGGAATCGATTCAACATATTATCATATCTTTGCAAAGATGGTTTGTGCGTGTGCGTGAAGAAAATACATGATTAGGAGTTCCCTAGTTTCGGTTGCTAGTATAATTACTTTAATCAACAAGGCTTCGAACAGCTGAATTAAGACCGATTTAACTGTATAAAGCCGTACTGATCAAAGTATCTTAGCAAAGAGTAAAGGGTTAAACAACTACAATTTACGGTTGTAATAATTTTAGATCTTCAACAATCTTCATAATTAGTTTTAATTAATAATTTACTTCTCACTGCCTTACTCCTGTTATTTGACGAATAACTTTTACTTACAACATGTCAGTTTGTACAACGATATTAAATTCATGACTTCTGCACAATATTGAAGCAAGTGTTAGTATCCAACAAAACATATTATATACTTTAGAAAATGAAGTTTTAAGAGCTCCTAATGCACAAGGACAAAATGCTTAAATGAATATATTTCTCTTTTTTTGGAGGTCGAATCGAAATAGAAGATTTTACTTCATACTTTAAATAAAAGATTTTAGTTACCAAATTTTTATTATCTATTTATATTTACACTATGTATTACTGCCAGTTTTATAGAAGTTGTAAATACAAAATTTCTTTATGTCAAGGATTCTCGCAGAATGTTTCACCATAAAATTGTGGAAATATTTTGAATTTTCAACTACAATTTGCAGGCATTTAAACAATTACATTGGAATCCATTTTTCGTTATTGGAAAACACATTTGATCGTCGAAAATGCTTTCGCCATTTTTTACTTTTGATTAGAATAACAATTACAAGTGTTCGTGGAAAAACACACTTAACAAATTGTGCGTACCACGAAACATGCGAAAAATCAATTGAGGTCTTTCTTAGAATGATTATTTTAACTTTAAAAAAATCAGCTTTCACGGATTTTTTTTTTTCGAAAGAAAATCGCATTGAACTACGGTAATTTAAAACTTTTTAGATAAATTTTAAATTGTACTATTACTAATCAAATCCTTTAAACTTTTAATCTGCTTCAACGAATTGTAACATAACCTTTTTTTTAAGATAGTCTGATTATTGTAGATCGTGTTGTTTACAGAAATTAATACTATAATAGAATGTAGTCTATAGAATAGAATATAATCTTAATTTTGAATCTTTCCCTCAATATTCTTTGATTTAAATTACGACAGAATCAAGAATTTAACTGGCATTTCTAAACACCGTTATCTATTTTTTAAATTCCTTACAAAATATGCCTATATGTCTTTATCTGGAGCAAATGTAAAATATTAAAAGCTGTACTATTAATACTTTTTTTTAACAAGGCTAGTTATACAATTTATTTAATTTATTGTTACGCAATGAATAATCCAAAAAATAAAATATCTAACTATACAAAAAATAATATGTTTCAATTCTACTTCATAATCTTTCACAAGAACTAAATATAACTCTCTAATTCATGATTCATAATAATTTTAACGCATAATCATTTAATCCTCCGAGCTAAATCTTTAATTTATTATGAGTAACTGAGATACTTGCAATGGCGCCAAACAATTTAATTGATAATTTTAAAATAAATTTTTCAATAATTGAACGTAACCTGTTCTGCGGTAATGATATATACTTACCCATGATCATGTAGTTTAAAAAATTAATTCCAGTTAGTAATGTTTGATACTTGTAATATGCGAAAAGCAATAATCGTTCGTAAATTTATTTTATGTGTCAATTTAGGGACAATACCTTCGTAAGACTTAACAGAATGTTAAAACAATCTGGGGAGGTTTAAATATTTTATTTAGAAGGTTCAATTTGTACGGAACGATTGTTGTATTATTTATAAGACATCTACACTATTACAAAATGTGTTTAAAAACAATTATACCCAAATAGTAAAAGGTAAATATCATGATCAAATTATTTAAGATGAAATAGATGATTAAGTTTAAAAACCAACGCTTGTGCAAATGCTCAAAGGGTATACAGAACAAATGATAGAGCTAGTTCATTCCTGTTAAATTCATTTTTTAATCTCACAATTACTTCTAGGAACTTGAAATGGCTGACTACCACCATACGTAACAAGGTAAAAACAGCAACAGTAAAGCTAATACTGCTATTAACAAAATTTTATTTACCTGTCTCGGACTTAGTGTCCTCGTCCTTTTCCAGTTCCTTGATAACTTCGGTCATGTCTTTTTTAATATCTAGAAAATCTCCATTGTTGGGTATATTAAGTGTTGGAGATTTCGATTCTTTTTGCATTTCTATCGGTGTCTCTGAGACTATTTCGTATTCACCACTAGTCGTCAATGAGTCAGATGATTTCAAGCTAACATTATCATCCATTCTGGCTTACGCTTAATGTCAGTTTATTTTTCTTATGATTCTTGTTTCTTTATTAGTAAAGTCTTGCAGATTTTTAGATCTGCTTTTCACGTCTACACAATATATTTTTTTTTAACTTCAATTAATTAACGTTTCTCGTCTGCCATTATACCGTAATCTGGAAATAAAATAAAAAATATAGATGAGAGTCATTTTGTTTCGTAATTTGTTTAAGCTTTTAATTTAATGAATATCGATTTGTTTATATATCTTTAATTTGGTAATTTATCAGTTTATTTATCGTCCCATCGGTAGTGAAATGATATGATTTTAAGATTGTGGTTCAATTAATCGAACTCAACTACAAAATGTTAAACTCTGACCTGTAGTTTAAAGATACAGCATTAATAAAAATTATTGAAATCCACATGGCTTAGAGGAGAGGTGTCAATTCATGACTATTCCGAATTTACTTAACTAAATTCAAAAAGCACTTGGAGCTCTAATCATGATTTATAAACAATTTAACAATTTTAAAAAGAACGGGACAACGTCTATTCCCACAATTCGAAAAGGTTTGAGTGTTGTCTGGTTAATTCTTATGTAGTTCAACTATGTAAGTTGCTTAACATAACTTCCTTATTAGAGAGCCGTGTAAAAATTAAGATTTTATAGCTACGAATAACGAAGCTAGCAGATCAATTTCCCATTTATTTATTCAAAACAAAAGCCCAAAGGCATACTAATGAAATCGGCAATCGGCTTGATTTTTCTAATCGAAACACTCGTTAATTGTTCGCTTCGCCTACTCGGCCTACTTTGGTAGACACCATGCTTAAAACGAATATTTTTCATTTTATTAAAGTGGAAGGAAATTAATGATTGCCTTCTTAGGCTTCCACAGTTTAATAGTTTTAGACCCATGTGGATTAAATTATACTGTTGTGCTGTTTTTCTCAGAACTTATACATGGCATCAACTTGAAATAATATAATACATATGTAGTTATAAAGCAAGTTGGGTCAGATAAAAAAAATGTTTCCCCTTTCTCGGAGGTACAAATGACGACTCAGAAAAAATATGTTTTCTTTTGTTAGGCCAAATGAAACGTTAATTCTTAAAATTCTAAAATTAGGGAATTTTGTACCTTTAGGACATTATAGATTATGAGAGACTCCCATTTGGAAAATTTACGTACATTAAAGTGTATGCAATTTTTGCCCGAACATCTGACAAGACAATTTTATACAAATTTTGCTGTAAAATATGAATCTGAATATGGGGTTGAAATGTAAAAACCTACACTCTACACTACCATGGATATGAATCAATTTCATGACTGTTTTCTATCATGAACATGACACAGTGGATTGCAGAACATTGTTTACAAACTTCTCTGAACCCTCATTAAAAAGTATATTAAGCCGTTTTTTGAAATTTCTTAAGAAATAACTGAAAGAACTTGAAATAGGTTAACGTAGTTTTATTTCTGTTATTACTAGAATTTGTTTAGAGAATTACGTTTTTGTGAACTTTCCTTAGGGGCTATGTAGATGAAATAAATAAATGGCGACATACAAGGGGACCCTCACGAAAAACTGGTCTCTTGAACAAATACTGATAAACCTTAAAAATAACTGATATTATATAGGATTTTTTAAATACGTCTTGGATTCAGCGGGCTCAGATTAATAAGAATTACGTAATTTTAGCGACCCGTGTATAAGGAGTCTATATTTTACTTTTAAGATTTCATTAAAATGTTAAATTCAGCTCAAATGGGCGCATTTCCTCTAAAATAGGAATGCATTTGGATGTTTGAAGAAGACGGAAATTTCAGAAATGGTTTGTAATGTATTTCTAGTAAAGTCTTTGACATGCTACACGATTGAGTGTATTTAGGGGTCCTCTGTTATTGAAGATTGCCTGTTCTTCAGCCGCATCGCAATGCAATAGCAAACTGCAACTTCAAGTGACTTCACGGGTTTACAAGCTCTTGACCTCCTGCACAGATGGCCTGAGTTTGCTGAGTTTTTACAAAGGAATGAGTAAGCTTCAGATTAAGCAGATAAGAGCCCCAGCCCACAGCGGAGGTGGACCAAGAGCCCCACAAGCCTGGGGAACCCAAGGAGCCACTCATTACACTATGTACGTTCAAAAGTAGTAAGTGCTGCAGGCGAGCAGAGTGTTTTGTACATTAATTACCCGACCAGCACCTCTGGGGGATTTTTAATTTTATTGCAGCGCAAAAAGGCCGAAGTGAGTCAATCCGCCGCCTGGAGAAGCTCATCATCGTCTTGCCTATTGTTTCAGGCATTTCGGATTTCTCAAGGGCTCCGTGGCGGAATGCGCGTTTCCCAATGATGCACTCCTCTGCCCGAAACTCCAATATCAAGAAACCGCAGATGGTATCAGACTGAATGCAAATTAGGGGACTTACGAGCATTTGATGGATTTTCACTGCTACTGCTCCGGGGGGACAGCCGCTCCCCGGAGAACACCTCGGCCTTCTGTCTCCGTTCCGATCGCAATATTTTTTTGCCAGCGCGGTCGCCGATTAGAATAGCACCCGCAACACCCGAGGGGTTTTGTAACGACCGCGAAAGTTAAATAACTTACAGGAAAAATCACGCAAAGCAGAGCAGAATTTTTCTGGTTTCGAGCCCGACCCCCTCCTCGCCAGCCTGTCAAAATCAATGATCGGCGCTGGGGCGAAAGGAGAGGCGCCGAACTGTTCACATAACAAACGCCACCGCTGCCAAAACCAGGCTCAAACGAGGGCGGAGCGCCCAATTTAAGTACTGACCTTCTAATTGCGGCTTAATCGGGCTGTTTTCGAGGCGATAAACCCTTTTTTCACCAAGTCCTCCTCATTTGCCCACTTTCCAGTTTGCAGTCCACACAAAACAAAAACCCGCACATCTCTCGGTGGGTGAACGTTTCCACACATCCACACCGACTGACGGTACCCTCACGCAACGTACACACTGACGGCTCGTATTTTAAACGTTTACGCGACCAAATTCCGTGCGCTGAAACGAAAGAGGAAATTTATGGACTCGAAAATAAAAGCGAGAAGCGTTTATAAATAAACAGACACATTCGCAATGGAGTTGTCAAATTTGTCAAATTTTCGTGGGGATGCGAGAAAACTTGTTTTACATGTCACAGATAGATGTCGCGAAGCTTACTTTGGAGGATATCAGTTTCCATTTTGCAGGGCCGCGTAAGATTTTTTATTTTGGAAAGTTGCTAAAAAAAATGTATCAGCGTATGTATAGTTTATAATCTGGGAGCGGGCAATTTTAAAAGCCCCGCGATATTTTTGAATGTGGCATTAAAATGCGTAAAATGAAAAAAATTAAAAGTTTCCGTGACAACAGAAAAATTGCTTTCCGGCTAAAAAAAATTGGTCGGCCGGATTATTCCTTAATATGTATGAAATTTCGCATCAAATTGGCTAAGATTGATCAAAATAAGCGATGACGGTAAAACATTATTGAAATTTCATAAACATAATTTATTTAAACATATTTTCGGCCAATTAAATCCACGCCGATCAAGCTCATCTTATTCGTCTAGTCTAGTGTAAACTATTATTTTTCATTAAAATTTTCAAATCGCGATCACGGGGCTTTTAGGATTGCCGGCTCCCCGCCTATTATTGACTTGCAATTCTTGACTTATTAACTTTTAACTTATAAAAGAATTTCTTATTCATTGTTTATGAAAAGGATAAGGGGCAATTAGTTGCTTAGCACACTCAAACATCAAAATGTTTTTAACGGCTATTAAGATAAGATATCCAAATGGAACCCATCTTGTTAAATAAATATCAATACATTAAGCAAAAATGATTTAAAAAATCTGGAAGCTTATTAAAATCATTGTTTATTTAATTATATTAAGAAAAAACAGAAGTAGGTTCACTTCATTTTAAACATTTCCACTTTTTTGAGCACATTATAAAAAGTATGCTTATAAGGAAACCCACGACTGAATTAGATCCACTTTTTAATTGGACGAAAAGTTTACTACAGTACCTTTAGGCTTAATTTTACCATTTATTTTGTATTAATTTTAATGTTACCCCCTCCAGATTTTCTTTTTTTCTCAGTTTTTCAGCATAATAGACGCGTTGGGATCTGAGTTAAAACCATGAGAATATCGATTTTTTTTAACAAAAATTATATGATCCTTCCAGAATAAAGCGCCGCAAACCACAATTTAAAATTCAAATCTTATCCCACGTAATCTGAACTTTGCGAAACTCCCACCTGCCACCCAGTAACGTAACAACTTACGAGTACTTTAAAGCCAAATGTTTTTTCATCTAGAATAAATGTTTACTAATTGCATTTACAGGTTTTCATTTGTCTCCTCAATCTTCAGGTAATATTTGTATATTTAACTCAGGTGTGATGCCCCGTTTAACGTGCTTTTCTTAAATACTGAATGACCGTAAAGATTTTATTTTGGATAAACGAGCTTAGAGTTGCAGTGGTAATCGCAAGGTATCTAAAAAATGCAGCAGTTTCTTTGATTTCTCTCACCTTCCTTCACCTACCAAAATAATTCAATTACCTACAGCTACATATAATATAATTGAAATATCGAAGTTAATAAAAGTAGGTATCTAATGAATGTAATTTTCTTCGAAATTGAATCATGATTAAATTAGTGATAGCGTCGTATTATTATATAGAAACTGAAAAAATTAGGAAAAGAGCACCCCTGCTGCCCATTAATTGAAAGAAGAATACTTTCTTGGAAATTATTTATTTTATTAAATTTTATAAAAAATGAGTTAATACTTAAAGTATTAATTAGAATAAGTTAAATTAAGTTTGCTACAGTTAGGTCAAAATATACAGGTAATTAGCTAAGTTTTGATAAAAACCGTTTGTTTGTTATTTTCCGCATATTGTTGCTTTATTGGACAAATAAAATTCGCAACAGTGGAATACACTCATTTACATTTATTTATTGTAGAAAACAAGGTCTTTTATAAAATAACTCGAAGTGCTCTTAATATGTTTCTTTAAAAATACCTGACTTCAGAAATGATTGGATCCATCGTTCGAAACTTTTCTTAATTACATCTACATCTTTCTGCTACTGTACATCCTCCTTCGCGCATGCGTGACTCCATTGTTTTAACATTATCTTTAATTCATTTAACTATATTTTTACCCTAAATTGTCTCTGATGGTTTAAATATGCGGCACTCATAATCTGTGTCGATTTATGCTGTACAGTGCCTTGCTGCTTCGCTTTATATCTTCTATATATATATATTTAAAACATTTGGATTATCGTGTCCAAATAAAATCGCATTTCATTTTGGAAAATATCTCTCTGGACACAGCCGCGCTTCGTCTGACCTATTTGATAATTTTATTAACTAAAATCTTCCTCGTTTTATATTTTTATATACAGAGTAAATTAGCTCGACTCATCGATCTTTTATTCGAATTAACTATTTTTATAATGTTTAAGAACGATCATTCTGAAATGCGCTCTGAAAAATGGCAACTTTTGTGTGGCAACGAAGTGATTCGGTGATATTTGGCTGAATCAGCAAAACGTTTTATTGATAATATAAAATTAGGATAGTATAGAAAAAAGAGAAATTCAGAGAACCTCAAAGACGTTATAAAATGAAAACATATTCAGATTGGACCAGGCAAACAGTTTTTCCAGACTTTAGTCTGAATATATTTTGCTAAAAAATAAAAATAAATAACAATCTTAAATTTTCGAAGCTACATATACATATGTATATTATAGAAAATTGTAAAGTTTTGTAAGGTTTTAAACCGATCTTGCTCTTCTGCATTAGTAAAAGTCCCATGGCTCAGTGGTTTTCAAGGGGCGAAAAAAATATACAGAAACATTTTTGAAACAGTGGACTGTGAAAATTCTAAACAATTTAAAATTTTAAACTTTATGTTGTTGTTTACGAACAAAACTTTATGTTTTTGTTTATGAAAATTTTGAACAAAATAATAGAATGTCGATATTGTTCTGGTCGACATTCTATTGGGAACAAAAAAAAAATACAGAAAATATTTTGAAAAATTGAGGTTCAAACTATAAACTTTATTCCGGATTGACCTAACAATTTCAAACTACCTGAATTCTAGGCAATAAATTAAAATTTTTGTTCTCTTTTATAAAAAGCCAAATATCACGTCGCACTTTAGTTTGTAATTTTGCATGTGTTTAAACCGTTTTCGCTTTGCAACTGTTTTCGACCTGAAATGTGTGTGATTTTGTATGCATTTAATTTGAACTCTTTGCTTCATGATTGTGTGTGTATATTTCATATAAAAGATATCTTCTTTGAAGGCTGCAAAATTTGTATTATCGGTTTCTCTACATTTGTATATATGTTATCTCGGCGTTATCAAGAAAGACTCCAAATATTTTGAATTATCTAAATTTTTATGTATCTATATAAAAAAATTCGTTAAATTGTACACGCTACACCTATTGATCGCTGTAAATATGCACTTACAATATGTAAGAAAATTTTTATTCTTAGAACTAATCTTAATACAAATTTTAACATATACACTATAATTTTTTTTTCTCCTAGGGAAAATTTCCCGTCCTGGAATCGATCTAAAACTTTTTACAAGATGCTTTCTCGGTAGAGGCAAGACTCTCACCCACCAAATCTGATAGCTCTTTATTTTAAAATCGGCAGTTTTTCTCTGGTATTTCTACTTTTGTCGTAAAACAACTTTCCTCAAATTAAAGGAAGGAATTAAATTTGAAAATACTCAACACAAATTCAACAGGAAAGAAAGCACTTTTTAACACTCTTAAGCTCTAACGAATTTTTTTTTTTGCCACACTTACGTTTATTCTGAGGTGAATTAATCTAGCCCCACCTCCTTCACTGGTTCAATTTATAATAGATCTAACGCTAAATTTAATTTATTTTAATCTAAATCTTATCAAACTTTGTTAAATTTATAAAATTACAAGTGAGGTCCAAATGTTGTTCCGAAAATGTTAAACGTTAAATTTTTGCTAAACTGGTGCTGCTTAAGCTAAGTCCTTCACTATGTTCGCACGCCTTATTGAGTCCACTTTAGACAGAATTTAGAATCGAATTCAGAAGGTATTCTATATCCAATTATCACAATAAAAATATCATGTTAGAAGGCAACGTCCAGGGCTCACTTGCCCCGGCCCGGGGCCCCCCAACTGTCTGGAAAGCAACATTGTGGTGGTACAAAAATAAGAGAATACCCTCGGTAAAATATCAAAATCTACAATGAAAAAATCATTCGAAAAATCTCCAAATATCTCTAAACACGTATCAGTTCTTGTCGTCCGGCTGTCTTTCGCAAACCGTGTATACAAATTTCCATCACACTGTTATTTTCCTTTGGATTTAGCCTTAATCTTAACAACATGTCTTAAATTTAAATTTTTACCTTACACAAACAGCAGTCTTTCCGAAACTTATTTAACGTCTAAATTCACAGATTGTGTTTACTTTTTTATTTTTGTTATGTTTTGTTAAAAGTTTTTATTTATTTATTTTTTTTTTGGATCTTTACTTTTGCTAATGTTCTTGCTTTCAATCACAGAAACGTTTCCAACTAATTCGTTTTATTGTACAAACTCAGAAAAATTAATGTCGATGAAACATTAAAACAAAGTAAAACCAGTTCTTTTCGATCCTGTTTAATTTCGATACAACACTAAATAAATATACTTTGTTTTTGAGGAATTGACAATACATCTGATAAATATCAATAATTGCAACTTTTCAGTGTTTTTATTTTTCACTTTCATTTTTAAATTCTCATTTAAAATTAACTTCGCATACATTGAGGGTAATAAGTCTATTCGTAACGTGAGGGTCACACTCTAAGAAATTCTCGACAAGAGAGGATATACAAATTTTCACATTTTTTTTTTTTTACATTTACATCGGATTTATAATTTTATTCGTACTTTAAATTTTGCTGAGGTTTTACGTATTTTAAAACACGTAATGCAATGCGTTGTGCTCGAGCTGAGTAGAAAATTCCTCGTTGTACTTGGAAAATGTAATAAAGTATAATTAAAAATTAAAATAATTGGGACTGTTCTCTCAAAAAACAAGGTTTTTGGTCCCGCAATTAAAACTTATACAATTTTAAAGCTTTGAAGAAATACAATCTATATAATTTCAATAATTAAAATGAAAATCACTACATACCAAATTGTAACTAAGTAGTGTTTCCTTGAAGGTTTTTTTTCAAAATCATTGAGTACTTTTCTACTTCTGCTGAAATTTTTGTTCTTTCTCACATTTTCATTATAGTGTTTTTATATTTTGGACCACTTTTAAGATATCTCTTTCACTTCATTCATTGTATTGTACATATTAATTTTATTAAAACTAACAGAGTACTTCGTTGTACTGACGACATTTTATATTTGAATTTCATAAAAATTGCTCTCGAATTCAAAATAGAATGAAACAATTTTATTTTTTTTATTGTGGTATTATTTAAGAGTACACACATGTGAAAATAGATCATTTAATAGGACGTTTAGGGACATGCGCATCAATTATTTAATAATAATTACAATATTTTATTAAATTTATAAAAAAATAATAATTATTTAACCAAAAGATAACCAATCTCCAGAACGAAGTTAGAGTCAATTATTTCTCGAATACATGTTCATAATATTTCGAAATTACATTTTTTGCATAGCTTTCATATTTTTAGCGATATTTTAAATTTATCCTAAAATAAATATTTGATGCGAGTCCTATGTGTTGTTTTTTGCATGGAAATGGTGAAAAATATTGATTGATAAAATTCAAAAAACAATTCTATTATGTTGTTATAGTTCCACTAGCTTTAATATTACATTTTGCAGTACAAATCAACTGACGATCTTTTTAATTGTAGCTCAATCCTAAACAGGTTTTGGCTGTTAACAACTGATCCAAGCAACTGATTAATTAAAAGTAGTATAAAGCTTCTAAATGATATGTAACTAAACTTATTAGACAAACTCCACGACACGAGAAAAAAAAATAGGCTACCAAACCAAACACACAATTTAAGAAATGCGACTTATAAGAAAAGATGTTTTGAAGCTACAACAAGTGTTAAAGAGTTAAAATGTGGGTGGGGAAAACCAGAAAAAATTGGGGCATATCTAGACGTCAATAATGTGAACAATAACTGTTGAAATTTCAACACAATGTTTTCGTTTATGCTTTAAAATTAACTCGCAGTAGTTTTGACTAATTTTGTGATCAGTTGCTTGATACAGACATTGCCTTTCATTTTCATCAAACTCTCAAAAAACATTCAACATTAAATTTTGTTTTTTTTTTTGTACTATGGAAATATATTTTATTCCAAAACCGAAGAAGCACATGCAACAGAAGCTTCAAAAGTGTTAAATCTCACAATAACAAATATAATTTGATAAAATTGGAATCTGAAACAACTGAATATAAACGTGTTTACTCTAATTACGTTTTACGTACTTTTATAAAATTTAACGATATCTCTGTTCCTCTGTTTGCAATATTGATATTTTTGGTTATTTCTTAAAACTAGCGCATTCATTAAAATTTTACTAATTCCTATATTTTATGTGTACTGTATAAAAATTGTTCTCTTCATTTAGTATTAAGGGATTTTTCTGTACAACTGTACAATTTTCATTTATTTTTCCTTAATATTCTTTTACTGAAACCATTCGACTGGAATTCGTTGGTAAATAATTATTGAGGTAACGAATAAAGTGGGGAACAAAATTATGGCTATACAAAATTCTTATATTCTTCTTTATAAGCTTATTTACATTTTGCGAAATTGCTGGGATGAAACTAAATCGGGTTTAAACGTTGCATTGTTTTACTGCACTTGGTGCCAAGATTTTTGAAAATGTGTTCAATTCCAAAATGATTAAATATTGTAACATTTCTAAAAACAACTACTATTCTTTTCTCATAAATATGCCACCATTCAAATCACCCAAGGAAAAGAATAGATAAGAAAAAAGGACAGTTCGAAAATAATCCTGAGGTTAATTTAAATAGATATTTTTTAAGTTTAAGTTTTTTGATTCTTTTCGAACATAGCTCGTAAATTCCAAATAAAGTGTTAACATTATAAAAGCAATAAATACAGTTTTTGGTATTGTCATATATGTAAATCAAAAAAAAATTTAAGAAAAATAAAACAAAAGCCAGGCAAACAGAACAATTTTAAACGAAGTAAAACAACAAAGTAAATTTGAAAATTTTTAATCAACAAAAAAGTTTTTTTTTGTATATATTTTATCTTAACTCGAAATTATAATTACAAAAAAGGTCCTAAGTAGTAAATAAAAATTGCTAAACGAGACAACATGCATTTTCGGGGCAGTATCGTTTTTTCCACTATTCCTAGCTGAAATATATTCAACAAAGGTGTAATCGTTCTGTTTTTGTACATATTATTGAACTGTTTATGAATTTAAGAAGTAACTAAAATTATCCTTAAACTTACTAAAGGCTGGAAGAAAGAGGACACATTACCTGCACGGATAAATGTATGTACAGAAAGCACTGAATTATGTAATTCAGTACTTAAAAGTCTAACCAGTTTTGTTTTAGTTAATAAATTTTGTTGAAAATGACGAAACCGATGAAAGGATTCTTTGAATGAAAATTAAAACTGATTGAGTATTTTTTTCTAAACTAAGCCGAATTATTTACCACTTTTAATTTGTTTGAACTGACAAGGGTTTCTATTCCGAAAAGGTATTCTTTTTAAATTTCAAATAGTAGGTACTATTTTGTATTCCTACAACTTTTTGTTAACAGAAAAGCTCAAACTAAAATTATTCCTAAAAAACATTCTTTCCAAAATTAATTTAAATTAATCAATTTTCTTATTAAAAAAATAAAATTACTTACCATTCAAAAAATTCATAATGGCAGGCAAACAATATTAAAATTAAAATATTTTATGTACATCTGTAAGGATATTAGAAAAGGTGCTCAAGGTTTCACTGATCATTATAATTTATCGAATTCATTGCAATCATCACCCGAGATATGTTAGAAATAAAAGTTGTCAAACTAAATTTTTATAAGTACCTTTTTTTTCGCGGCTGTCGAAAACACAAAACAAAAACAAAAAAATACATATCGTTTTCGTAAATTCTGCAATTATGTAATGCAACATTGTATTTAGCATTAATGTAGCATTACTTTGCTTTTATTAAACTTTTAGGTCCGTATTCACATAGACTAGATAATCTGAATGAATCTCCTTTTTTGGCATCAGCTGATGATTTAACAAGAAGTCATCAAGTATCTTGATTCTGTTCAGCCTTGCCAACTCTCATAGATTGAAGTTATAATCGACAGATAAATATAAGACTACCTTCAGGTGGTCCTAAATTTATCCGATCTCTGTTTATTTTGGTCGAAGAATACAAAATATCTTAGATAAATATTATCTTCGTCGGCAAATACGGCCCTTAATATAATTTGAATTGAATAGGTGTGGTTGGGAACAATTATTTTTTTGAAAAATCGAATATGTTGCTTAAGTGTCCTCTTATTTACTTGAAATTAAAAAATGGATTTTCACATTCTTTTATTTTCAATTTTGAAGAAATGTATTCAGGAAAGTTTATTTATATTTAAGTTACATATTTCAGGACTGATTTGTATAAAATTGGGACACAATGTGCCTTGTACTATAAATTCATGTTCTACGAATGTGTGTTAAAATCTTCATATTTAAGAAAATTAAATATTGCTTAAAAACCGTTGAAAATAAGATGGTAACGCAACGAAAATATTGTTTATTTCGATTATCAATTTCTCTCGACTCGATTAGTGAAGACACTAATGTTCCAATATTTAAGTTTTGAAAACGTGACTTCGCTAATCGAGTAGAGGGAAATCGCTATTCGTATAAATATTAGGCCCTAATTTGATAGTTAATTTTCGAAACATTACTTTGCAGAAAAACGAAAACGGATTTCGGTGATTAGACAAACGATTTTAGATCACCAATTTTAATAAAAATACATAAGTTAATAAAATGAACGAAAAGGTAAACTGATGGCAAAAAGCAAATAATTATGAAAAAGAGGAAAAAAAGGCCAATGAAGCAAAATAAAAAGAAATTTCGGTTGGATTGACCAAACATCTTAGTTTTATATTTTCATTCAAAGAGTTGTGTAAAAAACCATTTCATAATAATTCCCGTAAATCACTAAAGTTTTCACATTAGAACTGATACAACGAACGCTATAACTTAGAGAGGACTAAGGCTAGTCTAGCGTAACATAAGGGCGAACATAATTTACACTATACACAATAAAAATTACACGTAGATTACAAAGTACAAGTTATCTGAACGAGAGGCGTAAATACAGTAACAAACAAAAGTATAAGGCAGTGATTCTTCTTGGTGGTTTCTTTTTGTTGCTTTTGTTTTTTTCTTGTCCTTGCTCGGAGAAATGTACAACTTAACTAGGCAGGGTTGTGGTTGCATTTTTTTTTTGTTTTATACAGAATAACAATAAAGTAAGGGCTAGGGCTAAAAACAATAAAAATTTACAATAAACTTCGGCTGCAGTAAAACAAATTCGCGCGTATTTTTTTTTTTTTTAACTTTACAGCTCGCTTTTTTTTTTTAACTTAGGCTACGAACTAAAGAAGAAAACGACAGAGGTGTGGTCAGCAGTTTTCGTTTTGGGGAAGGAGGAGAGGATCGGGCTGGGTTAGGATTTAGACGGAAATAAATAATCGAAGGAGCTTTCGTAGTCTAATTTGATATTTGACCTAATTACATTTTCCTAATTAAAAATTTTCCTAATTCGATTGAATTTTGTCTAACGCTACGAATATCGGTTTCACAAGTGTTGCTTTGTACAAAGGAAGAAGGGGCCCCCCAAAAGCCCTGCGCTTACACCCCCGAGCAATCGATCTCCACGATGTCTTTGGGAACGTCCACGAATTGGTAGACCAGCCTCTGTCCGTCGACCTTCGCCAGGATGCCCCTTTGGTAGTAGTACCTGAGGGCGCGGCCCATTGTCTCGTAATTCATGTCGGGCTTGTTCTTGTGCATACCCCAGAGCCGCGACACCGCCTTCGAGTCGACCAGCTTGAAGACGCCCTTCTCCCTGTTGGTCCACTTGATGTACCGCGGGCAGTACTCCCGGTCCTGGAGGAGCTTCAGCAGGAACTCCCACAGGTAGGTCGTCGATCCTTCGCGACTCTTCCGCTTCACCCCCATCTCGATCTTCGGCTTGCGCGGCTTCTTCGGCTTTCGTGTGTTGAAGCCGAGTTCGATCATGTAGAGGTCATCGTTGACGCTCGACGTCGCCGCCTGGATGACGCTCTGCGGGTGGAGGCCCGTCGCCGTCCCGACGGGTCCACTCCCGTTCGTCAGGTGGTGATGGTGGTGGTGGTGCAGCGAGTGATGCGATTGGACGCCATTCGTCCTGGGCGGGGATGGGGCTGGAAAGTGAGGTGATGCTGTGTAACCTCCGCCTCCTCCTCCTCCGCCTCCACCCGTCATCGAATGTAAGTAGTAACTGTCTGGCACTAAAACAAAAATAAAAATAAATTTAGTTTTTAAGTGAATTGCTTTTAAGTTTTTTCTTAAATTCATAGGTTTAACAGCAGCAGATAAAAAAATTAAAATTTTCAACCTCTTACAGTCACAATGGGACTGAAAAACGATAGTCAAATTATAGACATTTAAAATTTTGCGCATTAGGATAATTTAAAAATTCTTAAAGTCTGCTTTGGCACACACTTCTTTTATGTCTGTCTGTTTACGCAGCTTTTACAATCTTTTTTGCGACCGACTTAAAGAATGGGTTATCAAAATTGATTTCCCAAGCATATTATTTTTTGCTATAGAGAACTTTTATTGTCACCACTTCAAAATGGTAATAACTTAAATAGTTCGGAATCTACGTAGGACGCGTTATACCAATCGATGTCTGGGGGTGTCTTGATCAAATTTTTGTTCTTGACTGTTCTCCTAAAATCACTTGTTACCCTCAAAATCGACGTAAAAGATTTTTAGGTGGCTCATTTAAGTTCTCATGGATCCTTATAGGGACATCGAGCGAGGGTTCATTCAAAAGAGGATAAAAGCACCTTTCCAACGATACACCACCTTGTTTGGGTCGATTGTTATAGCGTTTCTTTTGTAGAATCTGTATTTCTACATAATAACGTGTGGGAGACGTGATACTTTTTCTACGCCTAAAATGAAAAAACCGTGATAGCCGTATGATTCATCTACAGAACACCAATATGTTGGATTTAGAATGAAACTTGTTCAATCTTTTTATTAAATACCTAAATCCAAATTCATTTTAAAGCTAATATTAAAAACTTTTCCTAAAACAAAAGGTCACCGTTTTCAAAAAATCACAAACCCTGCGAAAACTAAAAAATAATCTTCACTTTGGAATTCGCCATTGTTTGTTAAAATACAAAATCTTAATATTTTACTAGATATTTGATATCTCAATCTCGGACAGGTATAAAAGATTAAGGGATTAAATTCTACTTTTCAATCGGTTGCTTTTATTTCTCGTTTAAACAGGAACATAATCTATCCAAACCTTTTCGGAGCTCTATCAATCATTCGAGATATTCAATAAATAATAAGGCATATCTCAGGAAATAAATCAGACAAATTTGTTTTCCTCAGTTAGTTAATTGCTTACACATTTCTTATTGAATATATTTTTTGTTAATCTGGAGCGCCAAATTTTGATTTAATTTTTACATTTTCTTCCTAAATGTATTATTACTGCTAATAAGTATTGTGGTTATCAATTTAAGAGCCAAAGAATTGCATTTCCTAACAATTATCTTCATGTATAGTCATTATTGGCTGAACTCTGGGTAAGTGGCAATTGGCATCGCGCGACTTTTCAGCCGAAAATATATTTAAAATCTGCGTAAATTAAACAATTCCTTATCGTTTTTTTTTGTAGTGAAACTTCTTAATGCGGTTTACGCTGCTGTTAAATTCTTTTTAATTTTTCTGCGTATGAATTTTGATCGAAACAATATTTTGTTTTTTAATGACTTTGTAGAATACTAGAATGTTTGCATTCTCTTATTTAAGTAAAATTTTAGTTGAACCGACAATTTCATTCGTAAGGTTCTCTTTGATTAGCTCTTTAATGTTAAGACAGAATAAATCATACTAGACTTTAAATTTAAATTGAAGCATAAATGCGTGCTTGTCAGCAATCTCTATAGTTGGTGGTTTATTAGGATAGAGTGAATTGGTGTTTTAATCAGTCATACTGATGCAAATTATTTTTATTTAAAATAACGTCTAGCTCGAGTTCTATCAAAGAAGACCAAGCACTTCACTTTCGGTAACAAATATGAAACCAATTTTTTCTGGTTTGATCTGTTCTGGTCTAGAACTATGAAGTCAAGGTGTCACAGCAGTGCTTGGCGTTTAATTTTATACCTGGACAGTGGAGATACATGCGTACGTATGTATATCGAAATGAATTTGAAGTTGAAGCTTAATGTTTAGATATTGATTTTAGGAAACAGACATCGAAGCCTAAGTTTTATAGTATTTTAGTGATAAAAACAACATAATTTTGCAGCATTCGATTCGTAAAATACCTTGTAAATAGACGTGTTTTTTATTTGATGATAAACAAAACAAATCATTTGGCAAATAGACAATTTCACCAGTAAATTCTTCTCAAATTTCCCACATTTTCCAAAACATTTATTTTTAATTTTATTCCGTCCGTCTCTGCGGATGTTTCTTAGTAAAACTTCATAGATGTACGACTCTTTTATTTTCAGACATATCGGCGTCGAAGTTATATTGACTCGTGCTCTTTTGCATTCTTGTGCTACACAATTTTTGCATCATCCCGATGCCAAGTTGACATCACCAGATGTCATTTCTATGATTTATGACTTTTTTGTTATTATTAAAGAAGATGAAATCTCATGAAAAGAGATTGGATTCTAACTGCGTAGTTATTTAAGTTAGGAATGTTACAATGTTGGATCGTTAGACGCTACCTTTTCAAACATTTTCTTTTCATTTTTATACCCATTGATTTCATTATCTGGCATTTTTTTAAGTATATATTCAAGCAGAAGGCAAATTTTCAAGAAATCGCAAAAGTTTATTAAGAATTTTATAAACAAGATACATACTTGAAATTTACAAACTATACAAGTTTATAATAACAGTCATCAAAATGAAGACCTCTTCTTTGAATAAGGGACCAAATTATGGATGTTAAGTTAAAATCGTTAATGGTAAAACCTTATTTTGATATATGTATAATGAACATCAACCGTAATACACAAGTTTTATTATAATTCATATAATTATTATTTTCTAGCAAGTGCCCAACCAAAGATTAGTTTTATGAATAAAATATTAATTACTTGACCTATTGCAAAACTTAAGTATTAAAACAAAAATTTTTTTTGTATATTAGTCTATTAAAGCTTGAATACCACAGTGTTATGGTGCTAGCTCCTAGGCTGCAGTTTACATAATCTACCCATAAATACGGGCCTGGGTTTCATTTAAATTAATTTTATTAATTTACGATATCATGAGTATTACAATACAAATTGGATAATCAAAGCAAAAAGGATTTTAAAATTCCAGTAAGACGAATTCGCAGTACCTACGTAGCTTTTTGAAATGATCTTTTTTAAAATCATTGTGTATGTTGTAGGTAAAATATGAATTTGTTGAATATTTTCAAGTTAGTGCTCTTCATTAGTTATACCTAAGTATTAACTTCTTTTGTAAAGTTATGTAAATAAATGCAAATGAAAACGTATTGAATGCGCTTTTGTATAACGCTCGTGTTAGGTTTGTGATAAATAAATCGTTATCTAAAATCATTAACATAATTATTTGCATTTTATACTTTAGCAACTTTTTAAAGTTAGGCACACCCTTCCTAATGACTGAAACCTTCCAAAAACTGTCTTATCGACAAAACATCTGAAACGGAAAATTGTGTTCCTTTTTTTTGTTAAGTTTAGAAAAAAAAGCAAGTATCTGAGCCAAAACTAGCACAAGCCGTAAGTGCATTAAACCCATACACTAAAGTAATTTGCATTTTATACCCACTCAGTGCAACTAACTTGCCTTCATGCACTGAAAAAAGAAAAAAACTAATAAGAAAAAAAAGAAGACGAAAAGCAAAAAGAGCACATTTAGCTCGGCTGCACTTCCATGTTGCGCGCCTGTCGCACACCGAGCGGCGCAGATAAAAATAAAGTTTGAAGGGCATCTGGTTGCATTGACCCCTTTTTCCTAATCAAATGACTTTCTCCACTGGGATTTATTTGCATATTACGACCGATTGCAATTACAAGTGCACCAGTGGCAGTGCAGCGTGCGAGCGGCGCGGCGGCGGTCGTTTGTGTGCGCTGCTGCGGTGTTAAAACTGTGCCTCCCCCGCAGCCGCCCGACGCTTCTGCTTTACCAACGACGCCGCCGCCGCCTACAAACTATCGGCCGTTGAAGATAGTGCAGTGTGTTTGTGCATCGCGCTGCTCTACTTGATGCACCGACACTGACGTCGGCGTCGTTCTATTGCACTACCTTTCCCTTTCTGGCGCGTCTCTAATGCACCTTTTCGCCCCAGGGGGGGCATCCCCCCTTCGGTGCGGAGAGTGGAGCAGAGCAGAGCAGAGAGTTTCGGTGTTGCAGTGTGCAATGCAATTTTAGGTGCACTTCTCCTATCTTCGGTTCGTCACGATTTTCCCATGCAATCGCTTCCAGGCTGCAATTCGCCAACAATGCATTCGCGTAAACCACCAGGAAATGCGAAAATTGCATCAAAAAGTGCATTTTGCACTTGACTACAGCAGTTTTGTTGTCCCCGCCCCCGCCTCACCCTCGATATCATCATAAATATATATAAAATTGCATTGCATCGCACACAGCCGTCGTGCGGCCACTCTCAGTTTGTAGGCCAATGCACTTGTGTGCGGTGCATCGCGCGCTCGACTGCACTTGCGGTCGCGGAGCTGTGCAGGGTGCAGCGTTGCACTGATTAATCAAGCACGAGTCAATTGGCCGGTGCCAAGTGGGCGGGGGGAGGAGAGGGGAGTCGATCCGGGAGCTTTTACTCAAAAAGGAAAGACGGCTGGGAAAAGGGAAAGTGAAATGCATACCGGGAAAAAGGAGAGAGAGAGAATTTCTCCGTTGCACGTACACTGTTAATTGGCCGGAGGAGGGCTCCGCTGCACTTTTGCGTGGTGCAATTGCAAGTGGCTGGTGGCCGCCGCCGCCGCGCCGTCAGCCGCGCGACTCCACTCGACTTCCTAGTCTCAATAATCGAGGCAAAAGAATTTCTTCAGACGTTCTCATGTGTGCCGGAGAATTCGCGCAGAACCAGTCGAAGATGGTCTACAATTTTCTTGGCTTTTATATATCCACCTCCTTGTGGTCAGTTCACTTTTTTTCTGGATCTTCGGAGACTTCCTTCTTGGGGCTCGCGTGTGCATTTCATGCCGCGCAGATCCACTTTCAGCGTCTCTCTTCCGCTATTTGATCACAATAATTCGCGGCTTGCACCGGGGCGGTGTGGCGGGGGGGACGGGTTCTGGAGGAGCATCGAGCGAAGTAGTCGGAAAGGCAGCGCCGCTAAATCTCGTCTCGTCGGCTATTTACACGGCCAAGAAGCTGCAAAATCCAATTCTTAAAGTGGTCAGTCGGCGACGGGGCTTGAGGTGACGTCGGCTGTGCAGAGTCTTCCTTCTTCTTATCCTCGACCATCTACGGGCTCAGCTCCCGTCCCGGCGGACGGCGACCGAGTCCGGGATAAGATGAGGTAAGGTTTCTTTTCTGCCGTCTTGGGCTATGTACGCGCCCCGTAAATAAATAAATACATTGTCCGCCGCTTTCCTCTTCCGCTTGTTTAATTATTATGGCTCTGGCAGCCGCCTTTTTTTACCTTTTGGAGCTGTTGCTCTGTCTGGCATTTCAGAGCTGGAATTTTTATTGATGTCTTCCTTTTTTGGGGGCCCTCTCAGGGCGGCCGATTGATCCTCGACGCTTCAATGGGGGAATCGCGTTAATCAATACCTCGGAACTGCCTTTTATCTCTTTAAAATTTCAACGATTCTCGACTCAAGATCAACAACTCCAAAAATACTATGATTATTATATGATAGATTTTACAAGATCTGTCTATTTATAAATTAAGTATATATGTTTTGAATTGAGGTATTTTAAATTATTACACAGGTCAAAACACCAAATTTGCACCGAATAAATAAGCAGATATCTTCAGTAGACTACAAATTTGAAGATATAAAATCCATTATGTATGTTAAATATAAAAAAAGCTTTAAGACTTGTAAAAATATTCTTTGAAATTGGATATGTCTGTTCAATTTCACATTTTCATATGTTTAATCTAGAGCAACGCGGCCGCTTCAAATACATTTTTGAATTTTTAAACACTTATCTTTGTTATATTATTGATTATTGTCTAAAAACTAACATTAAAAAAATTAAAATTTTATATTTTACAGTTAGGTTTTGTATTAAACTTAAATAAAAAATGTCGAACTTGAAAAGCAGACGACATTTACGGCCCTTTTCTAACTTTTGAAGGAAACAAATAAGGATGGAAAAGAAATCTAGAATTTCAGCCCAAAGCATTAATATTGTTTGCAATTATCCAAAACGTGAAAAATCAAAAAAACTGCAATTGTTTCGAAATTATTCTCAATGACCTCGTAATGCAATGAATTTTGCTCTATTTTCTTCTTCTTCCATTGCTTCTAAATATAAAAACAACATACATACCTAATTATAGGGATCCATCTTTAATTTATTACTTTTTATGTATTTATTATTATCTGCTATTGTCGAGTGATGAATTCGACTGATTTATTAAGGCTAATTTGCTGGAGTATGTTTTTTTATAATAGAAAAATTCGAATTTTTCAGTTTTATCGTGTTCTAGAAATACTGAACATTTGGTTGAACTACTTACAATACTGTGAAAGTTTTATAAAGTCATGTACCTACATACATAAATATTGCATAGAAGTATCAGGTATTTTATAAAAGTGTGGTTAAGTAACCCGGAAATGATGGTATTTATAAAAGTTATCGTAAATTGTAGAGTTTAAATTCTTTTATTTTGAGATGAATTTATTGTAAATATAGAAAGACCAGACACTCGTGATTTTAGGAAGACAGACACCCTTCAGAGACCCCTGGGGGGAGGAGCAGAAAACCTGCCAGCCGGTGTAGCAACAAAAATTCGTTCCTAACATTTTTCACTGCAAAAATGAAGTAACGAAAACGTAAAAATAGAAACTGCAAAAAATACAACCTCACAATGCGATGAGATAAAAAAAGAACTGCAAACACAAAATGCGATTAGTTGGTGTCAGTGGATTTCTAGGGTGATCGCTCGATAGAAGGTCACGGCGGATTATTACACAAGCGCAGTGCATCCGCACACCACTCACTTGGCGAGCGGAGCGCCCCTGTGAGCGCGGCGGCGGCCCGACGACCACAGGCGCGGTGTCGGCCGTCGGCTTGTGGTGTGCAGCGTCTTCCTGCACACACACACACGTAACGTGTCCATGCATCACACACGCGATCAAAATAAATATGGAAATGCAAAAATGCTCATCGGGTGCACTAACTGTATGTGGCTCATTGCGACAGTGCTGCCGCCACCGCCGTCGTCGCAGCGGGCCCCGGCGAGAGTGAGAGTGAGTGGGAAAGTGAATCTGAGGCCGCAGCGAGATAGAAGAAGTGCGACAAATCGTACTTTTGCATGAATTTTTGATTAGATTTTTTCCTACTGTTCGCGTTTACTGCTGCCGGTTGCTTGTGGTCGTAAATGTGGCACGCGAGTGTGTGCGGGGGGCTTGCAGTGCCCCCCGCACCCCGTGAGTTTTCGCATCACTCGCTCTTCTTCCCGGTTACATGTGCACGGGTGGCCTAGCGGGCAGCACCGACACTTTTTGACTTGCGCGGCATCGCCGCTGCCGCTGCTGCTGCTGCTGCTGGTGGTGATGCTGTTGCTGTTGCTGCTATTTGGGCTTTCAGTTTTCTTACAGCTCATTTATTTTCGCTAATACTTCATGCGATTTCCTCTTGTTCGCGACAAGGTCGTGACAATTAACAGCTTTGTTTGTGCAAAATTTGCTTAGCTATGAGCTAAGTTTATACATGTTCCAAAACGGAAATTTATTAATATACTTACTTAATAAGTTTATTCATTTTTCTTTTTAAGATCACAAAATATTTTGAACAAACATTAGCACTTTCGCAAATCAGGTAACCTATAATAATCATAGGACCTTCTTTCTATTGACTGCAGATAGCGAAACTTTAGATTCGTTATTCTCAAAACCAAATTTTGAAAGACGGTTAATAGTACTATATATAAAGGATTTCCAATAAGGGCGCTAAGTCTCTGACATTCTGCTGTGGCAATACTAAAAATCTATCATAAAAATTTTTCTCACATTTATTGTCAGTGCATTATACCATTTCATCCTGCATAGAACACAATTGAAGAAAGCGTGGGAATTATCAAAATTTATCAAAATTTGCTGGAGGAAAAGTCCTGAAAAATCAATTGGCCCGCAAGATCATGCGACTTAACACCAATAGACATTAAGACAGAAACCTGTTTGAGGGTGTTTAAAGGAAAAATTGTTCAGTATGTGAGAGAAAATTTTGTATGATATTTGTATATTTCTAAAATGGCTCTGAATATGCCAATAAATTATTATTATTATTATTTTTTTTTTATGGGGTTATGTAAAGTCAATGTGTTATGCCAACAAACCACAAACACTTAATGCAAGACCATATTGAACATGTTATCGTTGAAATACCGCCTGAATTATGTAAGAAAGTCATCGAAAATTGGGTCCAAAGAATCCATGCTACGAAACGGAGCCGTGGCGGTCATCTGAACGATGTTATTTTCCACAATTAATGGTATCAAGCATATTTGACATTGAATAAAGAAACTCATTAAAATTGTATACAACTGTTGTTTTATTTCAGTTCAAACCTTGAGCGCTCTTAATGGAAAACCCTATACATACTTTGAAAATCACTCGACCGTTCTAAGGGCAACATGGGTGTAGAACTAACAGTATTGAAATCTATTTTATTAAAAAGGTATTAACTATTAGATAAAAAAATGTGTATATAATACTTAATGCAGAATAAAACAATAAATATTTTAAAATTTTTATTTGATTTCATATAATGATGTCTAGTTATAAGATTTACTTCATTCCGTTTTGTCAACCGAACATCCAAATATGTAGTTCGGTTATTATAATACCTAACTTACTAACACTACTTTCAAGTCTTTTAGTTCTACATCCAAATTCAATAAAGAAGTGCCCATCATTTTTTGGCATAAGTCAAGTTTACAACAACCTAACGGATTTTATTAAAACTTTTTATGAGCATTGAGTTCCTTCTAAAAGTGATAAATATGCAAAAAATTTTCCACGGAAATGATTATTTTCCGAGAAATTACATTTTTCATTTTTGAAATCGCAAGCCATACAAGCCTGCCATTTTTGCATATTTATCACTTCTTTTTCACTTATTTCACTCTCGTTAGGTTGCACTACACTTAACTTATGCCCTATGCGGCATAATTACCTTTGAACCTGCAAATGAAATAATTTATTATGATTTTAAATTAAAATTTAAAATATTTACCTTTTTCCTAGTCTAACAGGTCAGTCAGATCAGTCACACTGACATTTGAGATTTCCTGCATTTGTCAAATTTCGTTGCGGGTGCGTTCCAAAAATTAAAAAGAATTTCCGTTCAAAAAGAGTTCGTATAAGGGAGAATTTCCCTTATACAAAAAGTTTTTTAAGGGAGAATTTCCCTTATACAAACTGTTGATATAAGGGAGAATTTCCCTTATACAAAAAGTTTTTTAAGGGAGAATTTCCCTTATACAAACTGTTGGTATAAAGCCCCGATCCCAATGTATCCGCACCGTTCCGATCCGACCAGCTGTCAAAGTTAAAATTCGATGGTTGCTTAGGAAATATATGGCCGCTCGGAAAGGTGGTCCCAATGGCACGTACGGATCGGATCGGTACGGAAGAGTTGGTTAACTTTCAACTTTTTCGGATTGCTACGGAAAGCATAACCTCACAAAAAATTTATTTGGCACAATTTAATGATTTTCAGTGCTCCGAGTGAACGCAGGACGGTTAAGTAAATAAAAATGAATTTAGAAGAATTTATCGAGGATAACCGAAGACATCCAGAATTGTATGACAAAAAAAATAAAAATTATATGAATACTAACTTCATGCTTCTTTGCCTTTTTATTTTTTTATATTCTTGTTATATCTTATATAGCTCACAAAACAATTTAAAATATTTCAACAGCTTACTTCTTTCCATTTTGATACTAACAAAATTGTCAAATTTCGGAAGCATTGGAACCAGGCTTCTCAACGGATCGGTGCGGATCGGACGGATCGGAACGATGCGGATACATTGGGATCGCGGCTTAAGGGAGAATTTCCCTTATACAAAAAGTTTTTTAAGGGAGAATTTCCCTTCTACAAACTGTTTGTATAAGGGATAATTTTCCTTATACAAACTGTTTTATAAGGGAGAATTTCCGTTCAAAAAGAGTTCGTATAAGGGAGAATTTCCCTTATACAAAAAGTTTTTTAAGGGAGAATTTCCCTTATACAAACTGTTAGTATAAGGGAGAATTTCCCTTATACAAAAAGTTTTTTAAGGGAGAATTTCCCTTATACGAACTGTTTGTATAAGGGATAATTTTCTTTATACAAACTTGATTAAATCCATTTAAGTTTTTTGACGAATTCGTGTTCATTTTTGGAACGCACCCGCAGCGAAATTTGACAAATGCAGGAAATCTCAAATGTCAATGTGACTGACCTGACTGACCTGTTAGACTAGGAAAAAGGTAAATATTTTAAATTATTAATTTAAAATCATAATAAATTATTTCATTTGCAGGTTCAAAGGTAATTATTCCCCATAGGGCATAAGTTAAGTGTAGTGCAACCTAAAGAGAGTGAAATAAGTGAAAAAGAAGTGATAAATATGCAAAAATGGCAGGCTTGTATGGCTTGCGATTTCAAAAATGAAAAATGTAATTTCTCGGAAAATAATCATTTCCGTGGAAAATTTTTTGCATATTTATCACTTTTAGAAGGAACTCAATGTTTATAAAAAGTTTTAATAAAATCCGTTAGGTTGTTGTAAACTTGACATGTTCCCATTTTTTATATACGTATATTATATGCATGAAAAACTAGTGGCTAATCGAAGAATTTTTATTGTTGGTCAACACTTTTTTTCTATAAGCAATTGCGCTTTTCTATCTTCAAAAAATTCTTTCATTTTGTTCAATATGAGGGAAAGAGGAAAAACTTTAATTAAAATAATATCAATTTTAATAGTATTGATTTTAACGGATATTTGGGGAGCTTCAAATCGAAAAAATTTAATACTCCTTCCTTTATATAGGCTTTATATAGCAAAATATATAAATCTCTAAATCTGTATTTTTACCTGAGTGTACTTAGTGTAACCAATTTTTAAAAATGAGTCCGTGCTCATTAGTGCATTACACCTCATTACCCTTTCTATGGAAATCCGAAGATTCCAATGAGAATGAACTCTCAAAACTCCCACTGTTCCTAGAACGAATCCATATCCGAACAAGAAGCTAACGATTTCGAAAGACGTTCGATTACATAAGAAAATCCTCTGTACGACGATGTTCAACTTCCTTAATCCCGAGTATAAATGGGAAACGAAAGAAAGTCATGGCAGAATTTGTTCGTCGAAGGGTGGGGTTTGAATTGCCATGGCTCTTGCATTTGCACACTGACTGCAGAGCCCTTCTCTAGGTTGAAGGTAGGATAGCTTACATAATACCGAAAACATTTTTATGTATCTTTCCTTCCCTGCGCTGCTTGTCATACCTTATACCCTCCATCCCAGCTTCAAAGGTGATAGGAACTACTGTGTACGCCCTTTACCACTTCAATGTCGTTCCGATTAGTAAGTGCCTGTCATTGGCGGGTTTATTTATATTTCTTAGTCGAGAGGCGGGTTCTGAGCCCAGCAATGGGGTTACTGGGATCATGCATTTCCTTGAATTTAAGGAAAATATAATGGTGGAAATAATCATTTTTAAGCAATTAAGTAAGCGGAAGAGGTTATGAATTTTTGAAAATTACATTTGTTACCGAGTGGTACAATTTCTGTACGGTAAAACAATATTACTCAACTGTTTTTAAATCCAGAATTGCAATTTTATACGAAAAACAGTACATACTAACTCCATTATTATATAATGTAATAATGACTACTCTATATGATTTTGTTTTAGATTCCGTGACTAATAAAAGTCACCTACCTCTATTAACATTAAGTCTTGGTATCATAATGCTCTAATAGTTTTTCACTAAAGTAACCATTTACAAACAACTTCGTTATTGAATTTTGAACAAAAACTGTTGAATCGAAATGAGCTTACAAAAACCCATTTTTGGATAATATTCCTTAAGAATATTTCCAAAATTTTCATGAAATCATTTCAGTCATCTTTGAGATTATAATTTTTTTTTTGCAAAGTGTTAAGAAATACTTTGATGTTACGTGCCGAAAAACTAACTGATATCAAAGGTAGCTAAAATGAATTTGTGAAGATTTTAAAAACTTTATTTGGAATTTTTATCCAAAAAAGTCTTTTCTAAGCTCCTTTCGATTCGATTTCAATGGATTCAACAAACGGGCGAGCCCATCTTTAAAACTGATTAGTAGGATATCAATAAAATTTGTTATGCAAAACAGAGTATTCATTAAATGAAAAGAATACTAATACTTAACATAATCGATTCGACTATTCACGGTATTAATACGCTTTTTGCACATATTGCATTATCAACAAAACCAGTGTTGTTTTTGAATTTGTGTATGAATCTTCGCGTTGCCTTATCTTGAGGAAAAACATCAAAATTGGCGAAGAAATTATACGACACTAAAACTTAATATTGTATTGAATTTGAGGAAAATCATAAATTTTTATGTCTTCAATTAATTAGAAAAATATACGTAAGTTATCTCAATTCTTTTCTAGTAGAAATGAGGAGAAGTAATAATGATGTAAACTCGGAACTAATCCCAGAAATAAGATGATTTGCAAAGTTTAATACTTATAAACAATTTTTTTTTTCATTTTTTACAAAAAGAAGGTGAAGAAAACTTTGTTTTGTAGATGCATTCAGGTTTATTTACGGAATACTTATAAATGTGCTTTTTGCCGTAAAATCACTTAAGAGGTCTTTTACTGCAGCTACTTAATTAGCTTGCGAAACAGATACAAATTTTTTCCTCCTCCAGCATCCAAACTCTTCCCAGCTGAGCATTCGATTTGCATCCATTTCGCTCTTAGATTTTTTTGCATGAGCACATAAATAGCTTTCAGGCAATCATCATGCTCATCAGCGGAGTCTGTGGCCGCTGTTTAAGGAAGTAATTAATTAAAAGGGCAGACGAAATCAAATTAATTTCAATTCGGGAGGAACAACAAATCGACAGTGTTTGCGAGTTAATGCAATCGGCGGGACAGGCAGGCGTCCCGAATTTTAATTCGCAAGTATGTTTGCCTTTTTTCTTTATTTATTTTTTAATGAAATTAAGGGAAGCGCGGGGGCATTCATTCTCCTAACAACCCTTTGCTGGTAGTCAGCAACAACCGCAAAACCGTCGAATATTTCAAGGGATTAAGAGTGGCCATAAAAGTGCAAGAGTTGCCTCTACGCCGCGGCTGGGGTGCAGCGCCGCGGTGTGGACTAGATTTTAAGATGCACAGACATGGACACGAGTGCTTTACCCCCAATTTCTGTTAGAATTTCTCCTTGCTTGCCCTGCCGTTTCACTTCATACCCCCCTCAGCGGGTATCAAATAAACTAAAAAACTGCTTATGTGTGCCGCGGGGGTGCGCGGGGGCGAACCGAATTCAGTTTCATTTGAATGCAACTCGCGATGCACTGTGACCTTTCTTTTGCTGGCGCTCTGCCCCCGCCCGCTTCACTAGCAGGAAACTTAAAATTCTGAGAAATTTGCAGCTTTTCGCTGCAACTGCAGATTTCTACCTTATACCATCAACGAAATGGGGGTTTTGGGTTAGGGGTTAAGAGGCGGAAATAGTGGGTGGAGGTTTAGGACGAAAAGTGGCAAAGTGGATTTCGAGAAAGAAGTTTTTTGAATGAACACACACAGGATGTGTGCTGAGAAGAGACATCGAGCGAGTGAGATGAAGTCCTTTACCTTTTCCTTAACGTTGTTACAGTTGACAGCCGCGGACGGCGTGGGCGGAAGGTAGAGGGGTTAACGGATTAAAGTACCCTTTGAGGAAGTCTTTTTTATTTTGTTTTTCCTTTTGGGGAGCTTGGGTGGTAAAGGGGGGTTTGTATGTCGTTCGGCATTACCATCGGGTGGTATTACCCAGCATCTGTTTATTTTATCGTTTTATCGCAATGCTGGCGATGCGGGGGCGGTGCGACAGCTGTGGTGGGAAATTCTCTATGCAACCGGGAGCTTTTGCAGCAATGGGGGAATGACCGTTTGTCCTACAAGGACTTCCGTGAAAATACCCCCGTTTGACTTTGCTCGGCATAAATGAAGCCATTGGCTAATAGAATAGGAAAGGTATTGACAAATATAAGGTTAAAGTAGTTATTGACGCAATAAAATGCAAGTTGTACATTTACAAGTTTAATATTTGCAATTTATTGAGCAGAGAACTCAAAAATAAATAATAATGACCAATTTCCGAATGAACCTAACTTCGATGCAGTTTTGACATAGTAGTATATGTATGTATAATTTTAATAGGTATAATAAAGTATGTACAATAAAAAACTGTGGAAAACAGTTGGACGCATGGACCCAAGTATTGCACGATTTCGATTTAACACAACTGCAGTGGAAGAGCGGAAGAACAAATGCAATTTATTTCCAACACCAACTAGAATTAACCTCAAGAAAAATCTTATGTTTAGTAATATCAGGATTTGTTAAGGGATAACCTAATCTTAGCATAACGAGGTTTTTCTACTTATGTTTCAGTATGTGTCAAAATTGGATATTCAGACCTTTCAAAATACTTCTCTCGATTACAGTCATTTTTGCAGTTACTGATGTCAAAACCTTATCAGTTCCGCATACATGATTTTAGTCCGGTTACCTCATTCTTTGTCTAACATAATAACAACTAAGAATCACGAAAAAAAACAGAAAGACAATGAAAATTTGAAGAGATCCCCAAAAGACAAAAAAATTAAAAAATAATATTAGCAACTTGTTGTTATATACCTACTTTATGTTAAGTAGAAATCAACAGGTCAATAAAGAATTTAACATTTTTAAATTCTGTCTTCGAAGTCATATTATTTTTTTATTATCGATAACCTAAGTGATTAAAATCTTTCGTACGTATTAAAAAGGTTTTCAAAAGTTTTTCTGTTATTGCTGATAGTGAAATAATTTATTTTAAGAATATCTAGTCTAGTTATATCATAGAACCGTAAAATTAACTTTTCTTCCTGTCGAACGAATTTAGCGCGTTACCACGTTTCTTGTTATTGTGGTGAACAATGATGAGACTATTGATTATGAATAAAAATTTTTGCTAATTTGCTCTTGAGATCAGTGCGTCTATAGCTCAAAGTCTCAGAGTTTATAATGAGCTATTTAATCATATTGATTGCATGTAACTTGTCCCTATTAATTTAAAAATTGTCCCCATTTTCTAAATTCTAAGGTTAAGTTAATAATAAGCAATAGAGAATTTCAAAGACATTTTAAACATCATGTTCATTACATGCTAATAGAAAGGGGAATACATTACATAAATAGGTCAGGGGTATCTATTATAAATACATATTATATAACAGCTTTTGAGATGAGTGCCTTCATTTGATGGATATGTTTTTAAATTATAAACAAGTTCGAATAAAACTTACAAAAAATAATAAATTTAAAGAAGCACATAAAGTAATTGAGTTGAAATTAATTGGAAAGTAAGTAGATGGAGGGTGATAAAGCCGCTAAATTGTTCTGAGCCCAAAGTGCAAATTTAGTCGGAAGCAACGTTAACAACACTCGTTTCTTTCGACGCAAACAGCCCCCAAACTTTGTCCACATAGCGCGGCTCCGTGGGCACAAGAAGTCTTCCTTCTCGCTTCCTTCTCTGCTTCTTCCCCCTAGCGTCTTCAAGTCGATCGAGTCCCCCACGGACTCGCATAGAATCTTCTCTGGACGCACCCCGCCAGCCCCACCACCCGCCCCCCCGCCTTCATCGCGGTGTCGAGACAAAACCGGTTGCGAGTGTGTGCGCCTAAGACAGAAAACTGCATCTAAACCGTTTGTTTTGTGTCGTTTCGTGACCTTCACAATTTGTGCAAAGGCGATGTGTCGATGACCACTCTTTGGGGAGTTCGGTGGAGCGCTCCGCCGCGGTGGATTTGTCTCCTCTTCCCATTCACCTCGATCCACTTCGGTAGAACGAAGGCTACGGGCGCGCGGGGGGTTGGCTGGATGCGCTCCACACTGCAGCAGGCCGGACAGAGAATAGAGCGATGCATGAGTGTGTGCGTGTGCGTGTGTGTATGTGTATGGTTGGCCCCATACCTCCACGCCACCCTTAATTCATGTCCCCCCCGGATATATTTTATAATGTGGCGGCATGGGAGCTACTTCTGGCTGCTTGTTTTGATTATCTGTCTCCCTTTCGCTTCCTCGTCTTGCCATTCTTGGCTTAAGAACTCCTCTGTGTGACTCTTCGCGGTCTTCGTTTAGTGCACTTTCCTAGGTAAAGATGAGCTTTTCCGCATTTTTTTCTTCCTTTTTTAATATCTAAAAGCTACTCAGGATGCTTCCCCAGTCCACCTCTTTTACGTGTGCGTTAAGAAAATTGTCGCTATTTTTATATGAATTAGGAAAATGCCGTCGTCGGGAAGTGTTTGATCTTTTTTTTTCTTTTGTCTCACGTCATTGCGTGAAAATATATTAAAGAATGCAGAAAAATAAGATCCCACATAACGGGCAGGGTGTCATTGTCAAGGTTACGTAGCTGACATCATAAAGTCATTTAAATTTAAAAAAAAAAATCCCGCGAGCTACGGCAGATTTACATTTTTATTAACTGGTAACGGTAGGTAAATAATTTATGTCGCGATTTCACACGGTTTGTTTACGTTTTTTTTTATATTCTGGCAGATTGTTTACTATTACTTAAAATATTAATGGTTAATCTGCTACTACTATTATTTGAGGTTATATCAATAAGTGTGTATTATTAATTTCTAATATTCATTATCTTTGTAAAAATTTTGTAAGCTAAGGATCAAATCCTGAAGAAAAACATCATCTGAAACGTGATTCCGAGCACAAATGCGTGTTTGTCTCCAGACAAGCACGATTTGGAGCTTGAAATTTATGCGTCTAAATATTGGTTGCGGCATTCTGACTCTTTGCCATATTTTGCTATTTCATTTACATAAGAAAGCCAATTGATAAAAGACATAATTAGTGAGACAATGAATCTTTATTAGTATACAGAAATATTTTGAAAACTGTTATGCAAAAACATGTAGAGGAAGAAATACTGCAGTGGACATTTAAGCACGATAAAAACCCCAAACATTCATATGTCAAAACTTAAGGATTGGCTTAGAAACAATTATGTAAAAGTACCCAAGTAGCTGAATCTCCAGTCTCCAGACCCATAAATTTAAGCAAAATCGTTAAAAAGCAAATCCGCAAACGACATTGAAGAAACAAGGAAGAACTTTTTAATGCAGTGAAATCAGAGTGGGGAAAGTTTCACAACGAACAATTGAATTAATGCCCAGTAGATATGCAGCAGTAATCGCCAGGAAAAGATAGGCTACCAAATATAGGAAGACATTTTATTCTGATTTGTAGTATCTAGTTGATATTTTTTTGACCATTTGAAATACAGTACTTGAAGAAATTTTTAGTTTAAAAAATATGTTACTTGTAAAATTATTTCTTTGACGAAATTACAGTGGCAAAGCTCCTCCGAGGTCCACATCTATAAAATTCCAATTTGCAATTAAATACAATCACCTAAATAATCCGAATTTCATTGGATTTAAGTAATCATTTCCTTTCTATTCTACTGTTTAGTTTAGAAGAACAGAGACTTCACAAAATAAAATTTCCTAGAAAAAAAAACCCGAGCGATTGTTAAACAACTCGGAGATTGTAATCAGTGCGAATCTGAATTTGATTCAATGACGCAAGCACCGGTTTTTGATAAAAAAAAAGAGTGCGACTTGGTGTCTCTGGACGTTTTATGTTATCGGTATCGCATCTTAATTCCTACTTTAAAAAAAATTAATCTTTCACTTTCCTTAGGTGGCGCCCCTTAAGACCCCCAACTCTTGACGATATCAGACAAGATAGCGCGATAAAATTAGCACTTCGGTCTAAAAAGGCATTAATTTGTATTGAAAAAGCACGAAACCGTTTCCTCCTTTTTCGGAATTCTTAATTGACCACACCACCGACTGAGATTGAGCTCGGTGTCGCACTTTAATATATGTAAACGGTTCAAACTTGATACCTCCGCCGGTGAGGCCGACAACAAATTGAAACACCTCAATAAACAAAATACGTATCGTTTTTTTGCCCCCGATAGTCACGTGTGTTTCACATTCGCACAACTTTATTAACATTTTAATTCACTGAATATTTTGTATAATATTAGTGATCTTTTTGCTATCCTTTTTGCGAATTGAAAAGGTGTCAGTCTGGGAATGTGGTCGAGTGTTTTACGTTAACCACAGACGAATGGTCTGCTTTAAACGCTTGGACTTGGGTTGTTTTGGGCCTTGAGCAATGTTTACACTTTAGATAAATAAATTTAAATCGACTATATGAATATGGGTCAACAGGAAAAGTCAGATTCCTGGAAAATTTAGGTTTCGGTTACTTGTAAATTCAAAGAGATTTCCGTTTCGTTTTGAATAATCGAAAGTGCTGGAGTATTTTAGAGGTTGAATTTTGTATTTGAATTTCATTTCGCTATGGCTAAAAGCGACTATGAAATGGCTTTTGTTTTTTAATTTTTAGGATGTTACGTTCTAAACACTTTGACATTATCGACTGAAACATTGACGACTTCGTGTCAGACAACATTTTGCTGGAAGACTTTTATTAACTATCATTATCTAAACTTTGTAGTTTTATTTTGAGTTTAACTCAACGCCTTTAATTTTTATGTCGATTTGTGAATTTTTCCACATTAACAGACTACAAAAAAATTTATAATTTGTATATGTATATTTTGTATTGCTGCGAATGGGTTATTAAATCTAATAACTAACAAAATAAGGTGATTTTACTTCCATCTTATTAATTCTTGCGGTCGTAGAAATTTTTATATTTCTGGTAATAATTTTTGAAAACAATAAAATAAAGCTTTCAATGAATAGGTACAACATTAAGTATGTAAATATGATCATTTGAAAAATATTAAATATAAAAATATGTATGTAAAGAAAAAATACAATATTCGGAATCTTCAGCGCTTTCCACTTTTCCTCTATTTACACGCTTGGCAGACGGTGAATGTGAAGTGTGGCCTTCAAGTCGTGGTTTTTACATTTATAGAGTCCAATAGCCTTTTTCTTGAGCACATCGAAGTTGCCGTAGCCGTCGTCGTCGCCTTAAAGACGCTCTTTTTCGTCTTATTTCTCTCTTCTATTGCAGTCTTTCCAAGCCCGAAGCATCCTCCTAAACCTGGGTGATCGCCGATCGCCGCTGGACGATCATCCTGATGGGTATCATATAGCACTTTTCCAGTCAGAAATTTTTTATTTATTTTTTAATTTTTTATTCTCAAACTACGAGTTAGTGTTAGCAATAAAGCAGAATGAAATATTATATTTACAGAGTTTATTTATCATACACATTATACAGAGACTGGCCTAATGATTCTACCTCTAAGTTTTATTATGGTTATAAACAAAATTTCAAGCTTGAGTAAAATAATCATTTCGATTTTAAATAAGTGAAAAAATTCACCTGCAATTAATCCCACTTCCGGAAGCACTGGCATCAATTGATGGGGGGTAATTCTTCGCGAATAGGAGCACAAACTCATATTATCTAATTTCTAATTTAAAACGTGCAATTTTGGGGCACAGATCTGAATCAAGGCCTCGTCGCCGAATGGGTTTTCTTAACTGAAATCAAACGACGACGCTGCAGCGGGGCACGTACTGGCAATTTAAGGTGATTTGTGAAATGCGAATTGGATAATGGCGTGCGAGAGGAGTATAGATGGCAGCACTTCAATGGTGTTGGCGCTGCACATCTACTGATTGTAGGTCATTGTTGTTGGCACTTAACGATCTGCGGCTAGATCATCTTTGGTTTTCCCGCCTTTGTTTAGTACATTGGGAGGAAAAAAATCATGAAAACTTTTACAGACCTTCTTGCAATTTTTCATTAGTTTAGTAGAGCATATAAAGAAAAAACCCAAGTACACATTAAGTGTTTTTTGTACAGTTCAAGTGTGGAATTATACGGTTGCTTTAAAATAATAGATCACTTTGCTTCGAAAGGAAGATCTATAGTCATTCTGCTCATAGGGTTATAAATCATTATGATTAAGGGGTTATACATACATATGTATGTATGTTTGAAATTTTCCTTTCCCAGTTTTTTTATTGGATTAAATGACGTATAGACACACCCCAAAAATGATAGATATCAAACAATATTTATTGACTAACTTGAAATTTAGCTGTAGATGCTTAGATATAAAATTTTTAAATTGATAAAAAATTAGGTACAAAAATCAATACTTTTTATCTAATAACGCGTGTTTTTTCAATACCGTTTTCAGTTTAAAAATTAAAAAATTTCTAATTGTCACCCTATGATTTAGATACAGATTTGCCCCGTTTTTCTAAAATAAATAATGATCATCAAAAACCACCTTAATAGCTAAATTATTATGATGGTTATTTGAGATAAATGTATCATCTTTTAAAAGCGGACATCGGATTTGTAAGCTGTTAAAAGGCGCACATAGTTTTAAAGCAATTTTCCATTGAGTCACCGCAACTTATAGTCCATGATCTTAGAATTACTATAGCTACGATCTTCCTTTTCTTGCTAATTTTCCTGAAAAATTTGTTTGTTCAACAGGGGAAAAAATGTAAATCTATACATAAAACGCAAAAGCATAAATAAAATCCGTGTTTACCACCTAAAAACCGCATTTCAAGGTTGGCATCAAAATAGCGGACGTCGCCGTACAGTTTTATCAGTTAATTTCGCTACACTGTTTTGCAACTCAATTAAAACATCGATATGTTTGAATATAATTGATAGAAATAAAGGAACTCATGTATAGACGAAAATCTAAATATCATGGGTGATTAAGCTTTAAAAAGTGATGTGTGGCACACACAAATTTGGGCTTCTTCTCTCAGGTCAACTTGTATACGGTGATATACGAGTATTTGGGACTTTTTAAAAAGTTAAATTCACTCAGTGACTTTCGGAATAATGTAGGCACATATATAAAATGTATTTGTATATTCAAAAGAGTTGCAAACAAATCTAATCTTAATCTTAAGTAGCAGAGGCTTGGCGACAGAAGCAAAAGTTGTTTCAGTTTGTTGGATTTACGCATATTCGTGCACCTGATTAAACCACAAATTACTTTTTGGATGATTTCGATTTCGGTAATTATCACCAACGGTTCATCGACGTCAATTTTTAATTTCAAAATTGTATAAGACAATAAGTTTTGCACGCGCAATTCTTCAAAACATGCTGAAATCGCTGACCGACGTCCACCGCCTTGTATTTGTTTTAATAGCTAAAATCAAATATTAAAATAGCTCGCGTCCAAGTAAGACGAGTATAAAAAAATTACGGAAGCGCCCATACGAAATACTACCGCTAATACGTAATATGTCTCGACTAGAGGCATAAAATAATTCGAAGAAAGTAAACATGTCCCCGGTATATATTTTCACTTGAGGAATATAAAAAGCATTCGCCCCCGCAATGAATAGAATTCCTCAGAAGAATCATTGATAAAGAAAAAAATGTCCGCCACCTACGCTTAAGAAAAACAATAAGACAAGCCCCAGGGAAGTGCGGAGACAATTTTGTCCTCTTTCAGGGAAATGTTTGTCAAAAAGTTAATAAATCGAAAATAAGTAGATTACATATGAGCCGAGATTGCCGGATGGTTTCCATTTCTATTCCATAGAGGCTCGGTCCACAGTGGTGGCGGAATCGACTCACATATGACGCCATCGCCTCGCCATTGTTTATCCTACCGAAAATTTTCAAGTTCAAGCACTTGTTACCGACGTTAAATATAAACCGCAGGGGGATTACCGTGTACCTGGCGGAAATAGATCACTGAAACATAGAAATTTTTCTTAAAATTTTCTAAATTATTTTCTTTTCCTCGGCTTGCAAAATTCGCCTCCACGGAAGTAGTTGATGCCAGCTGCACACAACGTGAAGAAATTTTTTTTTCTTGAAAAAATGCGGTTAGGGAGGGAAATATAAATGCCAAATCATAATTTCCTGTATTTATAAATAACCGGGATTTAGGTGTATTTATTTATTATTTTTATTGCGTTCCGTGATAGTCACGGGGAAGCGTGGAGAAGGAGTAGGTATCCCATTAATTGGACGCGCAATAATTTGAAGCTGACAAAGTTGCCCTGTGAACCTCAACAAAAAAGTGGAGCATTTATTGTGACCAGTGTGCGGGGGCGCGTTTTCGAGTTGAAATCATCGACAGGGAGGCAATTAAGCGAGATTTTGTGGAAATTTTAAGTGCAGGAAACGCGCGAACTGGAGCAAATAAACAAGAAAAGATGCGAAGTAAATATTTTTGCTGCACCACCGCGCACCGAATTGGCTATTTATAAAATTTTCGATATATTCTTGCATGGGGTTTTTGTGGATGTCTTTCTTGTGGCCGCCGTCTTGTGGAAGCGGTCTCACTTTTATATATTGTATTTTGGGTTGGGAACGGAAAATTTAAAAATTACATAAAAAGAAATTTTCGCCTTTAATCTCCGACGATGCTGAAAATTTGCCACCGGTGGTGCGGTGCAGTGGCGCGGCGGCTTCAACTTTGTGCGGTTGCTGCTGTGGAGCACTTTTGGGGCCCCCCAAAAAAGGCGAGACGCCGTGAAAGTGGCTGTGCCATCTGAGAGAAGCTTATTAAAAACCAGGAATAAAACCGCGGTTGAGGTGTCATTACTCCTTCTACCATCGTTTGACGCAATAAATTCGAGCGCATAATTGCAGAAAAGAACGTGAGCACGAGACCTTATTAGATTACGCACTGCGATAAGAGGTGCGCCTGCAGTGCCACAAGAATTTATTATCGGCTCGTGCGCTTTTTTATGAATAATTTTAGAGAAACGAGAAAATCCACCGCCGCGACATGCGGTTTTCGAAGAAAGTTTTACGCGAAAGATTTCTTGGGTTTTGATTTTCCCATTTTCTTTCCAGAGCCAAATGGACGAAGGAAGGGTGGTGTCTGGGGAGCCAGGCGCCCAGGCAGTGTGACAGTGCGGTTTTATGCTGGCTGAGACGAGTGATTTATTGATGTCAGCATATTTAACTATGCGGAATAAGTGAAAATTCTACTTTATAATTGCCTTCGCTGCTGGCTATCTGTTTCTATTTGCACGTTCAGATAACAAGGAAGTCGGTGCGATTTTTAGCAGACAGTAGGACATGTAAAGGGGACAATGAAAGTGGTCACGTTTTAAAAAAGACGCATTTTTTACCAAAGCTCTAAATGCTTAAAATTTTCAAGTTTAATTTATTTTTAGTTACTAAAAGATGTACATATGTTGCACTGCTCAGGTAGGTAATACTATTAATTATGCATCTCTTCTTGATTAATTTAATAAGTTTTTTAAATGCTAGAATACTTTTCAATATCAAATATCTACATTAGTTGATATATGAATTTGTAAATCTCTTTGTAACAATTTTTTATAAATTTAATTTGTCTGTACTAATTTTCATGTACCTACTGCACTGTGATCGGACTCCATATTATTAGACTATAAAGTATCAACGGAAAATGCATATACATATGTATGTATTGATTTTTGGATATTGACATCATCCAAATGACACCGAATTTGATGAAAATCCGGTTTTGACTTCTTGATCTACTATAGAATCACTGAATATGAAACATATTTAAAAATTCATTATGACCGACTAAAAGCACACTTTCTTCCTACAAAGTTAACTTTTTTTATCTTTATTATCCTTTAAAGAAACATTTGAAAAAGTTTGAAGCCGTTAAATTTTAAATTAAAACATTGTAAAGCACCGACGAAAAAAAAAGTCATTACAACCAAGTCTAACACCTCTTCACAATCTCTTCATGACATAAAAAAGAAATAATAATAAAATTATCGTAAAAAAATGTTTTATTATTAGTCTTCAAATGTTATTTAAAAAAATTTTAATTGTTTTCTCAATTATATAAGATTATTATTTTTATACCTTAGTGCCAGAATAACATCATAAGCTGCTAAATTTGTTAACATTTTAAATAATTGTTGAATTTTAATTAAAATTTTTAATTGCCACCACGTAGCTATAGGTCAAGGAAAAGTAGCTGACATCTTCATTTTGGCATTTTTAAAATAAAACCATAAGATTCATGCATTTCACGCGTGTTAAATTACGCAAATTTGTTTTTGAAGAGGTCAACCAACATTAAAAGAAAAACTTTTTATCCTCAAAAATAATCACTCCGATGATAACTCTTTCTTAAAAGTGAGAGTTATTTTAGGAAAATACTACAGAGATTGTAGGCTCAATTAAGATTGTTTATCTCTTTATAACTAAACGTAATAATTAATTATTTTGTAATTTATCCTCAATTTTAAGCAACGGCGAAAACTTTGTTCATTCTTCCAATTTAAGTGATGACACTTGAAAAGATATTGTTCGATAATTTTAAACAATTCCAATTATTATTTAGCTGTTTTGCAAATATGAAAGACAAAACAATTTGCATTTATCTAAATCTCAAATATAGTATTCACGATTACGAAAAAGTATTATCTCATACTATCTTTAGATCTCCAAACACAATGAATTTATTATTGCCAATCTTCATTTTTAATGTTCACTACTTTAGGAGTTTACATACATACATATTTAAAATTGGCAATTATATGTATGTTTTGTATTTTTTCTGTTTATGAGTATTATTAAAGTACTGGACTTTAATAACGGAATTATTAAATTACAAGTGTATTTTACCGTCTTGCCGATATTAATTTCGCTAGGAAGGTTGCATTAAAACGAAAGAGGTAATAAAAAGTAGTACTTACTTCGGCTATTCCAAATATTTCTTAAAGGTGGTGAATTGTGGTAAAAATTTGGATGTAGAAACGTTCCTGGCGGCACATGACCTTGTGGTGGACAGTGTGGAGGCATACCAAGACGGGCTTTGAGCTCCTCACTGCAAGGTTGCCCTCCTGAACTAGAGCTATCGACGTCGGATACTCCACTATCAGCTGGGCTTGGCGGCAGAGATCCTGGAAAAGAAGACCATGCAAACAAACATTATTATCAGCTTAAACCATTTTAAGATTTCGGAAGTAGAAAAAATAAATACATATTTCAATCTATTAACAGGGAATTGACCTAATTTCGACTAAAAAGTTGAAGAATCAAACAGCTCATGGAGAAGAATAAATCCTTTCTTTTCCTTTTTACGCGCATCAGTTCCTCTTGTTGGAATTTTGGGGGATATTAGAAAAAGTCCTTATGTTGGAACTGGTTGCCACAACACATCGTAAAAAGGATGCAAGCCATTTCCGAAGAAAAGATACAACAAAGACGTCGAATGCACCTTTTGTAGCTGAAAGCGACTTGGTTCGGATTCAATGGAGATAACGACATTTTGCACACCGGGGAGGAATGCTGCAACATAGTCCCATGCCGGGAACAGTAGCTGAACATAAAAAAAGGGGTTTTTCCTGCATGCGATTCAATTTCAATGCAATAAAGCCATCGACATTTTTTGATCGCAGCATGTGTAGACACGGTGCTTCTTTTAAATTTCCTTTAAGACCCGAAAATACCGTTTTAATATTAGAAGAAAAAAATTCAAACAGTCCCACAACCTAATCAAAACGTAGTTTTTTTCCACGGAATAGAATATTCCGTAAAATTGTAAAACGTTTTTCGGTATTTCTTTAAATTTCCGTACACAGTACCTCTTATAGCGGGCGGCTGCGATTGTCATGAATTGATCCAACGGATCAAATTTACTTTCGCTCTAAAAAACTATGACAAAGGGAACAGGCGAATAAGATCCAGACAATCCCGTCAAAACAGCTCTATAAGCGGACAATTTCCACAGGTGAGTGATCCCTTTTTTGGGTCCAAACGTGAAATAAGGATAAGGCGGGAATGTGATGATGAGAAGAAATCTCGGGGCAAAAACATGAAAATTTTTCTTTTTGTTATTTTATATCATGAGGGTCCTCTCGAATAATAATTCCCGTAAGGGCCGCATGTTTATAGTCCTGCGCAGAACCCTTCAATTTGTGGTTCACTTGAATTGATCCGAGGCAGCCAGACAGAATCCACCACCACCGGTCCTCCGCAGCTTCTACAAGAAAGGTCCATCGAAATTCTTTTACCTGTCCCAGCCAACTTCGGCGATTGATAGTCGCGAAAATCGCATCTGGGTAGAAGATCATAATTTGCCGCTCTTATAACAGGCCGAAATTTTTGGGCTGTAATCAGGGAAAGGGCACAAACATGCCATTTTTATGAGATGGTTTGCTTTTGGTTAGGTTTACTTAGGAAAGGTGGACAAAAACGCGTGTTAGCGACAGGAAGGCAAATGGTCCATGGAAAGGGTGTGAGAAAGGAATTTTGCAAAGTCAGGACATATGCGCACTTCCAGATGATTTTAATAACTGACTTCCATCTTTCTATGCTATGTTTCAATTTTTTTCTTTTTTGCATTTTGAGAGTTTGGATGAAAATATTTTTGCTGCTTTGTGAGTTGCTGGTGGTAGCGTGGGAATGTTTGATTTGTCCAGAAAAAGAGGTTGAGTGTTTGATTTTTATTAAGGTTTGAATGATTTGATTTTGAGGAAACTGGTAGTTGATGGTCCGGAAGGGACAACAGCTGGATGAAATCAATCGCTAAGTTTCTGCTTTTCTTGGACAAATAAATATACAAATCTATCTAATTAACTCTAGACAATCCGAAAATATTAACAAAAATAACTTAAGGGCTCTTTCAGTTTAAAAACCTGAAAATTAAGATTATTTAAATTAGATGTAGGTATGTATCTCCAGAAAATATATTATGTAATATTTGAGTTTTTTTTTTACAATATTTACATATACTGCTATAGTACAATTATAGTTTTTCGGTAAAAATGTACAAAATTGTAAAATCGCAAAAATTGTTTTGTGTATCTGTCAGGGTTCATCGCACGAAAATCACCAAATTTGTGAAAATATAATTCGTAATAGTGCATAACAGTGAAAAAATAGTTAAAAATTGTTTTGTATAGAAAAAGGTGGAGTATCTTAATATTCAACTATTTTCGTTTCGTTAGTAGCTTCAATTCAAAATATGCAATTTTATCAAATTGGTGTAAAAAAAATAAAATTTTAGGAACACAATATTTTTTTCTTATAAATAATGGTTTCTTGGTATTTTCCGTAGTTCATTAATAAAGATTCCCTCAACCTTTGTGAATGTGCAACTGGATAACATAAAGTCTTTTAACTATTTTATTGAGTTAGTTTGCAATAAAACTCAACGATTTCAGCTAGCGTAATTAAAAAAACTATACCGAGATTCATTGCTATTTTAAAAATTCCTTTTAGGGCTATGAGTACCTAAATATTATTTCGAGGTTATAAATTCGATTCCTATACATGAAAACTTTGGATTTGCTTGTTTTAGAGATGCTAATGATTTTTAGACTTGTAAATTAATTTGCATATCAATTATACAAAAACAATATTTCACGTTTTGCAGTGACTCATCAAACAATACAGAGAAATTTGACAAATAAGTAATTTAAAAACTCTTTGAATTTTTATGATGCCCTAAATTCTAAATCCTTTACTAACGACATGTAATCCATTCCGCCACAATGTTCGACAAACGGCAAATCTCATTTGAAATAAATCGACTGAAATAAATCTTTGTGGTGTGGTACAGCGCTAATCCCAATGTTACACATCTCGTTAAATAAATAAAAACGCAAGGAAAACTTAAAAAACACCGCTATTGAAAATTTCCTTCAGTCCCTTCTGACAATGGTGTCGTTTTCCTGTGCAAAAATCCTTGAAATCCTCTTTTAGCTTAAATTAACCCGGCAAATTTGCACTACAGAAAGCCTTTCACTCTGAAATATTTTGCGGTGTGGCACAATGCATCAAACACGGGTCAATTGATCGATTCGAGTAATGCGACCCATGTGGGCTGACCCTTATATGACCCAACGCATTGCACAAGCCTGACTCATCCTGGGCGTATATTTGTTGATTGACTGAGTGCACCATTGTCCCTCTGGACCTTAGGGCAAGCGGACAATAGAACATTTTCCATTTTTTGGGAAAGTCGAGGGCTCCCGCAGATGTTTGATGATTCAATAAATCCCTCTGTTGGGACTGTTTATGCAACTTGACACACTCGGCCGGTTGGCTGCATCTTGCATTTACCCCTTTTGATAAATGTAAAGGATTACGAGAAGTGACAGTGCTCGAAGAAATTTGCCCTTCGGACGAGGGAAAAACATCTGGAGGCCTACGAACGCTTCATCAATTCACGCAAATTTCGGAAAAATTGGACTCGGCTGAGTCGGCAATTCCTATTTAGATTTGAAGGGCAGTTGCATAAAGGATTAGGGTCACGGGCAGCTGTCGGATTTATTGGCGCAGCGCAAAAGGACGAAGATGACACCTTTCACCATGCAAGGAGAGGCAAGCAAGCGCCTCAGAGTATTTGCTTTTCGGTTACGCGAAAGGAAAATCAAATGAATCACTCGGAAGACGATCAAACAGTTTTGATCCCTTCTGCAAACGGAAGAATCCTGAAAGGGTTTTGTCCTGCCACAAAAGGGACTGGACACTGGTCAGCTCCTTGCAGGGCAGTTTAATCGACAGAAGAAAAAAAATTTCTCACACTGTCCACTGGCGGAAGGTAAATATCGAGAGGATGCCTTCGTTTTTCGCGCTCCTTATTCTTCGTCCGCTGTCATCCTCTTAATTCAACCCTCCGGGAAGGATTCCGCTGGCGGGATTTTTTAATTTATTCACAAAGACCCATCCCAAGGAGTCCGCGAGATCTTTTTATCCCCCTGCGCGGTGTCCTGTTCCCTCTGAGGACGTTCAGGTAATTGATTCATCGCTTGACCAACGGTCACTTCACGTATCGATTTGTTTCACTCGGCGCGCTCTATCTCAAGCGAATCTGCGTCGTTCGGGGGCCTTTTTATAAAAAGGACTTTTCCTTTCAGCATATGTCCTTAATGTGCGTTGCGAAATAACCTGAACCCAATTCCACTCCCTAGATCAGCCCGAGGGAACAGCCTCGTGGAGGTAGCTGATCTTTTGAGGAAGAGCAAGGTCCTTTCTTTGATCATTGTCCTTTGCTGACCGAAAAATAAAATGCCGTATGAAAAAATAAAAAAACGGATGCTGCTGGCCAGAATAAATTGATGCATGCCTGCCAGTTGTCTTCGGAGCACTTTAATATTAATAAAAGCGATTCGAGGGAGCACCTCATCGCCGAGATTCGTTATCCGCAGGGTTTCAGGAAGCATACCAGGAAAAGGAGTTTTGTTTATTAGAATCACGTCCGAAGGGCGCATGAGGAATCCCCGAGTACCGTCTCAGAATGTCGTTAGAGATTAGACGGCATTTGGAACAAGTTTTACTAAATTCTCTCCGAGGATGTACGCGTTTTCGGGTCTATCATGCGGTCAATTTCGATATCTGATCTGCTAAAGGATTTAGTTCCGGTTTTTCCTTTCTGTGAAGAATTTTAATTCACTTCCACTTATTGTGAGAGGCGCATTTTGGATAGTGTCTCCTGTCCAAGAAGTTCATCTAATGAGGGACTCAGCTTTTTGTATCAGTATTTGGGCTAAATTTTCTTGAAGACATTTCAACGTTTTTAACGTTTTTTGAGGTCAAATTTCCAACATGAGCTAAGGTTTGTGGTTTATAAAACACTACACAAAAACTGAAACTAAAGAATTAAGCCGATTGTTATAAATATTACTCATAAATGGAAGTTGCGTTGTTACACTCTTCCTCTCCAAAACCACTGCAGGGATTTGAATGGAGTTTTCATTATTAGACCGCTTAATTAGACTGGAAATAATGAAAACATAAACAAATATAAACATAAGACTTAGCGTCAACATAAACATAAATTTACGAGTATCATTAATCCAAACTAAATAAAAATGAAATACTCGATTTCAAAATAACTGCCTTTCTGCAATTTGTGTCTCTATGTTTTACTATTTTTCCCGGTTAATCTCGGGAACGGCCAGATCAATTTCGACACTTTCACTGGAAGATAGAGGATTTTTTTCGAGCATCATTTAAGTTATTTATTTATTTTTTTTAAATTTCTAACAATTTTCTTCAGATACTTGGAAAGATCGTAGGGGCTATTAGCTCTAAATAGTTGTGGTTTAAATAAATTAAGCATTAAGCAATATAATTCCAATTTCGTTTCTAAGGAGTCTTTAAAAAAAATGTATGGATTAAATTGAGAAATTAAGAAATTGTATCTACATTTTCTTTATTCAAAAAGGGCAAATATCTTTTAGTAAAAAGGATATTATTTTAAAGATAGTCATAGGTACCAAATAAATTAAATTATGCTATAAATATTTCACTTTTCATTAAGTTTTATTGTCTTGCTGCGATTCATCTGTCATACTAAAATTCTTGAACCGCAATCCAAAACAATATTTGAACCCATTGCGGTACAATCTCTGTTATTTAAATTTTTTTGTAATGAATATTCTTTTTTCGTATTTTGAGTACGAAAATTTTGCTCTGATTCTTCTAAAGTTTAAGTTCCCATTGCTTATTAAATAATAAACTTTATAGAAAAATGGCAAAGTTTGTTTTTTAAATTTACATTTCGAAAATGTTTAATAGTTTCTATTCCACAATTCAAAGTTTAAGTACGTTAATTTTAACTTTTATTAGGTGGGGATAGAGTTATATTGGATTGATAATACTTTGGGCTATTTTATTTCTTATGATAACGCGATCACAAATACAAAAATTAAACCTCAAGAAATTAACGTATACATTTCAAAGAATTCAAAAGCTCAAATGAAATTTGATAAGATTTTAGAAATTTAATACACTTCATAAGAAAGTGCTGCAAGACTCAGAAGGGAACGTGAACGGATTCCGAAAATTAATCAAGGTGTCCTTCTCATCGGTTATCATCGCAGCGTCAAAGAGGGAAAAAGGTAGAGGGAAATGGTCAACCCTTTTTCTTCTATTTTTTGCTGCCCTTTAAATGCTATTAATCATTTAACATTAAAAAACACAAGGTCATCGAGGGTCAGTGTGCTCATTGACCAGTTCTATTATTTCTCCCAGCTCATCCCTTTTTCCTGTCTAACTGAAAATTTTCCTCCGCCCGGAGTGAACCTACCGGCCCCAGGAGGAACATTCGCCTTGTGAGAAGTGTGAGAATGCGGGCTGGACGACGTCAAAGGAAAAAACGATTTTTTGAAAACATGTGGGGAGACAGGACCGAGGAATTCAATTCTTCTTTTCAGAAATTATTAAGAAAAATTTTCAAAACTTTTGGAAAATAGAGTTAACGACACTAAAACGGGGTACGCACCTGTGCTCGAAGTGCAGTAGTTCCTGTGGTAGGGAGTTGTGTGGATTGGCGCCCCACTGAGAAGATTGTGGAGGAGTGGTCGGTGTTGCACGGAGTTTTGCTGCTGTGGATGGTTTGTTGCATTTGTTGCACCATGTTGCTGTTGAGGTGATTGCTGCTGCTGTTGTTGCTGCTGCTGAGATTGCTGGTGTTGCGTGTGCACGGCTGCAGCGGCAGCTGCCGCCGCGACGGCCGACGCCGTGTTGTGTTCAGTTTTTATGTGTAGGGCCGCTGCTGCTGCAGCCGCTGCTACTGCCTGCAGGGAGGATTGGTGGTGTGGATGCAAATGATGCGATGACGGTGGCGGACTTGGCGATTGCTTGATTATTGGAATTTCTGTATCTACTGAAAATAAAAAAAATAAAAATCTGATTAGAGACAGTTCCTTTCAAATCTTACACTATTTTTAGCATATTTTATTACAATTGAACAATATTGAAACTAATTTTTCATAGAACCAAGATGTTATAGGTATACCTAAATTTTAATATCACTATGGTCAACACTCAAATAGTTTTCCAAAGAATTGGCAAGTCAAGCTTTTGTTTTTATGCAGATTACGAATTTGTAAATAAAAAATGCTTCATCAGCTTCTATTTCCGTAAAATAGGGTTAAAAAGTAGGAAATAAACACCATATTTTGACTATTTGCATTTACGAAAATAATATTGGTTAAATGATAACTAAAATCTTAAGCTATTATATCAAAATTAAAAGAAGTTTTAAAGATTACAAAAGAACCCATACATTTTACTTTCTTCTATAAACTCATTACTACATTATTGTTGTACAATAAATGCATCAATACAGAATATGAGAAACGCACGCTCATGAAAAACTTGTTCGCTAAGTTGTCTAAAAAGAATTATGGAGTTTTATTTGATTGTTCTATATACTATGTTCTATATCAGGATTCAGCTTTTCATTTACCTAAGCTACCCAACAAACTTGCAGAATGATGTAGGTACCTTTATTTTTTAATGATTTTCCAAAAGTGAAAAATATACGCTGTTCTGTATATGAAAATTTATTAAGCATTGCCAAATATAACAACGTTGGTTAGACGGTGTAGTCGACTTTGATGACGACGTTTTATAATCTTTTATGGAGTCATCCAATATTTGAAAATTACTAAAATAGGATCATGATTGATAACATAAAGAGAGCCAAATAATGGCTTGATTTTTATCAGACCATACATGCTATGATTGCGAACAGGATTGATTCAAATAGACCTGTTGTTCTAATGATTAAGAAATTCAAACGTGGCAAATTCGCAAAATTATACAAAATGCGAACGATTCGCTCAATTGGAAATATTTACAACACACAAAATGTAAAACTAATGTATTAACTCTTACGAGAATGCAAACAAAAAAATAAACCCCACAGGATAAACTTTAAAATAACTCAATGGAAAGCCCTACTCCGCAAAGATCGTTTGTATAATGCACTAAGAGACTCAACAAGTAAACCCTGCTTCCTTCAATTAGCCCTTCGTGCGGAGCAAATAACCTTTCGCAAATCTTCAAATAAAGTCAAACTCACAGCTTTATCATAAATTTTGCACAATTTCATTTCCATTACCAACGGAAGGAAGAAAATCCCTCTCTTCCTCGAATGGAAAGAAAAAAAACCGGGGAAATTCTCCTATAACCAGCAATTTTCCTCGAGAGCATCGTTAACAGACGAGAGTGCATCCTTGCGTCTTCACAAAAACCCCTTTTTATGTACTTAAGAGCATCAGCTTAAAATGAAAACACCCTTAAAACCCTGTACACCGAGGGCACTGCACTTTGACACAATCCAAAAATAAAAAAAATATATATATAAAAGATCCACACAAAAGTGGGAAGGACGCAACCAGGAGATTCGAAAGGAGACCGCCCTCGGTCCTTTTTAATCGGACCCACTGGGATATTTATTCCAGCTCAAATATGTATGTACCCATCTTATACGTATTATATATAAAAAAAAATAAGTACGAAAAGGAAATGAAACGAAAGTGGGTGTAGGTACATCGTCATAATCCTTTTTTCACTTTCGGCTTTAAGACGGACAGATAGGTGGGCGGAAGGTGAGGCATTTTTAGTGGCGGGCTTATGAAGATTTGAAACAAAAGACGCCCCCCGCAAGGAGGAAGAGTGGGCCTCGCCGTTGTTGCCGCTGTCGCCGTCGTTGCCACCGTCTCAACGTCTCAATTCCTATTGTGTGTGCTAAAAAGGAAACTCAACTCCGGTAAGATTTTTCGTCGCCTTGGATCAATATGGCTAGACATTTACTATACACAGCGCTCATTTAAGGGGTTACTACATACATACGGACTATGTACGTATGTCGATGGTGTGCCACACGAAAACGGTTGGGTGGCTGCTGTGCCATCCGCCAGTGGCCAACCCACCGAACCCTCCACAAACCCTCCGAACCCACCGTCGGCAAGGCTCAACAGCGAAGCGGTAGAAGCTGAGAAATGCCGTGTCAAATGAAAGTGTAGACAACAACTTTAAGGGTGTTGCACAACAATGTTGGATGGAAAAGATGTGGAAGGCGAATCGAAAAGAAAAGACAACAAAAAATTCGCAGGAGCCACAAAGGTGAAAGTATTCCGGTATTGTGTGTCCTTATGTGACGCCTTTCGAAGGTTCCCCTGCGTCTTATAATCTGAGAGAATTTGGTAAATTTGAATATGAGTCAGCCAAACGGAGGTATGGACTGATGGATTTCCTTTCTTCCTTTTTATATATTCAAGTAACGATTTGTTAAAGTTGGACTTCTACCATGAATATTGATTTTTTTTCCGGACACGATCACGCAATATCCTTTGAAATATGGATACTCCTACTATTTTAAATAAGCATGCTAAGTCGCTTAAGCATTTCATAACCTTAAGTTTTTAGGAAAAACAAAATTAGATATACGGCCTAGTTAAGAAATAACTCCCTCCGGATTCGGCAACCTTTAGTGCTATGAAAAATCCTAAAAAGATAATAGTTACCAGTTTCAAAATCATGAACAGAAATTATTTCAAAGTGATAATGTAAAATATAAATTTTTTACTTTAAGGGATATATTGTAAATGCGTTGGTAAATTACCTACTTATAATATTTTTTCTGTTGTATAGTAAACTATTGTATTTTTAATACTTATTATTTAAATGCAAGGTTTGTACCTAACTTAAAGCTTCTCGCGTAGAGCTGGTTTTGTATAATAGACCTTATAACAAAACACATGTACTTATGTCTAAAAAACTATGATTTCGTACTTTCAGTACCTACCTAAAAAAGACGATTATTAACTACCCTTACAAAGACGGCTGCTAACCTTATAAGATGCTATAACAATTCACGATAGACGTTAAATAATATTCGATCAAAATAAAACAATTTTAATTTAATGCTAAAGGCTGTTAATTTCAGAACATATCCACATATAGAATAGATAAATAAAAAGTTTTATTCAAAATCGATATCTCCACGTGGCATTACTATCATCAGAAAGCTGCTATTACTAAGTATGATAGATGCGCAGAATATATGTACGTAAATGGATTTTTGCTGATGTAACAATAAAAGCAGACATTCGATTTCCAGACTTTCAGACTCTAAAACAAAATTGGAAAATAATGGAGTTTCCTCTTATTCAAACAAAAAACACACCTTTCAGCTGTTTGTACAATATGTACTTTCATTTAATCTCGTATGTGGCGTTATATTTTTTGTGGAATTGGGCAGTATCTTCACAATTCAAAAGCTGGACGTATCGTAGATGTTCTAAAATTTTAAATTTCCTTTTGATTCTCAGGGTGCCTCGAAATACGAGTATGATAAAATTTATAGAAGTGCAACTTTTAATAGTGTCCAACTTATAATTCACAAAAGTTGAGTTCTAATATGTACAATCAACACCCTATATTACATAAGAAAAATTACTCATTTCCGCAACATTAAAAAACACTTCGGAAACGACGGTTCATAAAAAGCATTTCAAAAAAGGAAAAATGTCCTCTTTCAAAGTGTGTCATATTAAACCACTTCAAAAAATACCAAAAATAAAAAACGAAAACTCAAAACATAGGTAGGTCTCAACGACGTAAACAATGAATCGTCTGACTAAATGGCTGATTAATGGCGGCAAAATAAAACAAAAGAAGATCGAATAAGGAAAATGTTAATGTCATAGGAAACGACACCGCCGTCGCCGTCTGATAAATTCGCTGCCCAAAAAAAAAAACAAGATATAAAAGGTGTAGGTGGTTCACATATACAACAAAAGATAAAAAGTAAGCCAACCAGCTTTGCAATCTTAAAGGAAAAATAATTGACAAACTTATTTTTTAGTAGGTATAATGTGTCTTTTTTTTTCGTTGCTTAAAATTTTATTTTTTGCATAAATCAGAAAGATATGCTTTTATTGTTTTGTAATATCTTTAAGTCATCGGTGGGTGCGGTGCACGACGCCTGGTAGACATAGGCCTTTTCGCGATGATTGGGACCTTTGCTTAAAAATGATTATCATGTTATGGACTGCTTTCGTTATTATGCTCGGAAGCCGAGGACCGAATTCAGCAATTCTCTTTCTGCACTGTGGGCGGTAACCACCAAAGCTGCCTTGGGCTTACCTGTGCCGTTTTTAGGAGTGAATCGATTGAATTTTATTGGAAAGCATTTTACATTATTAATTGATTTAAATCAATTGAATGTGCAACTTATTGCGATTGAGATCAGTTATAAGCCAATCCTATTTTTAAAAGCTAAGCTTAACTGATTGACTCGATGCCTCCAAAAACTAATAGACTATGTTTTTGAATATAAATTGGCATATTTTATTACCAAAGTTTATAAAAATTAATCTAAAAATATGGTGTGGTAGTTGGGTTTTGTCCCAATGTAGATTCTAAACTACTCGACTTTTAGAAAAACTAAAAGACTAAATTTTTATCTTTAATAAATCATATTAAGTTACCCCACTTGATGAAGAAAGATGAAGGATTTGTGTAAAGATGGAAAATACTAAAAATTATGATTCAATATTAACCCGTTCGAGAGTGTGTCGGGTCATTGAGTTGAGACCACATCAAAAATCTTTTAAATGAACGAAGTTTTATCATTGATTCTCATTGTTGGGGTTTTCCATTAAGAGCGCTCGAACTTTGAACTGTAATAAAACAACAGTTGTATACAATTTGTGTATCTATCCATGATGAAATGGTATAATGCACTGCCAATAATTGTCAAAATAATTTTGATGATAGATTTTTAGTATTGCCACAGCAGAATGTCAAAGATCGAGCGCCCCTACTGGAAAACCTTTTACATACAAACATATCTACATATACAGCCTTGGCCAAAAGTATTAGGCACCCCCTGAAAATCGTAAAATACAGTTTATTTGTGCAAATTAAGGGGAAATAAAACTATAGTTAGGTTTAACTTATTGACCTTTATTGTTACTGTTAATATTTTGTCGGTCCGCCCTTAGCTTCTATTACAGCAGCTATTCTCTTAGGAATTGTACGTACAAGTTTTAGGCACTCTTCAGGAGAAATTTCGTTCCACTCTTGCTGGATGACTTGTTTTAGTCAGGTTTTGGATGTGATGCTGTGCTCATGTATCTTCCGCTTCAGTATGCACCAAAGATGCTCAATTGGATTGAGATCTGGTGACTGTTCAGGCCACTCTTAAAGGTCAAAAATTTTTTTTTCTAAATATCGCATACTGGTTACAGATGTGTGGTATGGCGCGTTGTCTTGTTGGATTTTTATGTTGTCCGTATTAGTGTCACCATAAATGTTCGTAATAGATGGGTGTAGAACCTTTTCCAACACGGCAATATATTTTTCGCTATTCATGCGTCCTTCGCAAATAAACATTTCACCCACTCCAAGGGACACCATTAAACCCAAATCACCACGCTGCCCCCTCCGTGTTTAACCGTGGACACGACGCATTCGGGAATGTAAGCTTCACCTACCCTCCTCCTCATAAACGTGACACCAGGGTGTCAAACACCTGAAAAATTGAAACAATTTAACATAATTTTCGATATTCATGAAATGTGTTCACAAATGGACTGATCTCGATTCTACTATTATAAATAACTGAAATTATACAAAGTAAAGCTTACCTCAAAGTTTGATTCGTCAGACCATATCACGTTATTCCAAACGGCCTCCGTCCAAGATTGACATTTTAAGGCCCATTTTAGACGAGCTTTTTTAGTTTTTGCTCAGAGCAATGGCTTCTTCTCAGCCTTGCAACCTTTCAGCCCTACCTCTACAAGTCTTCTTCTTATGGTTCGAGCACTAATCGTCCTGCCAATCTGATCAGGCAGACCAGCAGCGAGCTCAGAAGACGTTTTTTTCGGATTTTTGAGGTACTCTCGAATCAATTTTCGATCATCACGTTTCGAACTCACTCTTTTTGTACCCGTTTTTTGTCTATTACTGTGTGATCCAGTGTCTAGAAAACGTTTAATAGCACTTTGCACCGCACAACGCAAACATTTCACAGTTTTTTTAATCTCAACTTGAGACTTGCCTTGTTCATGCAAAAACTGAATTCGCATCCGTTCTTGCTCACTAAGCTCCCTTGTTTTAGGCATTTCCACACTATTAGTGACTAACACTTCAAACTCCGTTAAAAAACTAACGATATTTCGGCACTTGCTTGCATTACGAGTAGTAATTGCAAATTGAAATTTTTTTACAAAAAACTCAAAATTACAGATTTTCCCAAAAAGATGTTTTATGGTCCTTCCAGGAAAAATTTTATTACATTAATTACCATTTATGATTGCTGGGAACATATTGACAAACAAAATAAATCTTTCTAGCAATTATTTTGTAAGATACCTGAAAAAAACTAGGGTGCCTAATACTTTTGGCCAAGGCTGTATATGTAGAACTTAAAGTTTCAGCTATTATACCTACATATATGAAAAAGGTGCTACTTTTATTACATTTTCATCTTTCTTTTTGAAAAAAAAATATGTACGCTGAATTTTTTAATTCAACGATGATGAAGAAATATAATTTATCCAATGAATTTTGATCTACGTCAATCGGACTCATAGAACTCGAAAGAAAACTTCGGAAATATAAAATTAAAAGTTATTAGAATCATATATGAAATGTTCATAAATAAAATAAGATAAATGGTAAATGCTAGTTAGCCCTGGCCTCTCCCAATCTGTAATGATATCTACTTTCTTTTCTTACTTCCAGCTTGTTTGGAATATTTTTTTCTCCCAAAAGATTCAATTAAACCACAGAAGATAATTAAGTTCCCACAAAAACCTATCAAAATCTGAAAAACGAATAGAAAAACGCATTATCACCTTCCGGTGACATGTTACACCATGATCACCAAAACTTTCCCTGCTCACCTTCGCACTTGAATTTTTTAGTCAATTTCCTGAAACATTTCAAACTAAGCGCACCTTTCGGCCAGAAATTATGTCACCGCGTGACTAGAAACGGCAAAGTTTGTAGAGTCGACGTCCACCCAAAAATCGAGGAAATACGCGCGGTAATTGCCCGTCATTTGGACTCTTGGACATTTCATTCGTTTGCGGCGGCGCTCTAGACGGCGGCGGTTGTCGATAGCCAAATGCACCGGCCGACGTCGATCGCCAACGTTTGGGTTTTGGCCTTTTTTGGCATTTTCCGTTCGCCAGATTTTCGAATGTTGTCGAAATTATCGACTTATAACGTACAAATAACTCATTTTCAGTGTGATGAAAGTGAAACCGAACCCGAACTGTGTACGCAACGGCCCAAAAAGACGCATATTCATCGCCGGCCCCAAACCTTTCTGCACGCGGACGCTGGGAGGCATACTTCAGGTGCGCACGCTTTTATCTGCGCGCGCACATTCGGCGAACATTCCTAGAGTCGTGTCACTTTGTTTGTATTATGAAAATTTACATACGGTACTGCCGCCGAGCATAAACATGCGTCAGCCAGTACCAGTTTTATTTGCCGAGATGATTTGTATCTCGCCCAGGAGGAGTTGCATAACATTTTGGGCAAATGGAAATGTTGATAAACACAAATTCGCACGCATATGCTTAATGCTTACCTCTGCGGCATACATATATGTATGTATACGCTAATTTTTGCAACTTTTAGGGACAAAGCGAGCATCGATTTCCTCAGTTCATTGTTAGCCCTCCGGGTAATTCTTCCGCTTGACGATTGTGTCATCCCAATTGTCGCAGAGTGAATATTTTTCACGGATCCACGACAATAAAATGTTTCGAGTAAATTCATTCACAATTCCGACAAATTGCAATTAAATGACGTCAGTGACGCGGCCGGAGACGGAGACGCGCACATCCAGGCCCCGGTGGCTACTCACTTCCGCTGAATGTATGGCGGAAAAACGAACAAATCTGCAGGGTTGTAAAAGAATGCAATCTTTTCGGCAAATAATTCTTTGGATTTATGTGAAAAGTATTTTAATTCATTAACTTCACTTTGATACTGGGACTTACAGAAACCAAATCGCCATTCTTTTTGAAGTCATGAATGATGCAGTCTTTTCAACAAATCAAAAAGCTTGAAGTCATGAATGTGAAATCTTGTGATTTACTTACTTTCGTTGAAGTACCGCTGAAGTTTGCATTCGTTTGCAGTCATTTTCAATCAATTGAATTCATTAAGAGCTTCAGTGACTAAAATCATTTTCTTTGCATCGTTGTGTCTCGGGGGTTAAAAATAGTCTTTATTTTGCTAAATAAAAAAGCTATGACTGAACAAATATTCATATATTTATGACGTATTAATACAAGATAAAGTGAAATTGTTAGTTTTTAATATTAACAGCTTCTCAAAATTGGAGTCTGAAAGTGCTCCACGCCGAGGAGTGTCAATCATTCCAGCAAACGAAAATAAGCGCTGCGGCTGAGGAAGGTAAAGGCGTATTGTATTTTAAAAATAGTGTTTTAATGTTCGGGTATCGGTTTAAGTTAGGTTTAAGTTAAACCGATACCCGAACATTAAAACACAATTTGTAAAATACAATACGCCCTTACCTTCCTCAGCCGCAGTCGAGCGCTTATTTTCGTTTGCTGGAATGATTGACACTCCTCGGCGTGGAGCACTTTCAGACTCCAATTTTGAGAAGCTGTTAATATTAAAAACTAACAATTTCACTTTATCTTGTATTAATACGTCATAAATATATGAATATTTGTTCAGTCATAGCTTTTTTATTTAGCGAGATAAAGACTATTTTTAACCCCCAAGACACAACGATGCAAAGAAAATGATTTTAGTCACTGAAGCTCTTAATGAATTCAATTGATTGAAAATGACTGTAAACGAATGCAAACTTCAGCGGTACTTCAACGAAAGTAAGTAAATCACAAGATTTCAAATTCATGACTTCAAGCTTTTTGATTTGTTGAAAAGACTGCATCATTCATGACTTCAAAAAGAATGGCGATTTGATTTCTGTAAGTCCCAGTATCAAATTGAAGTTAATGATTTCAAACTTAAAAAATCAATATTTTGCAGTGAATTCAAGGAATGCATTCCTTAAAGATTGCATTCTTTTACAACTCTGCAAATCTGTGTGCGATTGTTGCGCACAGGTTACTGAAATATTTCCGTACTTCAAGGAAATGCCAATAGCTCTTCTGTTTAAATAAAACATTGTTTTGCCAATCACTTCCCGGTAGTTATGGCATTTCTGTTCAATTTTAAAGACTTTTGGATTAATTTCATGTTGAAATTTACCACTTTGTAATTATTGGTTTTGAGCCTTTTTCCATATTATGACAGAAATAACCTTAAATTTTGTACATACACCTTTCACTTTGTTAAATTTTCCATTCTGTACTGGGAGACACGAGTTCAAAAACCGTTAAATATGAACACCTAAGAGTTTAGTTACCCAAATTCGATACCAAATTTAAGAAAATATAAGATAACTAAAATGTGAATATTATTTGGAACAAATCTTGACTGATATTAATGAAATTTTCGATTATATTTATTTTCACTTACTTTTTTGATAAAAGAAATACTAACTTATGAATATAAATAAAATTATATAATAACCGGAAAGAGCACGGGGTTCTAAATAAATATGAAGGAAATCTTTTTATAGTCTCTGTGTTTTTTAGTCCGAATGGTTATTGTCTGTAAGATAATTGCAGAGTTATTACTCACAAAGATTGATTTCTTTGTAAGGTGCTGTGCCATCTGATTTTCAAATATTATTTTAACATTATTTTAATCATTTGAAATGAAAGTAGCTGTTAAATGGTAAGATAAGTATGCCATATCTTGTAAAGTGTCATTTCAAACTTTTCAAATATTAATTGAACTTTGGTCGATTTCATAGCAAATGTAGTACTATAAGGCATACATTATGGATATGTTTAGATATGGAGATAAATGAAGATGAATTTAATTTTATTTACTTATCATTTTCTGCAATTTGCTAACAGTCAATGAATTGAATGAAGAATTGTGTCAATGAAATGAAATGCATCATATATTTTGTTGCTATTTTGTTTTCAAAAAAGAGTTGATTGAAATGATGATATTCAATAGATTTAACTAGAATTGAATATTTATTTTTAGGCATATTGGAAAAAATTTGAGGTTAAGAAAAGGTTATTCAGTGAAATGCTTCACTCATCATAATAAGAAGAAAAAAACTTGAATAAATAAAACAAAACACAGAAAACGTTTCTTATTACTATAAAAGAGGAAGTTCACATCTAAGGCATAATCGAGGCAACAAAACTATTTAACTGCCATTCTCCCTTTAAGGTAAAAACAGTAAATAAAGAAATTAACATGAGTGAACGTGTCTCGAATTAATTACTCAGGATAAAAGAATTCATCCCCTTCCTGAGTTTTTGAGGGGATCACAAGATTCCCCCACGGATCTTTTATCGCCGTCGTGTATCTGCATTTAGGCCGGCAGGGACACACTTAGCAGGCAGATTCAAACAAAAACGAAGTGATTATGACTAAAAAGGAAAAGAAGTTAACATACACGTGATGAATGAATCAAGGTAATGAAGCATTGATTCACGCTGCTAAACCCGTCCCAGGCTCGGTGGTGGAGGCTTTTTACGCTTTTTTTGTACCTCCGGCGGCGGAGGTGTAGGCCTCTCTGATTAAACCGTGCAACTGCTGACGCAATGAGATTATTTCCGGTATTACACACGAGGAAAAACATTCAATTTTACTTGCTTCTGGCGAGGGTAATTGTGAGGCGGTTAATTGTTTCCAGTAATTGAGTTGTTTTGCCTTTAAGTGGCGCTTCGGTATTTTAATACATTTAACATTTGCTCGATTCGTTAAGAAGTTTTCGATGCCTCAGGAAATAATTATGAAGTAGTAGACAAAAAGTTAAAATAAAGCCATTATATGTAAGTAGTTTTCTTTCCGGTACAGTAAAGTTCTATTATAAGAAATATAAAAATAAATAAAAACTGTAGAAAAAACTGATCAGACGTTATTTGGAATTTATCCTGCTATATGTTGAAAATACTAATATAGGTATAATTTTTTTTAAAATTATTTCAATAGCAAATACATTAAAAGAAATATGGCCTTCTTTACCTAATGTACATACATATATATTTTGCAAAAACCAATTGCTTCTTGGCAGATAGTTTAAAATCTATTGACATTTTTTTTAACGTAAAAATATATCAATCAATAATCCTAATTACAACGACAAATTTGTATTAATTTGCTGGTAAATGCAAAGTACATTACTTTTAAGTCGATTTTAGCTGTCATAGGTATATTTAATAATTAACAATTTTTTTTTTTTGCAGGTGTTTTTAAACAAACGCAGCCAACTGTTACTTAGCTATTGTTAATTTTGTTTGATCGTTTCGTCAATGGAAAGAAAAATAACTCTTCACAGATCAAGTAGATAGCAATCGCCTATAAATGAAAAATTAGCCAGCAATAGCTGAAATTAAATTCTAAAAATCATCTTAGGTAGGTATCTGTCTAGCAGAAAAAACAATTTTTTATTCTTTTTTCACAAAATAGAACACGTTAAATTAAATAGTTTATGTTGAATTCAAAATACAATTTCAATTTGTAAATGAGCAAACTTGAGGACAAATAATGTCCCAGCCCCATTTCTCTTCAAATAACTTTATATATTTATAATTTTCGATTTTCGATTTCAAATCAATACCCGTGAAAGTCCCTCAGTTCAAATAAATTGGAATTTGCAGAAAAATGTATGATTATGAACTGGACATTTGTAAGAAAAGTTGACATAGTACAATGTTTTCTAACGTATTTTGAAATGAAATTTTAACGAGACATTTTCATTTTTCTAAAAGAAATTTTGATAATGGTATTTGCGAAATTCTTGTTAGGAAATCACCAATAGGTATGTAATGCATGAATTTACTGAAAAATCGAATGGAGCTGAAATAAACATTTTATTTTTTAAAACCTTTATATATACCTACATATGTAGGTTATAATATTATGAAACGAACAAAGAACCTGCATTTCGAAAAATTGATATGAAATTTGGATATCTTAGTTCATGACCTTAATAATTAAATTCATAGTAAGTACTATTATGTTTCCAGACGGAATTAATTTAAAGTTATTAGATGGACTACATGGAGACATGACAAATACGAGTGAAAACTAGATAATTTTACTTACAACCAAGTTGATTTTACATCTAAAGAATGATATGCCATTGAAAAATCGGTCCTTATACAAATACAATTTTGTAAAGGTGAATTATTGAGCACAAGAGGTGATCATATAATTCAAGTCTGGTTTCTAAGCAAAAGATTACCTACTTTTACGTTAAAAAATTTCACCGCACACTTACGGCTTGTGGGCGTTAAAAGCGATTAAAACCAGTTTAGTTGTCATCAACTAAATATTTAATTTAAATATGCAATTTATAAAAAAATGCAGTGATTTATAAAGTTATTAAACAACAGCTGTTCTGGCACGCTTCTGAGCACGTTGGAAGAACGCTTCCGTTGTCCAACCAAAAGGCACCTTCGTTTTCATATTTTTACAGGTGCGCCGATCCGGCTTGCATTTATATGTTAATCAAACAAACATTCAGTCACCATCAGTCAGATTATCTCTAGCCAAACAAGCTCTGCTTCGGATTAAAAATTTTTCCCTCATTATCGGCATTAAGGCCGAGCGTACTGAATTTATCAGCGATATAAATCCGCTTATGCATTTCCTAGATTCATTCAATTCAATGCAAAAAATTGTGGTTAATTGCGAAAAAAAAGGTTCAAAAACAAAAGGAAAATGTAGGTCTAGGTTCACTCGTAAAATTCTCGCTTCTAACAGTGGCCGGCAATGAAATTTGTTCAACTACTTGCCGAAAATAAAAACAAAAGCGAGAAGACCAAAAAAATAAAAAATACTTCGCAACTATTAAAGCGCAACTCTTTTCTCCCGATCTGCTTTTGTAAGACTACTACACTATGCGAAAAAATACAGGCAAGTGAATTAATGCTTTTTTGAGTCATGGTCATTTTCACAAAACATTAACGTTCGAAATTGATTTAAATCGGTTGAGTTGTTGACACTTTTTTTTTATTTTGATGCGAATTTTTGGGCAAAACAAAGCGCTCCAAAGCGTTTCGCAGACATTGTTGTTAAAAAATGCCTCTGGCAAAACGATGCATGTTACAAAAGCTAATGGGCATGTGTGTCGCATCGCGTTTATCTTAGTTCCAATCAGGCTGAAAATCAAATTTATTGCTTGATGACGCCGCGTCGGCTCCATTTTTCTTTTATTTTAATTTTTTTTTTTTTTGGGACACCGCGTACAATTGTGAAACGAGTTACGCAATGTCTTCATCATCATTCATTCAAGTTTCATTGCTCGCAAGAAGAAGATAAATTTTGTCGTGTGTTGCTCCGATGCGTGAAAACCTGGCAAAATTGCGCGTAAGAAGAAGAAGAAGCGAACCTCTTCTCATCACCTGCAACACCGCGGCGGCGGCGAATTTATAAAAATTATGTCTGGTTCTTGCCCCGAAAAGAGTCATTAAAAAAAGTAAATAAACAGATACAGGGGACGACGATTTATTGTGTAAATTCCCCAAAAATGGTTAAGTTGCACAAAACTTGAATTATGACAAAAACAGCTTCGCCAGACGGGGGAGGGGCAGAGACTGATGGTAGGCGCGCGATTTTTTTTTCTTTTTTTTTACTACCAAATCCACGCGGGGAACGAGAAATTTTTGCAACACGCTTCACTGCTTAAACACGAAAGAGACGGAAAGAGAAATCAGGTCAAGGCTTATTGCAGGCGAAGTGTATCGTCGCCGTTGACGTCGTTGTCGTCATTTAATCCGCGCGCATGCAAAACACGCAAAAAAAAAATAAAAAACAAAACAAAAAGAGTATGAAATGAAACATACCCACCGAAATGAGCAGAGTCGTCCCGGCTCCCCGCGCGGGGGAGTCTGTGAGCCGCGCAAAGCCATAGACACACTGTGTGGATGTGCATTATCCACTTATCCGACCCCCTCCTGCACCAAAACACAGCCTGAAATCGAGTAGCCGCGCCGCACCGCCGAGCCATTCACACAAAAAGTCAAGCGCGAGTGCCTGGCTGCCTGAATGGAGTTCGTTGCATAGTTTATGACGGAAAAATGTGGAAACACTCCGTCGGGCGGACCGTGAAATACCCGCCAGGTAGGTCTCGCGGTCCGCGGCTAGCTTCGCGCGAACCTCCACACAGCCTCCCAACCCAGCAAACCAGTCGGGCTTTTTACTCGAATGCTGGAGAACCATAGTGGAAAAGGTCCACCATTCTGTTCAAAACAGTAAAAATTTCAAAATTTTTAACGAAAAAGTAATAACATTACCATTACCAATCATAGACCACAAGAAAAACATTAAACTCAACTTCTAGTTTACTGTATTATGTAGGGGTCTTGTGTTCTGTACCTCAAAATAAAAAACATTGATGGAGGATCATTTTGTTGTCCATCTGTCTGCCGATGTCTGTCCACCAAAAACATCTAGAGGTTTCGAGTTAAAACTCCTCAAATCCTACTCGCATTTGACCATTCTTTTTGTTTTTTTTTGTTACAATTTAATATAATTAATCTATTCAGCAACCAAACCCAAACACTTATGTACATATTAGATTCTTTATATCAGTATTTTCTTTCCTTTCCTATCGGCACCTGGTATTGTTCTTTACTATAAATACTTCGCCATTTTGAATTTTTAAAATTGTCTATGTAAGTTAAGCACTCATTGTACTATTTTGTGTGACTCCAAAAGAAAAGAGTTCGATTAGGCTATGTATAACAATTCAAAGTTTCGATTTTGGGTTCGAGTTGGATAACTTTAATAATTTTTTTGAGTGTTGGTGGCTCGAAGGGAACTATTCTACGCTATATGAGAATCTAATCGAAATCGATTAAAGGACATGATTGTAAGACGAATTGAAGAAAAACATATTTATCAAAATATGAAAATATATACCAAAAACTTAAAATTTAATATTTTCAAAACCTTCGACATTGTTGCGTTGACCTTTAAAAATTGAAAAATAATTCTACTTTTATGTACATACATACATATGTATATAAATGATTTTGCGAAGGTAAAAGAAGGAGCAATATAATAAAATTGCGAAAGGTCGAAAGGATTACGTTATTATAGTAAAATATTTTCTCGAGTGGTAAAGTTCTTGACTGTGTGGCATTTCGATCCGGAAAACTGGTTGGAAATGTTTGACTATATGCAGACTTAAATAACCTACCTATAGATTAGGACCCACTTTGCACCTTTTAACTCTGATTAGAAAACTAGCTGAAAGTGGTATATGTATTTCTTTTCCGAGCCCTGTGAGTAGATAGGCTTGATTATCCATCCATTGGCCCTGTGGTGATATCTTAAGAGATGCAAAAATCCGCCGAAGCTGCTTCGAATCACTTTCACTTCCGTTCCACGAAGGAAATACCTCCCCGCGAGATTTGATCTGGCGGCGTTCGGCGGCACAGTGCTCATTACTTGCGCCGCCGGTTTGGTCAGTTCATAACAAAAATTTTTACTTTTAATTTGGTGAAACAGGTGTCGCACCGGGGAAAAACACGTTTCGGCCTTTTTTCGCCAGATATACAAATTTCAGGCGAAAATTTATTATTATAGGCAGGGCGACTTCTGATTTTGCAAGTTTTTTGTTTTCAAACTCGGTCCATGGCCCGTTCGACGGATGCGTATAAATTTTGTTTGTCGATTATTGAGGAAGTCGACTTAAGTTTACTACTCCCATGGCACAGACGACTGAGACGAATAGTTTCTAGACGAGTCGGCTCTGTAGTAACGTTTAGAATTTCCTGATTTGTGTGCTGTTTGTCGACACTTGGCGCCGTTGTTTATGAATGCAAAGAGTTATTAGAATTTGCTAAAGCAGCCCGGCTCAGCCTCAAGTGGCTGGACCATTTGATATAGTGGGTGACAGTGCGACTTTGCCTTGTAATTGATTGCATTTCTATATACATACCATACATATCAGGAAATTTTTCCGTGTGGGAGACAAAAGGCAAACCAGGATTTGTACCAGATTCCGTGGCAGTTTATAAAAACGTATTTAGAAATTCTTTTGTATTCTGAGAAAAGCCAATGCGTTAGCAGGAAATGGATGTTGTTTTACATTTAGACGATTTTTTATAGTCAATTCGCTTTAAATTAAGAATTTTATTTAATCAAGTCTTTTTATAAAATTTTAATTAACTCTCAGTTCACTTTGGAGAGTACCGAATATTCCGAATATTGTTAATAGTAGGTATCTTACTATAATATATGCATGTATTCACTACGATTCAGCGAGATGTTGACTTCAATGGTTTTAAAATCGCTACATATATGTAATTAATAAATATTTATATCATTGTAAAGCATAGATACCTATTTATCGCGTCTGAAGTATTTTAAGAATATTATGTACTTATGTATTCCGAAAATGAACTGAATATACAATTAACAAATTAGACAGGCTCGATAAAAATCTTATCCAGAACAACTTTAGAATAATCCTTGGATTTGATTTGAATAATTAGGTTTTTCATATTAAATAGTGCAAGCTTTAAACCCCAATTTTCATTGAATTAACTTTGTAAATTCCATCAATTATGACGTCTCATTAAATAAATTCTAATTTATTGTCGGTCTGGAAACACAATTGAAAACAATTCGGCAAAACGACTAGTACAACGTCACAGAATAAAACATCAAATTTGGTTTTCAAATTTTTTTTTTTTTTTTTTAATGAAAGCGGATCTTCCACAGTAATTATGCATGGGCTTACACAAAGTATTTATTTGCGTTGAGGTCAACGATTTTAAGCAATACACTTCCCTAAATGTTTTCTCACATTATATAAGTTTAAAGTTCCGACAGCAATCAACTTCCTAACCATCAAAACATACTATGCTCAATGAATTTCAAAATACTAAGAAAGAGAAAAAATTAAACATAAAGGCCCCATTACAAAGATAAAAAATATATCATAAAAAATAGTGGGTCAATGCATATCTGCTAAAGTACGTGCGAAGGTTTCAAAATCATCCCAAAACACGACGGCAGTGAAGATTTCTGGGGGCTAGTAAATTGCAACGATTTCTGTGCACGCGCATAAAACTCCCGCCAAAAGCGAAATTTTTCAGTTGTTTCTGCTTCACTTTCAATTTGTAAGTGTTCTTCAATAAAAACTTTTATTTGTTGCCTTAACTAGCTGGAAACACGATGGTTATGTGGTTTTACATAACAAAATATCGTACATGGCGATCCCACACATTGCACTAACTCGTAACATCGGTGCAGAGAAATGTTGCTTTTCTGGGCAAGGTGGGACATCCACACCTCCACCAAAATTACATTATTCCGTTGGCTACCGTCATTTACAAGGTTTATTAATTCCAATGAAATTCTGCGGCTTGTTTTGGTTTCTTTCACGACAGTGTTTCAGCTCTTTGAAAACTTTTCGCAGTTTTTAGATTTGATTTTTTTTTTTTTAGTTATTTGACGCAACCGCACGATTCTTTCGCAGTCAAATTTCGTGGAAAGAGTTGCACATCAGCGGAAGAAGCTTTTTGAGGCAACAGAAAAATAATACTGCGCATATCACACGAAAAATAGGAACAAGGATTGTTTTTGAGCGACGAACACCTTTTGAATTTTAATGGCCCTAACTTGGGAAGGAACAAGTTCGCTTTGTCCGGCGGTTGCGATACCAACGACTGAATTCAATTAGCATTTTGTCGCACACGTCTTGTAGAATTATGAAAGCCCTTTGCATCTGTTTCAGCAGTAGTGACCACACAAAGCGGGTAGATATTACAAACAAAAATTTAGGCCCTCTGTTGACCTTGACGGGTCAGTGGCTCGGGCCCCAAGTAAAAGTGTGAGCCATTTCGCGGAAACGACTGAATAGTGGGTCACCATATTTTCAAAGCGCCGATTTGCATATTTATAAGCAGAAATAGCAGCAACTTCTAGTTATGAAATGGTTCATACCACAGCTGAGGTTCACGGACAACGATTTGTGGACGTTGACATTATTTCTGTTTTAAATATCCGAATGGTTCGCAACTCGTTTCTGCACTCGGATAGTCTGGTTTTAATTGATTTTATACAATTGCGAAGTATGCACATTTGTAAATTGACTTTTTTTTACTTTCTTAACGCCAATCTGTTTTTATCCGTTCTGGTTCAGATAAACGTCAACATTATTTATTCCACTTATCTCTTCTTACTGCCTTAGTCATCTGGCTAATTTAAGATCATGCATCAGATTTAAGCAAAATTTGAAGCAATTTGTATATTTAATGCCACAACAGTTCAAATAATTCTTATAATCTACATTAAGTGGAGAACCAAATTGATGCAATCTTTGTTTAGTTAGTGTACGCATCATAAGTTAATAAATGTCTAAAATATTTCCATATATGTAAAGTTTAATCAAATTTTTATAAATTGGGCTGTAACGATTTGACCCACTTCTGATAAGAATTTTGGCTTTTGGGTCGTTAATTTTATGAGTTCGATTAAACGTCTCGGCAATTCAATTCTAATTTCAGGTTCAGAAAGAGTATCACGTCTTCTACACGTTGTTAAAGTACGAATTGACATAGTCAGTAGTAATATATTATACATAGGTATGTATATTATTTTAGAAACACACATTTAAGTAAGATATTCTAGTTTTAAATTACATATACCTAATTGTAAGATAGCAAATAGAGACAATGCGTTCAATAAACTATTGAAATTATAACAGAATTGATATAAACGGCCCAGTCTCGTTTATTAAAAAAAATAAAAACAATTCTACAACAAATGACCGAAAATTCTACTTTTTATTTGATAAAACATATCTTATTTTTATATTTAAGTGTGAAAATGTTGGAAAGCAAGCTTAATTAAAATTATAAGAAAAACAATCTGAAGACAATTGCTTTCAAAATATAACACAAAAATACGTTCAACAAAAGAGGAGCTGCACCTCATAAATCAGCGCGCAATAGTGGCAATACCAAATCTAAAATATGACAACCATTCAACCGTCAACCATTCGAATCCCAACGACTTAGTCCAAGGTTACCTGAGATTTCTCTTGACTGCAAAACCTCTGATTTTCTCAACATTCATTTCCAAAATATCACAATCGCACGTCACAATATCTGTCCGCTTTATTTTTTTTCTACATAATTCACTCTTTTTAGGCGCTTTGTGCAACATAACTTAATTATAAGTCAATTCAGCTGATCGTCTATTGTGACACGCGGTGCAATCATCGTTTTTTAGTTGCTGCAACAATTTCAAATCTTCTTCGTCTCCTTATTGCTTCGGATGATTAAAACTGAGTGCGAACTAGCGTCTGGTTTTCATTTTTTATGCCAATGAAATTGTAAATTTTCTGCAGGGCAACATGGCATAATTTTTTAATCAACAACTTTTTTAGCCATTTCCACTGAATATATTATGAAATCGTTAGCATATAATTTACTTTTCTTCTTTTTGTTAGAGTTCTTTTTACAATAAATTTTAGGAGCAATAAAACGACTTTTTTATATGCTTACTACGATACATTCAAATGATAGTAAGTTAAGTTTATATGAGGAACTCGTAAAAGAACTGGCTTTCGCATCACAAAAATTAGATAACTGATATTAAGCTATTCTGATTTTAGCTCATTACGCAAATTTATTTCAAACTGAAACCAGATATCATATTTTAATCCTAAAATAGTAGGAGCATTATTCTACTGTACAAAAATCAGAAAAGTAGAATTAATGCTGATGGGTTTTTCTTTTTTTGTGACACTTCTAACGGAAATTAATAAATAAATAAGTAGAATGGGCAAAAATATGTTAGGAACGAAATTGTTGCTTTTTCGTTTTATTTTTGGTGGGAAACTGTTTGGAATAAAATTGGTATTAACATATAAGTGAGGGGACTATAAATAAATTATAAATAGATTGATGTAGTCATTTTCAGAAAATTGTATTGGATATTATGTTTACTTTCGCTCAAAATATTAAGTTTTAAATTATAAACATTAAGTTCTATAAACGCCGGTTATTAAAAGATTGACTGGTACATACATATAATTATTATAAGCTAGTCGATTTTCTGCCTCTGATTTTTATCCCTTTAATAAAAACTTGAAACTGAAACGTTGTTTCTTTAATCACCATAACAATTTCTCGAAATAGGACATCAGTTTTTTTCGATCTAAATGTAAAGAGTACGGCAAATCAGAAAAAGCTACAAAATGAAAACCAAAGTTTTATTCAGAGACTTTTAAATCCTTCAAAACTCTTTTGAATTACAATTAACCCTTTTCTTCAGTCGTAAGGCAAATTTGTAATGTACATCAAAGGTAGGACTGTAAAATTTTCCGTCAGTTGGAGCTTGTAAAGTTTAAACATTAGTCGCAGATAAAAGTAATAAAACGAGTAAAATGTTTTAAAAATACTGCATAAATAATTAGAACTGCATCATCCTTGTCTGGATTGAAGCGACGTCTTTTTGTGCGAATTTCGATTACAGGGAAAAACTATGGGTAAATTGTGCGGTAACAGTTGACTTTTAAACCGAAACCAAAGGAAGCGCTTAGATTTGAATTGAATCTCAAAACATTAAATATTCAGTTGAGTATTAAAGAATCTTCCAAGGAAACGACCCGACGTCTCCATAAGGTTAAGAAGAAAATTTGAAAGACTAAACTTGCATTGCACTTCACTTTACTGAGTTTCTGAGAAACAATTTTTAAAAAATCCTGCTCAATTGAGCAGTAAATAAACTTTTGTATATGTATATACAAAAGTCGACGGTTCGAGCCAGGATAATTGTTTTTATACATCTCTAAATTCTAGTAAGTATCTTAACTTTCATTTCTAGAAAGAAAACTAATGTTAGTTAAACCGTGTATTATTTAAATAATTTTGTTAGTGAGAACCTACCGCATGCAGTGCGATTTCTACTGAATCAAGTTTTCCACTTTTTCCAATCACCGCAGCCGTTCCACAAAGCTTAAGGTGCCATAAAACGTTGAAGAAAGAACAAGCGGGCAATTAGACGCGATTAAAATTAGCAATGAAATGAATCACGGCACTGGAGCCCCCCTTGAGAAGAAGTAATGCCAGTAGAAAATGAGTTAAGAAAAAAAAAATGAAGAAGTATTGAAGCACAGACACTCGGCAGTTACTCTTACCACGCGACATTGCAACGTGCTTGGAAAATTAAGAAAAACACCAAGAAAAATAAAACGAATAATGAGGATGAAATCAAAGCCAAGAAAACAGCTGTCTTTCTAGCAACTAACAACACGGACGCAAGATTTCTCTTTCTTCATGGTTAGAAACGGAAAATGGTAACCTAATTGATAACGTAAGGGAAAATCTGTGTGCCGGCATGAAAGTGAGTTAGTTATACGCAAAATGCGAAGCCGTGCAACAATGCATTTTTTTAAAGTTTGGCGCGCTTTGATGAAGTGCAAGAAAATTGATTTAACCGTGGGCACTTTTACTCCGGGGTTAAAGGGCAGAAAGTGCAGTAATTTGATGGAAAATTTCAGATAAGGTGCATGTAAATTTGAAATATGCGCCAACTTTTCTTCTTATAATGAAAAGTAAATGCTTTTAATTTTCAATCATTTTTGCACTTATACGATTTCTAGTTATTAAATCCAATTTGCACTCGGCATAATTTATGAAGAATTTTTAAAGACACTCGGACAAATGATTTTGTTTTCCTTTTGAACCACTTATCCCACTTCTAACACCATGGATGCGATCACTGAAATGTTAAACAAATTCTTTCTGTTCTTTACGATAAACAACAATAAAGTAACATTATTAGTTTTGAAGATACCGATTTTTAAGATATTTTTAAGTGAAATTTGCATAGAAAATTTTCCAAATATGTGTTTTTGGTATGATCCTTCCTGATTCCTAATCCTAATTTGATTTAGATAAATCAGATACATATCCTATGTATTTATAATTTTTTCTACCTCAGTTTTGAAAGTGCATTTCCATAAAGGACATTTTGAAAAACTAAAATGGCGAAGGGAAAATTGAAGTAAATGTATTTTAAACTCGTTTTCTATACAAAATATATTGAGTATGGAAACAAGTTGTAGACCAAAATAGGATTTTAATAGATAGTATCTAATGATACTTCCAAATTACATACTAAGAAAAAAAATTTGTCTAATTATTTATTTCTGTAACTATGCAATTAGCCCCACCGACTACCAATATCCGGCAATTTTGCTGCAAAATTCAAGTGACCTAATCACCTATACGAAATCCGCCAGCAAGTGCGCTCATTCAACATAATCAATAAAATTGATTAACGATAGAAATTCCAATAAGAAAATGAAACCTCAACCGCCAGTGTGCAACAGCAGAGAGTACTATTTTCGCTTTTTCCGCCGCTTTTCCTTTCTCACCTAGATTTTCACTCGCCAGAGAAATGATATGTGATGCAGGCGTCGGGTAGCCTAACTGGCTGGCAGGCATCTTTTCCATGCTATTCATTCATCGGAGGTGAGTTTCTTGGCATTTTCCATTTCATCGAGTGAAAACGCCCAGTGGTACCTTCTATTGCAGCCACCTTAATACCCAGCTGGAGCAAGCTACGTTAAGCCACTAAGTGAGCTCGTGACAGCAAATATAGCTAGAAACGGAGAAACATCTTCATCTCATCCTACGTAGGTATAGTATAAAAGTAGTACCCCAGCATCCGCACTGTACCACACCGATGGAAAACTTGTTGCGGCCTCCAAGACACCCGACTTCCTTTCCATGGTCCAATCATTTTCTGTTGCACTTTGCACTATGCAGTCAGGCTGGTTCTAGTCGAGGAAGACCCTTCAGGCCCCCCTCTGCTAACGGATAGATAACTTTCCGAGATAGTGTGCCATTTTGTATCACACACTCCGACAGGAAGGTATTTTTTTACCTTACCGCCTTAAGACTTGGGTAAGGAAGTTATGACGAAGTGGAGGGGATATGTAGAAGCACAGGTTTTGAAAAAAAGGGTTAAAAAATATACCACCCGGAGCAGATTGCTGCCTGAATGTGCCTGGTGTGGGATTGGAGGATTAACGCGAACGAAATGTTTTCCCAGCTTGATGTTGCACTGTGCGGCTGCAGTTGACGGTTTTGTTGCTTTTCATACCGCTGCAGCCCGCTAAGATCGCCGTAAGACCGACCGACGTTGAGGCTGATGCTGCTGTTGCTGCTGCAGCGCGAATGGTATTTGGTATATGCAAATAGGCGAGACGCATGCGACCAGAGCGGGTGCATTCAGATCAAAATCGGTTGCATCGGTTGCTGGCGGCAATGATGTGCTCCGTTGCACCACCCCCAACTCCTCCGTCGCATTCGCCACATGGTGCAGCGCGCACCGCCACTCTGCAGGCAATTCATGTGACTTGAATGCGATGCGAGCGGGAATGGGAGATGTCCTACTTACCTCAATAAGCTTATTTTTTTATTTATTTTTTTTTGCGTTTATTTATTTTATTTCTTTATTTTGTGCGCTTTTAAAAAGTTTTGCATCGATGATATTGTCGTCATGGAAGGCGTGTTCATATGCAACCTACACGTCGAACATGAGGATGCAGAATGAAAGACGACGCGGGCGACGCGGCAGATGCACGCGCGAATGCAATATTTTTTAAGTTGAAATTGCGACAATCTATCTTTCGAGGAGGTCTATCAGCTTCAACATGAATTTCCAGATTCCCATGGGTGCCTTGTCAACTTTCAAAGAAGATAGAAAACCTGTTTACAGCCCCGCTAACTAATTCTCTATACCTCTATCTACCGCATATATAACGGTGAAAATTTGTTTATGTGCTTTCAATAGCTTTCATTTTTCACTTGCACTTTCCTGTGTGAATGGGGACAAGTGCGCACTCGGCGCGATGCAGCGAGATAATGATCCAAACCATGCTGTCGTTATTGCACCACGGAAAAAATCTTTCACAGCTCGTTTGATTGCGCGTCTGACTGCGATAGGGAGAAGGAATTTAATCGAATAATCACCTCTAAGCGACGCCGGACGCGTGATACCTCCTGTAAAATTTCATTTTATTATCGCTTCGTGGAAATGCACTTTGGTGGATCTGATAAGAACTGACCTAGTTAATGGCAATGCAATTGACGTTTAGTTTGCGATTTTTATCGGGTTCATCGGTATCACCACATTCAAATAGTTAAAATTATTAAAATTAAATTCAAATATCAAAAAAACAATTAAGTTAATGCGCATAGCTTTTAAAGAGAGCATTTTTTTCTTTATTACTTAAAATTTTCGTAATGTCTGGGGGCTTAAAGCGATTTGGTTTTATTTGTCATTTTGAATACAGATATTCAACTTAGTTATAATGGTATTACATAAATTAGGGAAATAATAAGATTTAAGTAAAAAATCAATCCACTTTTTTAATCGAGAGGTTACACCACCATTGACGAAAGATTAGATATAAAAATGAACATTCTTTTTGACGCAGCTATTAAAATAAAGTAAAAAGAGTTGAGAAAAATAGTTTCGAGGAAAATAAAATATCAAATAGGTATAATTTTTCCTAAGAGACTAGACTAGAACAATTGGCCAGAAGGATCAAATGTTTATACATACATACATAAGTGCACATAAAATTGAAAAAAACATTTTTTTTGTTTGAGAAAAAGTCAGTCGTATTTGCTACCATTAAATTAATATAATTGATTAATTTTAGCTTATGTTTTACAGCCATGGAGACAACAAAACGATACCTTTTCCGAAGTATGTATACATACATTTTATAGAAATTGTTTTCAATTCTTCTAAATACTGGAAAATTCTACAGTAAGATTTAATGAGTTGATTATCCCCAAATTAATTATTAAAATTGACGATAGCATGCGCTGTTGACAATAATATTCTAAATTAGTAGGTACATAAGGTACCAATTTCTATTCATCTCATCTCCATCCTTTGCGTAAGGAAAATGTCAGGCATTTGTTGTTCTATGTTTGCGTCGACCAAATAAAAATTTCATTTAAAATTTTCTCCTTTCCAAGGCATCGGGTTTAGTTCATCGCGAAAACAATTGCCGCGGCTTTCATCATTTTATAATATTTCATTAATTTAACATAATATTCTAATTGAAATTGACACTTTTTTTTTATTTTGTTTAAGGTTATAAATAAACATTTACTTCCTACCCATCTAATAATAATATTAATTAATAACTTAAACTGGGCAATGTTGCCAAATTAAAGGTTTAGGAATTAGGAGCATGCTCACATTTTTCGAAAACGTTTTTAGTAATTATATACTTGTTGTCTTCAATGGTGTTAATATCTTTCATAAGATACATTTCATTTATGAAATTTTACCAGGGAAGGTTAAAAATCATGTTGAGTACCTATAATCTACATATTTTATTTGTGCCACCACGGCTCTGGAAAGAGTTCGGTAAGAATCTCAAGTAATCTAAAGTGTTAGTAATAGACTAGTTGTCCCAGCAGCCTCGTCTTCCTCTCCTAATTTGTCAGCAAATTATTTTTATTATTGTGACACTTAGCGGAGTGCTTCTTCGCGATGTGTTAAAATGGGGAGCCGTGTGGCCAGCCACCAGGCTGCGCTAGTGGAGCTGATGTGGTGCGGTTGTGGCGGCGGCAACAGACGCAGACTTTTCCTTTTTTATTTTCTCCCCTTTCGGTTCTTTTCCCTTTTTCATTTATTTATTTTCTTTTGTTGTATATCCGTTTCACCGTCAATCCTCGCATATATATTTTTTTTTTACTTTTGAACTGTGGGCCGTTGTGGATTCTTCAACTTCATGCCGCGACTGGTGCTGCCATTTCTCTCCCGCTTCTCTTCGCCGTTTCTTCTTCTTCGTCTTTTGCGCTCAAGAAGAGCTGTCGTCTTCGCGTATTCGAACTCACTCAACATCTTGCGATTTGTCCGTCTCAAGTTCAAGGCCTCATAGATAAAGCTAACTCGCTGTCTGTGTGTGAGTGTGTGGCGATAAACCTATCAATTTGTCCTGTTTCTTGTAATGTTTCGCGATTTTGATTAGTTTTTTTTCTTCTTCTTCTTCTTCTTCTTTTTCTTCTCCACTTTTTATGCTCCGCGCGGCGGGATTGTGTCATTTACTTTTGCTGCCGGTGTTTCTCGTTTTGAAGCATATTCAGTTTTTATTTTTCTTATTTTGGCCTTCTGTTGTTTTCCGCTGAACTGTTTGGCTACCGTTGCGCCTTCTAGTGGTTTACGATGAAATTATTTTGTCTTTGGGGAGAAGGAGCATTTCACGATCATTAATTTCCACTCAGCGATGGATTTGATCGCACTTTCCGCGGCCAAAGGGTGGTGCACTACCCCCCCTCCGTCATCGTTGTTGTCGCTGTTGTCGTCGCGATTGCGTCTTAAGTCCGGCTGCGGCGACCGCGGCACGATCGCTTGTTTGCTTTTCGGTTTCATGACTTATCGCCGATTATGTAAATTGATACTTGATTTGGTTTCGAATCGAGCAGGTATATGCTGCTCGCCCTGAGGAAAGAGTTGAATTTTCGCCTGAATTAATTGCGTTAACGAGTCCACAATGAGAGCGAAAGAGTAGCGGGGAGGACTCTAATTGTTTTAAAATGCGCTTAAACCTCGCGTTTCCGATTGTCATCGCGATGTTTTGTGATCGTATCTCACTCACTTGATACCTGGCCTGCATGTTTCAAACGATTGCATTTTGCGCACGCACTCAGTTACCTGCGCGTTGGGTGATGGGGTGAGTGATTGTGCGTAGGGCTGGCGGATTGCACCAAAAGTTAATGAACTGCATGCAGGTGGTTTGTGCATTTTGCAAAGGTAGGTACATAATTGAGTTAATTGCGGAGAGATTAATATTTTAGGGTCTTCAATTAACGAGTATTGGCTGTTTATGATATGATTGACTTGTCTGGCTACATAATTGAATTGTCTGGCGCCCTTGTTAGCTAATTATTTTTAGGGTACCGTGGATACCCTTTGTTGTTTGTTTTTCAGCCAAATGTTTTTGGGTTGAAGTTTTTAACACCCGGCCAGACGAAAAGGGTTTAAATTTAACTTGTACAGCAGTATATCTGTTTACATCCTTGTATGTTGCTCTACTACTCACTATATATTGTTGGATGATGTTTTCTTCATTTGTAATTATTCATAATCATATCTTGCTTAATTTCATTGAACTTTACTAATAATAGAAAGAACACAGCCTGCAAAACCATATTGAAATGTTAAAAAGTGACTAGGATGATTCGCAAATTGCCTTCTCATTTCATGTTATCGACGCATTTTAAGGTCAACTGTAGGTAGGTACTCGAAACACGCAAAAGTAAAACAATTTGATTCGATAATAAAACGAAAAAACAAAAAATTTTCATTGAATGTGGTACTTTACTTTAATGATTTCTGTAATACCTACCTAACCTACTTTTCTAGCCATCGAGTTCTTATGTAAATTGTTGACTAATTGCGAAAGTGTAGGTACTATGAAATTCGGATATTCCTATATAGAGAAGGTTCATAAATAACGTAAGGATCATTTTCTGAACTGTTGAGTCCTCAATTCCTTTTGCAAAGTCCATAAAATTTAAGCGATCCCCCTCAATTTATTACGTATACATAAGATTCTTTTATTTGTAATAAGACATCGATTTTTTTTGCTTGATATTCCATATTGTTTTAAAATTATTTGCAAAAGAAGAACTGATCCTTAGGATAAGGAGCAATCGTTTACCAATAAAAAGTATTTTAAGTAGACATATTGAAAATAAAGGAATATATTACGCGAAGATGAAAAAAAAGTTAGGTTTTTAATCACTTATTTACTACTAACAATAATTACTCTAGTATGTCATAAATAATTATAATTGCTTTATGATTATGACTATTATTAGGAACTTAGGAAAATTAGAAAATTAAAAACTGTTGGATTATTAGATATATTTCTCATAAATAATAAAAATTAACGAGATTTTTATGTCTCTGGGTGACCCGGTTTCCTTCAATCGGTTAATGCACACCGGTCCAAAAATTACAGGAAGGAAACAATGAAAACAGCTGTGAAAACCAGACAGAGAACTAACTACTGAATAAATATTAGGTAACTGTAAGACAGGTGTTATAAAATTTCTGGGAGTTAAACACCGGTATTAATCCAATTTCCGTAAACTTCGAACAAATATACGATGTCCATAGTAACCCTATATCCAGGCAAATTACTTGGCCTCTGATCACATCGAAAAGTTGAAGTTAGTCATAATCATACAGGTTAATATTTTATGTAAAGTTTTTCATTCAGTTGGTTATTCTATATGCACCAGCGGGAAATGCGTAAATAAGAGAAAAAAAATGTATGCAAAGTATTTTCATCATGTAAAATCGTATGCTTCAAAGAGTTAAAGTGAAATATAAGACGACCTAAAATAATTTAAAGAAAACAACAACGTTGTAAAATTTAATTTGTATGTATAGGAATAGGTAGGTATAACAACTTTTATTGTAAGATACAAAATTTTACAATAGCAAATTTGAATTCATTTAAATTTTCTTTGTTACGTAAGTGCAATCGTTATAATACACGACAACACTTATTTGTGGTTAAATGGTCACCTCAAAAATTAATTAATTAACTTTAATTTCCATGAAAAACCTCTTCCTCATCTCATATCCGATTCCACAAGCCATTACCCACCCACAATATTTTGACCTTCAAAACCACCTCGATCACCACAAAAACGATCCATGGAATTGCAAGTTTGATAGGTAGGTATATATGTATATGTACATATCTTATCCTAAAAAATAAGAAGATGAGTTGAAAATGAAGATTATCAGAAAAGGTCAGCCAGAACGAAAGTTTTTCCAATCATCAGATAGTTTATATTACTTCACACCTTCTATAACTGTGTATAGGTTTCGTCATAATTTGAGGGGAAAATGCTCCCCACACGCACACACCATTCGCCTGTAAATTTCTTAACTCGCATTGAGTGAAGAAGTGAAGAGGAAAGGAGAAAAAAAGAAGTCCGAATGAGGTTAAGTACTTGCAAAAATTTTCATGTCAAATAAAACGGAAATCAAGTGAGCTCGAAAACATATAGGCAAACTTTAAAAGCTCTCACTTCCCCCCAGCACCGCGGGTACTCAGTCAGGTTATTATTATCTGGCCTAGCGACAAAGTGCAGTTTTTCCGCGAGTCGCACATATTGTGAAGAGATTTTACTTTCTTCGCGGGTAAAATTTATTTCAGATGGAAAGAAAAAAAAAGTAAAAAATCGTAGTAAAAATGAGATACGGATTCGAGCGATAAATCGCAAGTAATTGGCAGCTTTCGACGCTGCGACGATCCAAATACAGGCGTAATGATGCCCTGCTACCTGGCGGTGGTGTGCGGTACAGACGCGCGGTAAGTACCGCGGTATTACCTCCACCGCCGTGGGGGGGAAGGTGTGGTATAAGTGCGATTTGCGGACGCAGTTGTTATTTCTGGTTTATTCTTGCTTGAATAAAACCGTCGAGCGCGGGAGGGGGGCCGCATGTAGAGTTTATTAACAACCGACACTCGCTCGGCGCTCGGTGAGGCACATCAAAAACAAGCGAGACTTGAGAGGTAGGTCATGGTCGTCAATGGCGAATCATTGAAAGTTTTCCTTTTACGCCTACCTGCCGTTTACATAGGCTGGGTTTTTTTTCTTTAATTCTCTTATTATTTTGGCGCGGGGCTCGGCTGGGGGAGAAGATTGTGTAACTTTCTTCAATTGGCCAAAGTTGAGAGGTTTTCCGAAGATCTGCGAAGATCGAGCTCGATCGTGTGCACTATTGCCCGATCGATTGGCGCCAAATGGGTCAAGCTATTCAACTAGGCGAGCAAATTGCAAATTAAAGGAAAAATTAAATGCTTTTTGTGAAAAGCGTTAACAGTTGCAACACGTGGTTATTTTTGGACGAGGCATTTTATTTTTATTTTTTTTGATAAGGTATGTTTATGGTTGGACTTATCGATCATATGAAGGTCGTTGTAGATAATGATTAAAGAAGTGTGAAATTTTCGATTTAGGGTAATTAGATACAAAAATTTGGTTTTGTAATAACTTAGATATTTGTCCAAACTTTCCTCACAACGTAGTTTAGAATTCCAAGCTTACAACATATGCTCTAACCAATATTTAAAACTGTGTATGTCAATAGTCTTTTTAATGTTTCCAAAATATAATCATATCATATTAATATGAAAGCGCCAGATTTATTTAATCCAAGCTAAATCCAGCAATCTAAATTAATGTCAAAATTCAAAAAGTGATTTTAAATTGATTCTTCACATTAAATGAATATTCTCGGTCGAGTTTATGCCCAACAAAAATCCACACTGCGAATCAATTTAAAACAGATTCTGTTTCAACCGAAACTCGTCACGATTCAGCATTAAGTAAATAATTTATGATTTTGTAGAACCGTGCATGAGAGTTTTCATCTTGCGATAACCGAGAAAGTTGCATTGCATTCTATAAATTAACCTCGGAAACCGATATACTTTTTGTTTTTATAAAAATGAAAATTTAAAACAAAGTAATTCCCACAATTAATTATAAACTGATTCCCATAATCTTTCATCTGAAAAGAACTGATTTTTTAATGCCTAGGAATCAGTTCTAAGTCAATTCTAATCTATCTCGGTAGCTTTCTCGAACTCATCGCTATCAAAGACGTTGTCGTTATTACCTACAAGTCGCTGATATAATAAATGCTACAATCGTAACTTTCAAATATTATTATTTTTATATAATTGATTTTATTTTTGTCCAGATAACCTAAAAAAAATCTGGTCAGACAAGACAACCTTCACGTAGATATTTTTCGGTAGATAATGCTCCCCTTACAATGTAGTAGCTACAATACTGATTATTATTTTTATAAATACATATTTCTAGCTACGATGACACACTTCACAAATGATTAGATATTGTTTGAAAAACAAACGAACCACAAAAATTGAAATTTTCCCTTCTCCCATTATTTCCAAAAAGTTCTGAATTTCTCATCAAAAACAGATAAATGGTGAAACCGCAAAAAACTTTCTATTCCAGGAAAAAATATCTTACTTTCTGAGGTCCATAAATCCTTTCCAAATTCAGAATCAATCAGCCATTGAATAAACCCCCGAATAGAAAAAGTGCCACCCCATCATTGGCCAAACAAATCGTTCAGGCCACAGATATTTCCCATACGGTAGGAGCTATGAAAAAAAAAGAATCATTTCCCCCTCCCAAAAGAAAAGAATTCTATTGTGTCCATCAGAGCGGGATTAATATGCCTCACCTCATCCGTTAGCAACAGCACACAGCTTTTCTACTTTCCCTTTTCCCACTGTTATTGATTAACATGAATCAAGAGGTCGACTTCCTATATCACAGTCGAGTTAGCAACAGGAGAGAGATTTTACAAGGATCCGAACAGCTCCGAAAATTTTATCCCTGCGCCCAGCCAGCTTCGCTGTATCAAAATCTGTGATGAGGATGATGATGGAAAACGGCTTCTAGATGTACATATATATACCGACTAACGGGAGCATGGCCGCAGTGTGGTGAGGGAGGGCCATTAATGCGCCTGCCAAAAACTCCAGCAAAACCAGCAGCAGCACCAGTGCTTCATAGGCAAAGCGAAAACTTTCAATTTTACTCTCAGATGTAGGTACACACATTTTTCAGGTCTGTACCATCCATCCCCAGTTTAGTTCATTCTTTTCCCGCATAGAGGGCGCTGCATTACAAAAACTTCCGTTAGGCCAACCGGTATAAGTACCGTTACATTGTTAAAGCCTCGAAGGTACCTTAAGCACTGACATCCGTCGTGCGAATGGACCTTGGCGCCGAAAAACGGTGGAAATTGTCACCCACACCACATCTATATAAAAAAAAAAAGCAGCTTTAGCGCGAGAAGGGTTCAGTCGCTTGCCGCCGGATAACCGGGTGCCAGAGGAAAATCGCCGGTAGCCTAGGTACATACACAACAAAAAATCACGTTAACTAGGTCATGTACTTTTTTGTATTTTGTTGTTGCGGCGTTCTGGTGGTTTTGTATCGGAAAGTCGCTTTTCCAAGCGAGCACACAGATGTAAAAATCCACGCATACAGAACCAAAGAAAGGTGGGAGAGGGGGTGGTAAGGCCGCCAGGAGCCTACTCCCGACCCGCTTTTCGCCAACAATGCGCGGCCTCTGGCTCTGTAGGCCCCCCACATTTTCTGCATTTTCTAGCATTTCCGAGCTTTTGCCGGGAAATGAAAGTGTTAGTGAAAGTTACATCGATTTTTTTCGAAGGCGAGTAGGCCTGACAACAGCCACCCGACTTTTGGTGTTCCTAATAAATCGCTCCATCTTTAGACGCTCCCTCGCACTCTAGCTAACGTAAATTATATTCGAGGCGATATACTGGAGAAAAAATTTTCCGAAAGCTTTGAAGTTCGCGTGGATGGAAGGGGTGGGGTAGAGGGAGGAAATATACCGGCACCGGCATTTGTACATGTCAGCTGATCCGGTGTCCTTAGGACAGGATTTGGGACAGGCCTACCAATACGCATGCCTACCAATTTCCGGCACTTTCGAGCCTTTAAGCATTAAGGCAAAAGAAAAAAAAACAAATCCATTTCCTGGGTGAAATTGTGTATCACCAAGGAGACTTCCCCTTTAAAGTGGCTCAAGCCACACTCAGGTATCTGGTGGCGGACGTGGTATTGATTAGCGCCTCAGAATGGGTCTTAGAACTTCGCTAATTAGCGCTACCTGATTCCGAGATTGTCGTGAATTACAAAGATGAAAGGCAATCCAAGGAGGCGCGTCGGCGAATTGTTCATGAAACGAATTCAACAAATTTTTTGGATGTAAGAATAATAAAAAAGCTTTTCTTTACAGGCGGTTTAGTTACCTCACATGCGGCTGGTGGATGACGTAAGATCGCTTAATGAAAGTGAAAAGCCAGCCGTGGGTTCTTTCTTTTGTAATACTTCTTTTCGTTTCGTTTCTTTTTATCCAGCCTTACATTTCAGGAAGAAAAAGAATTTCGCATTGAGGTAAGGCACTTTAAGAAGGCACACGTGGGAACATTGCAATTCGGATAAACATTATTTTATGTAGGCGCGCATGGGTGTGAGGGGGTGAAATTTTGCCGGGTGGTTTCCGGTTTGATATTTTTTAAGTGGGGGTGGATGGGAGTTATTGAGGTCCCGAAGCAAATGGGAGGTGACTCAGATTCCAAACATGTGGAGAATTTCGATGAAGTTATTGAGGTTGTTCTGAAATTTTTGTAGGCACTTTCATGGGTTTTTTAGGTATCGATTGGAGATTGGGACATTTTTGTGATGAACTCAGCAACTTGTATAGGTATTTGCAGTAAATATAAATTCTCTAAAGACTGCTAAGTGTTGACATCACGTGTATTGTACTTAAAAAAACCATTGTTAATTTTTACTAATTGGGAAATTTAACCTCTTCGCCTAAAATAAGGAATATGACTCGTGGTTACAAATCTGAACCAAACATTAATATCACGGGTTAGATTTTGATTATGGGCCATATATTGTGCAATTTCTGGTAAAGATAACGGTTAAAATCTTACAATCATGGTTCAGTTTTAACGATTAGTATATGTTAGTCCATGTTTGTTATAGTTTATGATACAATATATTGTGGGTGGGTTCGGGATTTTCCAAATTGATTTGTTCCCATAAGAGTTTTACAAATTTTCTCTATTAACCATTTTGAGTTATAACAATACATTATAATATTACATAAAAGTCGATGTTAAAATACTATTATACTCGATTCACCTACCTCAGTCCTTTTCAAGGTTATAAAGACAAATAACTTGTCAAAAAAATGTTTACGCAACAGGGTAATTATATTTTTTAGTGGAAAAAAACCAAAAATACCTCTAGTAATTTATCACCGCTAAAATAAATCATATTATCAACTTCCCTCACAATTAATCGCAAGTTTAAAGCATTAAAAAAAATGCCAACACCCACCTAGTCAATTATTCAACACCCTACCTACCGGAAGTCGCTCAAAAAATAAAAAAGCAAAAATGTCTGGCCCAATTAAATTAAAAAACCATCTTCAAAGCCACACAACAAAAACGGTTCTCCCTTATTACTCAATAATATTTTAAGCAAATGGCGAGTTGACGGAAAATTTTGCTAAAAACAAAATTTCATCATGACAGCATCAACAAGCGCACGTCTCACATTTTTTGTTTTTCTGATTAAAAATATCCCTCTAGTGGCCCTTTTGTGCTATTAGCGGCGCCATAAGGACCACCTTAACCTTACTTTTAGCAGCTCAAGTTCAGCTGAATATTTCATAAGGTGAGGTGAACATTTTTGGGAACGACTAGCTGTCAGCTCTCTAGTGAAGAAATGGCGAAAAAATACCGAAAATAATTTTATAATTTGCACGTCCTGTCCTGTGTCTCCTCTTGAGACAGTCAGAACGTCTCAAAGTGACACAAGACATTTGTCTTAACCGAAAAACGTTTTTTCTTTGATGGCCTTTGCCGTTCAGTCGTTAACCTTAAACCCATCATTTTTGACGATGGGTCGAATATAAATTTTTCGGTTTTCAATTTTTAAAATATGTATAAAAAAAAAAACTTAAAATTTTAATTCTGTTTAGAAGATTATGGTTTAATTAAATGGTATGACAGACTGTTCGGTGTAGGGCCGACCAGTTGTGCTAAATTGGGGGTGAGATTTTGTGTCGACCTTTTGCTGATCACAGGCTATTATCAGCTGCGTTCCATAAAATCTATAAATAGCGCCTAAGTCTGAAAATCGAAAATAAGCACAACTATAAATAGAAACAGCTCCGATGAAGTGCTTCTGGAGCTAGCAACTTTCTAGCCTTTCTCAACAAGCAGAAAAAAAACCCCTGCGTCCGTTCATCGAGGGCAGCCTGGGAACCGACATTTCAAATTCCCAGTCATTGAGTTTTGCATCCCATTAACCCATTTTTAAGGATTTCTCGAATCTCTGACTCCAGCCTCCTGCATCAACCCCTCAATTAAGTGCTCAGATTCTCCTCGAATCGATCACCTATCAATAAAGGGGTGCACAACAGGGAGATATTTCTTTGCTGGGGCGACACAGAAACAACCCCCGGGAAAACCCAAATCCGAGCGCTAATTGCCCCGGGGATGAGGTGCGCGCTCCGTTCAATAAAATCAAAAGTCTCAGCTTCCAGCCCTGTCATTAGGAGGAAGAAAGTCACTGGCATCGTGACCTTCTTTTCGCGGGGAATAGATGAAAAGGAAGAAAAAAAAATGAAAATATTGCCAACGATGTCGAGGAAATGGACGAAATTTTTTCGTTTCCTCAAAGGAGTCGAGTTAATCGCATGTATGCGCGTTGTAAATTAACAGAGAAACTCTTTTTCTTTAGTTGGGAGGGCGAGGGAGCGCCGAAGGCTGCGGAGGGCCGCCTTCCCGCGCACCCTGTAAACTAGGTCACCTGAGGGAAACACACTTCTTCTTCTTCTTATGCGGATGTTCTCTAGCGGGTAGTTGGTGGCCCCAGATCGGGGCCAGAGCAACATTGCCCCATTTTTCTTACTCTTTTTTAACGTTCGTTTTTGTATTTTACCCCCTCACTTTCTGTTCTAGTTGATTACGCCGCCGTTTAGAAAAGGTTCACTGTGGGGGTAAACGCTTATTCAGCCGGGGAGAAACAAGAGTAAAAGGTTTGAGGAGGACGACGAGAAACAGTTTAAAGCTCTGTAACCCTTTAAAATTGCTGTCACTGCAATTGAATGGTTTTTTAAGTTTGACAACTGTTCTCATCTTTATGCAAAAAAAATGAAATTTTTCATGGGTGACCGAATTACAAGTTTTTAATATGCTCGGTAGGTCCAGACCGGGCATCGATGGAAAATAAAAGATGCTTTTAACATCATAAACACTTCTTAATTAATTAATTCTTACCAATTAAGTATTTTGACGATATTAGGCTTTTCTGTCCAACGTATTTTTGTTTATTGTTTTTAATTTTAAATCAGTGTTTCCATGTGGGTATTGAACATGCAACCTCGGAATGGCATACTTACAACCAAACCGCCAAGCCAACCATGCCACCCGAGGCCTAAACATAAACACCTTGAAGCAACGTGAATAATGAATGCAAGAAGTTTGTCGTTATGGTTCATTGTTCATTCTTTAACTATAAGCTAGTGGAATTATTTGCGGGCACTATTCATAAAAGTTTACTTTATTTAATGCTTATACAAAAAAATTCAAATTTAGTGCGAATCATGATTAAAATGGCCCTAATACCTCGAAATGTCGAAAAAGTGTATACTATGAAGAAATCGCAAAAATTTTAGGCGGTGGGGCAGCGATTATAACGTAAAAATTGTCAATAAATGCGAAATATAAGTAAAAAATCTAAAAGTGTTCAGGATTAATTCCATTAGTGTCTAATATTCTTGCTTCTTATTTCTGAGAAAAAATTATGCTTGTACTTATAAAAATAAAGCGGAATTTCAATACAGCCTATAGACACACAGCCACTAATTATCAAATAGTTGTTTAATGATCATTAACGGGTAATGAACCTAAAGTTTTGCACGAAATCTTCATTAGTTCAATATTTATCAAAGTCATACTATACATGGAGGGTGAAAGGTTATTTTATAACGAAGATTATTTCCTGTTTTTTAAACCAATTCCATTTATTTTTGTGACCTTGAGAGATTGATATTAATTGTACATTTGTAACGTTAAAAGTAAGTCATTTTTTGTCAACGTTTAACGCAGGATAAACTACATAGTTTCTAAGTAATCATATAAATATTTTAAATTATGTCGTATAATAGTTACTAGTTGTAAAGAAATAATTATAAATATATTTTAATTACAGAGCACTTCCACAGAAAAATCGACATGAAAGGTATTTTTTAGTGTGTAATCAAATAAAATGAAACTTATTTAGAAAACAATATATGAATATCGAAAAGGACGAGGTACAAAGGTCATTGTGTAAATAAAAATCAGTGCAATATTGTGCAAAGAAAAACAAGATACCATATTTAAATTCAACAAATTTATGAGAAATTCGAACTAGTTATAAGCAAACACTGTAACAATGCCGTCTACTAAACAAACAAGAATTATATTACAATAGTCAGCTGCATGATAGACAATGGTGCAAAACATGACGTAGAGATTGTTAAGCATAGAGTTTGCATGCGCCAGTTCACATGTGTTAACAGGTGGGCGGACTCATCAAAAGAATTTGTTTTCAATTTTTTTTATTAAATCGACGTCCGTCTAGCATTACTGGCATCATCCCGGGCACGTGTGGCATATATAATTTTTACCGTCCTGCTGCAAGGGGAATTTTCCTCTATTGATTCTACAGACGACGTTTGGGTTGTTTCTATAATAGGTACTCGTTTGACACATTTTTCATAAAATCTATAATCTTTGATAACAATTTATGAACTAGCATTTTCCTTTTTAAACCCAAGAAAAAACTTCTGAACGGTTTAACCAAGGAAATTTTCCTTCTCTTTGTTGATAAACTACTTCGAAATATGTGATAAATATTTATATAAATTATAAATATTTACACTGCAAAATTTAAACATTATAGTCTCTTCGGAGTTATGTAATAACTTTTGATTTTTTGGCGCCTTTTTTTTTAATAAATGTATGTTGTCGATAGAATTTACATTCCAAATTATTCTGCGTCTGGATTGAAATTTATAGCATAGTAAATAATACTTATTTTGGACGGGGTTGACAAGCAAAAGTATTTTTTCAATCGATCCTGTGGTAGAGTGTTGGTTGAATAATATTATATAGTACAGAGACTACTTTTTATTCTTTAGGGTCACATCAATTTATTTAGTGAAAAACAACGTTGAAATTATAAGTCAAAACTTAAGGATTAACTCCGCTCATTTTATTCGATTTTTGGTAGCCATTTTAAAATTGTTAATCGCTGTTAACCTATAGAATATTTCTGAACACAATTGTTCTCATAATTGCTATCGATGATTAGTTAGTTTTTCAACAATTTCGAATTTTTGGCATATAATAAAGAATGCAACGAACTTACAGTATCTCTTCATCAGACTTTTCTTGTAGGCCCGTCCCTGTCCTTTGTCTTCCCCGGGTCCTCCAGAGTCGTCGGAGTCAGTTCCGGAATATGTCCTGCCCCGTCTCCTGCCAAGTGCTGTACTTAAAGATAGGTCCAGAGGTCTTTCGTCGTCATCGTCGTCTTCGTTGCACAAATTGCGGCCCCCGTCCTCGAACCTCCGCCCCTCGGAGTCGGAGTCGTCAGCGTAGTTCGAGTAGTGTCTCCTGTCGTCGCTGAACTCGTCGTCCTCGTCGCTAGCAGCAACACTCCTTCGCTGGTGCTGGAGCTCTGGGTCGCCTTTGAGCCCCATCACGTCCCTTTCGTCTTTGGGGTCACAGGGTGACTCTGACCCGGACAGCCTCTGGGACGGTGATCTGCACTGCCTGAGGTGGTTGTACAGAACCAGGTGGCTGTGATGGTGGTGGTGTGGTGATGTTGCTTGCGGAGGACTAGCTGACGAGACGGAGCGCCGCCTTATGACAATCGGCCGTTGCTGTTGCTGCTGCTGCTGGTGGTGCTCAATGTGATCGCTGCTGCGGTCGCCCTTGATGACCGTTGAAGCTGTGGGCGGTGGCGAGTCGACCCCCTCGCCCATGGGAGGCGGTGGTGGCGGCGGTGGCGACTCCAAATTTGAAGAAGGTGATGACACTGGTGAGGTTGATGTTATCATTGCGGTAACAGGTGATGCGATCTTTTGGCCTGCGAAGTGAGACGCCGACATTTGCTGTAGCATAATCATCTTACGATCTGTAGATAGCAGGCGCTCCAGCATTCAGATGAAAACAAAAATAAAAACTAAAAAACGAACGAAACTAATTCACAGATCTAGTCCTAGTTTGCACTTTGAAAAATTGTTACTTTTTTTAGAGTCATTTTTCGCTTATTCCCGAGATTCGTTTGAACTGTTCCCAGATGGTCTCATAATCGGTCTCGGGGGGTAATGAGGTATTTTCACGTTTTTCTTATTTTTTTTTTCCTAACTATAATATTTTATTTTTCGACTAAAACACTTACTATAACCACTCTAGTTTTAATCACAATCCTTGTACATTGCTTTCGTTTTACAGAAATCTGTTTGTCTTCACACCTCCCCTGGGGGAAATTCCCGTCACCCTGTGTTTTGTCAGCTTAATTTTTACGATTTATACCACTTTAAATATCGCGCACAAAATAACTGCAGAAAAATAAAACCTTCACTTTTCGCAGTTGAGAACATCCGTTTCAAAAAAGTAACTGTAATCACTGCATCCACTGAACTTTGTTAAAATTTTTTTTCCCACTAAAAAAATGTCGCTCTGTTAAACTTGCACTTTTCTGCAGAACGACCGGAAACACTTTTTCTTTCAGAATTGCGCCGAAAACACCTTTTATTATTTATAAGAAATGAAAATAAACGACTTAAATAAATACGTTACACTTTGTCACCTCTGGCGGAGGCAAAAACTAAAATATTTTCATTGACTAAAAAGTATTCACAGAAACAGATTTAAAACGAGAAAACGGACGTTTTCTGGACTTCCGGCGCGGTTTTAATATGTGTCGAATGAGGTAGAATTGTTTTCACTTAATCTCTTCTTTTGTCACTTTGTTTATAGTTTTTTCTGACTCATTATTATTATTAAATTTTTTTTTAATCCATTGAGGGAACAAAAATTTACTTGCTGATTTGTGTCTTAAATTCTTTCAGCTCAACAAGAAACCGGAGTGCGGACTGAAAATTCTTCGCGTGCTGACCCGTCCCGCTCTCGAGTCGGAATGACGAAACGTTCAAGAAATGACAGCACTTTGAGCCGCCCGATCTCCGAACAGATCAAAATGCAAAAGACGAAAAACTCAGCGAGGCGGCGGCAGAGACTCGAATACGCGGCGAGCTGCGACGCGAAACCAGCCGGCCTCCTGTGTGCCGTCGTGCCGCGACGCTGTACATAACCGCGCCGGGAGAGGCTCACTCACATACACACACACCGGCCGGTTCCCCAAATACCTGCCCGTCTGCCCCCGCCCCCTTTAAACAAAAGTAAACTAAACGAACCAACGAGAAAAGCTTCAAAACGGACACACACACACGGAGAATTTCTCACTCTCAGTTTCGTCGCTTCTGCAGAAAAGCCACTCATTCGGAGGAGTTATTTACTTGAGACTGAGTAGCCGGAGTGAGTGATTTTCGCTTATGTACAGCGGCTGAGCGCTCAGCCACCTCCCGACCTTCCTCTACTTTTCCGTCTCACACATCCCCACAGACACCACTACTCACGCAATCGCCTTATATACAGGAGGACTCTCATTTTCTGTGGAATGCGATGCCGCCGCGATGCATTTTCCAAGCTGAGTGAATTTCAATAAAAAATTCCACTCAAAACCGAGTCGTCTCTCCTCTCGTTATACAAATCGCACGCACACACACGTACAACTATTTCTGCAGCCGCAATTTTCCGTAAATTTCGCATAAAAGCAATGTAAACACGATGCAATTGTGTGCGTGCGCTGTGACAAGAGGAATTTTCCCTTTCATTCAAGGGAGAGTGATTCGCTTTCCATTTTGTTTCTTTTTTGACTTCACGTTTTTTTTGGGTGTTCCGCTGCTGCGGTGTGGTTCGCCATCGGCCCGGCCCGTCGTCGCAGTGTGAGGGAATTCCTAGGGGAGGAGGAAGAAGGACGGAGGCAGAAAAACCTACCCCTTTCTCCGGGGGCGCGCTTATTTACAGACACATAAGCGAAGTGATCAGGAACTGTCTGCCGCGGATGCGATGCGGTGCGCCTCTAGGCCGGCTAAATAGGGAAATGAGGTGGCCGTGCGGCGCGCACTCCGCCGGCTGAGGGGTGGGAAAACTGCGAATTAATCGGCTGGCGGCTGGCGAACACTGAAACAATGTTGCTGCAACACCGGCGACACGGCGGCGGTGTGGTGTGACATGTCAGGCGAACTTTTTAGGGGTGGCTCCGCCTGGCCTTCGCCGCTTTTCGGTCTAATTCTAACTGACTTTGGGCAGTTGGGGGCGGGTCGAATACTCGAATGGTCAGACAGGGTGGAAATTTGTTGGATTTTTGATGAAGGAAAAACGTTTTCTGAAGTTTTATAATTTGAACTAAGTAGAGGGGAGGAATTTTCAGTTGGTTTCACAGCTAAGGTCAATTTAAGCGCTTACACTTGCTGCAGGCTAAAAACAGAAAAGCGACAAAAAATTCACATGACTTAGTCATAAAAGATATATTCGGGCATATCCTCTTCCCTCTTCGTCCTTGGTCACATTTGTGGCTATATCTCGTATACCGAACCAAGAACCTTGTCTTTCTTATTGAGAATTTTAAATGATTTTCAAATTTAATAAATATTACTTTTTGCCATTACGGCCAACAGATTCCGAGGTGCTTAGATACATATTTACGAAAAACTGATTGTTTTAAACCTTTTATATCCTGTAAATGTAACCAAAGATGGTAGGTATATAGCAAGACCTAAAACGTATATTTTTAAGTTCGACTAAATTACTACCTAATAATAGGGCAGACGAGGGTATAAATAAAAATTGAAGTAGTATTAAAAATATAAAGTCTATGCCTGAACTAAACTTAGAAGTTGTATTGATTTAAAAATATGCATACATATGTACATACATATGATATCTATGTATTACCTGCAAGGCCTTTACTGTCTACGTGCTTGTCTGATTATTTCCAATACATAGCAATTAAAAAATCAGAAAAAAATTAGTTTTTTTAAAGAATCTTTGACGCCAGCGTAAACATATTAGATAGCATAAACTAATATGAATATTTTAACTTTCTCAAATTGTTCCGCATACTCCTTTGTTAAAAGTAATAGGTAGGTAACTTTCTCGACAGAAAAATTTTCTTGTTGTTATTTCTTTGCTTAAATTCTATTAATAATACAGTGTTTCTTTATCTTATTGGACAATTTTTTCTATGTGGTGGTTGTCAAAGTAATGTTTTCACATAGGAACAAGGGTTATATTATTATAAAATCGCAAAATGATGTTCATACATTATTAAATTAAATAGTCAAATTAAGCTAATACGCTATGTTTATCAGACAAATTGTTAAATAGTTTTGTAGAATCATTCGACGAAGAGAAAGGCTATGAGGTTATCAATATAAAATACATAACAAAAAAAAATAACTTGATAAATTAAAATCTTCCTTAGTTATAGATGATTAAAATTCTTCAATATCTACTGTTGATTTTCTTAGTAACAAAATGTTATTATAAAATTTATTTTGTTTTGTTTATTTTCCGAGAAAGGATCCCCCAAGAAATTTTAATACAGGGCCCAGTCAGAGCTACTCCACTGTTGCGATCAGCATATATTAGGTATAGGTACCTACCTACTGATATAGTAATTTAAAAATATGTATAGTATTACAAAAGTTTATCTTGTTGGCGCAGAATAGTCACTTTGACTTAATTTATGTTTTTCTAAAAACATTATAAACAAATATTGTTATTATTTGCCGGTTTCTTCCTGTGGACCCACCCGGCCTTGATATTTTCGATGAACCTAGCCCTCCAAAACCTCGAGTACAGACAGGACGAATGATGTAAACAGAATTGCTCGAAGCTGATATATTCCTTAGGAATTCTTAGCCTAAAATTTTTCTTGTCGGCCTCTTTTTTCATATTATAATCTTAAAGGGCATGTAAATGGTTGTTTTCTTCGAATTTTTGTTAGATTACAAAATTTATTGCATCTAGATAAAGTACATGACAAGACAATATTCATCATTTGACCTAATTTAAAAATCAAAATGTTTTGGTGTCGGAGAATGTAAAAATGGCGGATATAAAAAGGAAGTGCATGAATTTTCGTTAGTTTATGAAAAAATTCATAGGATATTTCCCTACGCTACATACCTTACCTAAATAATTAATAAAATTCATAAAATTGCAAAAACGGCGACATAAATAAAAAAAGCATCACTTTTCTAAAAAAAAAATTATTATTGTTTAAAAGAAAATATTAATGATTGGATATTATGAAATTGAAGAATGTAAACTTTGAGGATGAACAATTAAGCTTAAAGTTTTATAACTACATACATGCTTCAACCACTGCGGCCGACACACTTTTCTTTGAAACCATCATAAAACTTATAACTTTTCAATTTCCTTGAGATAATATCCCAACCCAACAGTATAAACAAGAAATGAAAAAAATCGATGAAAACGAAAGTGACTAGTCCTGAAAAAAGATTTTATTTTGGGAAAGATACAAGAGTTATACGGAACTTAAGTAAGTCTGTGAGTCTTACTCGCAGTTAACCGGTCCTTGTTTGAATTTGATTATTTTCTTTTTCATTTTCTGTTTTGTTTTGTGAATTGCGTAAAAAGTTATAAAAAAAGTGAAATTTTTCGTTGTAGCGCCCGTGAAATTGAGCAGCTCCCCGCCGGGGAGCAGCCACTTGAATCAGGAAAACAGTGCACGGTTGCAAAATGTTTGCTCAAGTTAATAACTGCACTCTTGGGGCTTAATCCCGATAAGGCTTGGCCTGCTTCCCCGAGCGCCGTGCGCAGTCGTGAGTGACCCCAATTGCGCGCGCCGCAAGGTGAAGGCGCGTTATCTTATCGCTCCTGCGCGGCTGTTTGCCCGCGTGGTGCCCTACAAAAGGTTTCAAAGATGTTTGCTCGGGCCCATTGTCTCCGCGGCCGCAAGAACGACAAACATGGATGCGGATTGCCACATGCGCCCCGCGCCAGATACAAAGATGCAAGACCAACGTGAGGAAATAAATAAAACGCGAAAAGACGCTCAACAATTCAATAACTTCCGCTCGGGAACGTTTGTGGATTTTACAACCGGTTCCAAGTCGAACCAGCCTCACCTAAGAGGCGGCAGGCGGCACTGCTGGGGCTGCGCGAGTTTTATGGCATAGGGGTCTCCATGGCGATCGCCGAGGATCGATCTCCGCCCGGGGGTCGTTACTCAGCGGAGATCGACTTGCTCCCAAGACCCAAGTCCTTCAACCGCTCCGAAGCAGCGGCGGCTTCTTCGTCTTCTTTACCTTGGGCCCCGGCCGCTGGCCATTTGGCCGCCATTGAATTCGCCATTGTTTTGAAGATCACCAGAAATGGTGGTGTTTTGTTTGAAACTTCTGCTTACTCCGCTTAATCTTGTTTACGTCCGCCCAACCAGCGGACGATCCAGCAAATTGTAATGAACTTGGGGCCTGGCAGACCCCAAGCCGGGAAAAAAAGTTGGCTCTGAATGAATCTGCAATTGCTACGGCTGCATTTGGTGATCTTGAAAATTATTTACCTTTTCGTCTACGCCGGCGAAATAAAAGTGCAGCGCAACTTAAATGCGACGCAATACCGAAGGTGAGTGCTTAAGTGACCGTGGAACCTCACGTTTAGGTTTGTGACCAAATATCTTAAAAAAGTTAGGTATAATATGAGAAAAAAGCGATCAATCGGCGGAAAAAACAGGTCTTATAACATGTTTTAGGAAAGAATATACTCATAAAACAATTCCGAAAATATTGTATAATATAGCTAGCCTCCTCTTATTAATTAAGTAATTAGATTAATCTATTGAATTAAATGTCTTTTTTCTAGACAAACTGAAAACTATTCAACTATACTATATGTAGGTACTATATTATAAAATGAGATGGAATTTCTAAAACTCAGTTTAAAACTTTCCGAGATTTGTATGAAATTAGCATAAATATATGTATGGATGTATACAGCATAGCTATATGCGTTTTTGTACAGAACATTTAATGTTTCTATGGTATTTTTGAAAATTGGAAAAAGCGTTTTTTTGCTGTCGCCCAAAGAAATTTTTGGAATTCTTAAGGATAATTATCATTTTTATTTTATTTGTGTTTTCTCTCTTTTTTTACGGTTCCATAGGCCAATGATTAAGCTCGAATTCTAACACTAATCTTCCTGAAATTTTAGACTTCTAAACTAAACCTGCGAGCGGTGCAAACAGAGTTTAGTTCTCCACACAATTATTAACATTACCATAAAAATTGATATTGTATAGATTTCTTTGAAACTACAGGGTTTACTGAAGAATTTAGACCGAAACATCATTTTGGTAAACATTTTAATTCCCAACAAAGGCCGAAAAAAACAAAGAAAAAAAGACACCCTAATTTACGAGTATCATAAAACTTTGACGATATAATTGATTGTCAAAGCTCTAGAGGTGAAGGAGACTGCCTAGAAAAACTTTAAAACTATTTGATTTTTGGAAAAAAATACATTTTCAAGGTTTATGATTTATAGATTTTCTTATTTTCTTTGGTGGCCTTTCTAATTTTAGCAAAAATCGTCCTCAAAAGTTTTAAAAAAATGAAACATTTCTTTTCCGGCTGCGATGTGACCAGGGCTAGAGAAGAATAGTTTTCAAATTTTGATGTAATATTCACCCTTTCAAAGAGATTGACCTTGTTAAGCCTCCCATTTAAAAATTCTAGAATATTTTTCGTATAAGTGGTGTCCTAATTTTGGACATTAAACGCGGTAACATTTCTGAATTGGTCGACAGACCGCGGAAGACCTTCCGCCCAATTTTATGACCTTACGCTACAATTAAGAAAACCTCAAGATGAATCACCCAAAGCAAGCAGACTTAAGAAATTCTCCCTCAAGAAGTGGCCTTGTTTCGCTATTGCGGAAATCTGAATTCTTCCTGGCCTCTTCGTTTCTTGGCGGTGCTGGTTTTGCATTCTTTTATTTTTCGTGAGGCTTCTTGCTCCGCCGCGCCGCCGAAGATCGTGCAACGCACACAGCTGCGCGCGGCGACGACCGTTGGCGGTTTCACGACTGCAGGAAATACGGTCGACGTTGCATCTCCGTTTGGGATGCTGCTCCAGATTTTTGGGCCGAAATGGATGTTGCACGATTTCCAGAGGAAACTGGTGCAATGGGGATTTCATTTCCTACACCGCGCTGTGGAGCAAGTAAATTTCAAGGATTTTGGGAGTTGCGTTAAAACCGGGCTTCGAGGAGGATTAAATCTTGGTAATTGGGTCAAACATCTCCTCAAAACAGTTTTTCACTTATTGCTTAAGAGGTCATAAAACCATCAGAATGTAGGTTCTCCTGGCTTTGGTTGTCTCTCCTCAAACTGATACTTGCTGGAACAAACCCATTTGTTCGAATTGCTCGCTAGTAAAAGAGGTTTTCGGATTGAATCAGAGTGGAAAACCTCCAGAATCTCTGCGCGGACCAGCCTACAAGTTGTTCTAATTATGTCAACCGAAATCAGTCTGCGGGCAAGTTTCTTATTCCCCCAGCTCTGTCTAGCAAATCCTGCACTGCGACACGACGGCTCCATAGGCCGTTACTAATTTGAAATTTATGTTCCCGCGAGAAACCTGCGCCAAATCAATTCTAGAACAGGGAAGGGCATTAAAATAAAACATTTTGTTTCGAGTTCTTGGTGAACCTTTACCGAATAGATAGAAAAAAAATCTAGAATTTAAACTACCATGTATTTCTATATAACTAAATCACTTTTCATTGGATTGTTTTTTAATTTTATTTTTAAATTTAAGTCTCTAAAATACTTGGTAAGAAGTTAATACAATTTAGCAAGAACTTTCAAACCATTTTTTTGTTCATTTTTTTTAGCATTTTATAATGCATTAAAAGGTGGTAAAAATTTAAAGAAAAATTCTTTTTGCGTAAATTAAGACTATAACGATCTTCAGAACATGTAGAAATTACACGCAAAATTTGTATTTTATTGTTCGAGTGAAAATTGAAATACAGTAAAAGCTCTTTATTCGCGGGGTATACGTTCCGTAAATATGCCGCGAATAAAGAAACCGTGAATATGGAATGGTAATTTATATGGGATTATAGGGGATACGTTCCTAGGTGACAAAATAAAAAACAAATATATAAAAAAATCAATTTAATTGAAGTTTTTGACCATATTGATTAATTAATATCTTCAGGCTTAGACAATGGTTTAAAGAATTTTGTAATTTTTTCTTGCTTGGCAGTTTTTACAAGCTCCTTTAATTCAGACTGATATTCAGCAGTGCATGGCATTAGCAATTTGCCTCTTAAAAATAAGACTTCGTTCCATAGACGGATCAATTTTCATAAAGAAATCACAAAGCTCAGTTGCCATTCTTAAACCTCCACTAAGATTTTTCAAATTAAATGTCACGTTTCCAGTGCTTGTTGAAGCCTCTTCTTCAATGGGCTGTGAATTTAACATTTCCTCCAAGTCGGTTTCAGTCAAATCTTCATCTTGCGATTCAAGCAACTCCTGAATGTCACTTGATTCTATCTGTTCGAACCCATATCGTCCTATTCCATTCGCAATTTCGGCTATGTTTGCAGTCAAAGTTTGAATTTGCACAGATTCTTCGTCATTTTTTATTAATTTGTATTAATATGTATGTACCGATGTACCGATTAGATCCGCGAATAAAGAAATCTTTAGCCGCGAATATAGGAATTGGTCGCATTTTTTTAATCCGCGAATAGTGAAAACGCGAATGAAGGAAGCGCGAATAAGGAGCTTTTACTGTATATCATCGAAATCAGATAGAAAAATAAGTTTAACAAAAAATGCAATGGCTCACAGTCCGATTTAATGCACTATCTGAAGAAGAAGAATATTTTCTACTAATTTGTAAATAATTTGATCTGTAATACGTTCAAAACATGGAATTCATAACATATACCTACCTATGCCTACCATTACAATGCTCATTTTTGTGTCAAAATCCGTAAAATATTCTTTCGAATGTTTTGTTTAATATTTTGTAAAATACATACATACATATAGGCACTTCTCATTAACACAACTACATATTTATTAGTTCAAAACATTTGAAATAATCGAATTTGTGAATTAGGTAACCTTATTAAAGAGCTTCTGGAATTTTGTTTTTCGGAAAAAATTAAATTATGGATTACGTCAAATATACGTTATACACTATTATTGACTTAAATTTGCTTATCTTGACGAAAGTATGTAACTTACAAATGGGTTCCAAAAATTTGGTTAAATATTTTGTCTGTTACAAAACCAATGACACTAAATGACGAATGTGTTTGTTATGCTTGTTTTTCAATTCAGTGATAACAATAAAATAACAAGGAAGATTTCTCTAAATCCTATTTAAAGGCAAAGTAAAGTAATTTTTATGTCCACACACACTCAGAAATATAATTTTTCTCTTATTTTTAATAGAGATAATGGAATTTTATTGGAGTTTGTTACCTGGCAATTGAGATAAATGAAAATTTAACCCTTAAGGTTTTAAATGAAAATATTAAGATGTCCAAAAAAGTATAAACATTGCACGAATTTAATTTCTTCTTATGCATATACGTTTTACGTCATAATATGCACAAATAAATAGTAAATTTGGAATTATAGCTATATAGTTGTGATGAAACATTTTCCATTTTCAAATTTCGGAGACATTTATGGTACCTATAGTGGAATATACAGTAATATATTACGGGCAATGTATTTAACCTGGGCATTTTGTAAAATGATCGGCCATTGTATAGAATGTTTAATTTTTTGGGCAATGTACCATATATATACTATGTCGTAGGCCTATAGGATAATCAGTCCGTTAGCTAAAAGCCTAGACTATGCACATTTACCTAACGGACTGTGAACTTTTGTGCGCGGATAAACACGCATTGTGAAGTATATATTTTAAAAATATGATGTGGAGTAGGTATCCGCAAATGCGTGCTTGTCTTGTTTTTGCTAATGGACTTTTCTAATGGCCTATGGCTATGACATATACATTGCCCAAAAAATTGGACAGTTTACACAATTCCCGATCATTTTACAAAATACATTATGCTTGTAACATGTAAGTATAATTAATATCTTAAAAATGGTTTGGGCAGGATGTAATCTGACTGTGTTATTAAATAGATATTTAGTGTAGTAGGTTACATATGTCTTTCTTAATATTATACTCGAATGATTAGAAAAGCCTTAAGATTTCACGAGTTAACATTGATCTAATTTTGAGGTTTCCGACTGCAACCGTTCCCATGTGATCACAAGCAAAACTTTAGCCTCTACAGGTTTAGTTGATGGAAACCTGCCGCTCAAGGCGAATGCGTTAAGAAAAAAAAAAAGCGGACAGTAGTCGCCCGCAAATAGAACTTAAAACGCACGCAGCTATTCGGCGCAGAGGTAATCTTTTCGCTTTCCATTTTCAATAGAGTTCAAGGGAGTTTTCTTATGATTTTTCCTAATGCAGTCGAATTAATTAGCGCTCAGCGACGGTTTCAAGTATAACTGCATTTTTATCACACGATGCAGCAGCGATACGAGAACGATAGTCACCTTACAGTGTGTTTTTTAACGAAACGAGTCAATTTTCTCGTGCTAACTCCCAATAAAGATCATCCATTCAGTCACGACGCTCTGGGTTAATCCAAAGACAAAAGCGGCGCATCACCAAAGACAATAGTCTCGATTGGCGTTCTCAGCATTCACGGAACATATAGCACCCTTTTTTCTGCGGCTGCACCACCAAGCGCCCACATCCACTTAGTGTGTAGTGGTGCCAACTATCGGCCGAGACAGAGCGAAACCCGTCGATTGTCGAGATTCGAAGTCAGCCAGCGGAGCAGCGGCCGCCGCCGTCGCCGCAACCAACAGGTGGTGAAACAAAAGAAAACTGCAATTTCCCAGATATCTTCATGCGCTCGGCTGACCCAGATTTTCACGGTAAATGGCAATCACCGGCGAATAAAAGGAAATTTTGAATTTTTCACCGTGTACCTGAACGGGCTGGCTCTGCGTGTTTTGTTTCTGCAAATCGGTGCAGCGTATCTTGTAATTTTTTTTTCTTTATCCAACAAGGAGGTGGTCGCGGTCAGGGCGCACCACACCGCTGCTGTGGAAAACGAAAATGAAAATTGTGGCACAACACGAAAAGAAGTTGTTTCACGTGCACGGTCACACCTTCGAGGGGGATAGTGCGGCATATATAGTGGAAAGATAGATGGCCGTTACAACTCTTTTTCCAGCAGTTTTTCAGTGGCACAATTTGACGAATGTGGTTCAACTCTGTGAAAAAAACCGTTGTCCACCCCCTACCCACCCAGCTTAGCCTCTAAGCCGCCCATTTTCCATTTTTATCCTCTACATTCACGCGGACAGGTGGAAAACCACTTTGTGCCGCATGCATCAAATTAAGGTTATGAAAAGCGAGATAAGAAAATAGCGGCGTAGAAAAAGGGAAATGCCACCAATTGCATACTTTCTTCTTTCCTCGGGTGATGTCGGGGGCCGATGGCGTGCGTGGCCGGGGCCCGTCTCGATTCAGAATGCAAATTTGCACCGCCAGGGGAGAGTCCAGATGGCAGCACTAGTTTATGAAAAACGAAAGCGCATCATTCCGCGCCTATGCATCACACGAAATCGCGTGCACCGACACTTTTTCGCTTCCACTTTTCCTTGTAACCCGTTTTTCCACATTTGGGTGGCGGCGTGGTATGTCGCTGCAGCGGCGGCCGCGCGGTGCAGCCGCTGCAGCAAACTCACGGTGGATGGCGGCGCGCTGACGTCGACCAACGATGATGATTATGATGGTGATGATGATGATGATGCTGCCTATACCACCGGCGATGATGAGACCGATCTCGATTTTCATTTCTTTTTTGCAATTATGGCGAACAGACCTAATAAGCATTTTCCCTCCCCTCCCTTATCTCATATTTTTAATTAATTCGCTTTCCCAGGGAAAATTATTTGAAAGTGACGGTGATGTCACCTGCGCCAGCAACTTCCACTTTTCATTCAGACTGAATAGACGGATGGATGGATGCACGACGGCCTGCGTGACTCCCGTAGATTTCAGACAAAAAATGTGAAAATCGCCTTAATCGACGATTCTGGTGGAAAACAAAAAGGAAATCGAACGAGTTTCGATTTTCTACTTTTTTCACAGAGTTTTTCAGCTCTACAGCTGCGGGACTTACCTGAACGTGATTGGTGGTCTTTGTAGCGAAATTGCTGGTACATACCTGCAAGGAAAAGTAAAATATTTAGAAATGAATACTTTAAAGGCGTTCAAACTTTATAATATAAAAATTAAAAGTATTTGAACATTATCTACTTATTTTCATATTCATATCTCAATTCAATCGAAAAAAAGAAATTTACAAAGATAGATTTTAATTATAATATACACACGCTTTTGTAGGTTTCTTAAAACAATGAAAGTAATTTTTCGGATTTGGCTACACACAAAAATTTTACATATCAATTTTATCCTTGATTGTTGGCTGCTTATAGGTACGAAATTTTGCTTTACTTTATACTCAACTCCTCTAAGCAAGTGTTTTCTCAATTGTTTAAAGTTTTGCTAAAGTTTTACATCGTCAAAATCTAGCCAAAATTCGAATTGTTATATCATAAACAAAAATAAGAGTTTAATGATCGAGTTATCACTAAAGTTATTGTCTACTAATGCGATTATGAAACACATTTTATCCAGAATTTTTTTCAAAATATAAGAACAAACTTTCATATTATGAAATCAATTTAAATCGCTTCTTATTAAATCGTAAAGTAACAGTCTTGAATAGAAATATTATTTCTATGAAGTTCTAATAATAATTATGCCAATTTATGAATAAGTGTGAGATAACTATATTCAATGATACCGAAAGAGCTTATAAGTTAATGATTGTTAAATAACTGAAATATTAAAAATTAGTTAAAGGTTAAAATTTGAATTTTAAATTCCCATAACTTTGCTTTCTCAATTGTCAATTGGGTATAGCAAAGAGCAAAAGTATTTATTCATTAAAATCGGTTAATTAGTTTATGAGTTACCCCGTTAAGGTTAAAAGCGATGTTTCCAAAAACCCTTTTCAAATAGGTACAAAGCCCAAGCTATTATTTGGTCGGCGCGTAAATTTTTAAGATTTTTGAAAGTTTCTTGCGGAACATTACTTAGAAAGGATAATAGAAAAATTATTCGAGAAATCGATTTTTTCAAAATTGCAAATGGGAATGCCCCTTTTTCATTTCTAATGAGGAAGATGGTGCTGATTTGACAAAAAGGTAAGTTCTCCACCATAAAAATATTATAGTTATGGATACATAATGTATGTAGGTACCTAATGTATGTATACATACCTATTATAAATGATGAATTCTGAATTTTATTAATTAATAAGTATATTTGAAGTAAACTACTGTATATACAATTACACACCATAGTTTTAGTATTTTTTCTTTGAAAGTTCTTTCCAAAATTTTTCTCTTTGCTTTAATATTTGCATATTTAGTGAAGTTAAAATTCTTCCATTCACATACAGGCTCAAAAACAAAAATTGTATGCCGCAAGTAAATAAAATATAGTTTGAACCTGGTTAAATCTTTTCTCTTTTACTTCTTGTTAAACTTTAAGAAATCGACTTCTTCAATCAATAAACAGTGGCGCTCAAATCCGTTCGAATCAAGCGAAATTTAAAAGTTGGCTGAAAAGTTTAAAAAGTAATTGTTGTTTGATGGTTCCAGATTGTTTATAAATACATAGCCTATAATATATTCCGAATGACCCGAATTTCATCGGTTTAGGAAATAGGTTGTAAATTTCGGGTAATTTAATTTTACAAACATTTCGTTTACTTAACCAGTGTACCTATGTATGTAATTTTACGAATTCATTCCTCACAGTATTTTATAACTGGTGAAAAATACTACTATATGAGTAGGTACATTTTTCCTGGGTACTTTTTTGGGAATTTGGGCTCATCAAGAGTGCACTCAATGAGAAAATTTTTAAAAATCAAAGCGAGTCAGTCAAGGGCAAATGTTTTATGTAGGTATGCCCGATTTATCTCTTCAACTACTAATTAATTAGTCAAGTGCATTCAATGCAGAAAGAAACTAATTTGAAATAGTTGTGTTATACATATCCAATTTTATTGAACTGAAGAAAGAAAAAAAGTTGCCTCACATCATCTCACCGCATACTTTTCGAGAAATACTTTCCATTTTCCAATTTTCCGCGCTTCGATTTCTAATCGAGTGCAGGGTGGCGAGTGCATGTCCAAGATGATTTCGTTCGTCTCCCCCAGACAATGCGAGCAAAATTAATTTCTTCACCTAAATTTTCACTTTCAGCAGAGAAATGATGTTTTTCCTTGACAAAGGCGGGAAAAAAATGTGCTTCGATCGCGATAATTTCACATTATTTTTTTTTGTCGAGTTTCGAGGAAAATATGCCTTGCACGAATTCACTTTTCTTATAAAAGAGAAGGAGGAGACGAACGTCGTCAATCTACAGGAGGACGGGTGTGCACCACTTTCATTGATTTTCAGAGAAATCTGTGTTCGAGTGCTGCTGCTGCGGCTGCTGCTGGAAGACGCTGGGGCGGAGAGGAGCAAGAAGCGCAATGAAGCACCAGCAGCAACTGCAGCGGCGCGGTTGCGGTCGCCAGCGGGCCCCCGGTGCCCCAGGAGCGACGGTGAGGTGGCACCAATGGAGCCCGAGCATAGGTAATTAATGAAAATGAAGGAAAATTAATGGTTGGAAGTGCACCCGCAAGAAAATTGAGTGAAAACCAATTAAAGCTCTGGGGCCCGCACTTCCCCCGCCAATTTGTTTACATTGTTCGATCCGGCGATTTACCTTGCATACACGCAATTTCTTAGCACGTCTCGCGGCTCGGCTAATTCAGCACGGCCGGATCTAATTCTGCGGATTTTTATTTTTATCAAATCTTTATTTTTTTTTTATTATTTCTTTTGTCGCTCAATGCAGTCGGTTAAGAGCCCCAAAGCCGGCCCCGTCTCGGCCCCACCAGCACCAGCTTCAATCGATCTGCTGCGATTTTAACGTGCACATTCTAAGGCCCGAGCTGCAGCGGCTGTGGCCTCCGGCGGGCTTCGTTCTGAGTGCCCCGGCTCCGAGCAGCCTTCTTGCAGCTTTTCTGTGCCAATAATCTCAGAACATGTTGAGGCAGCCGCTTAAGGTAAATATGTCAGAGATTTGCATATAAGTGAAGGTGGCAATTGAGCGGAGTGACTGGATGGCGCGCGATGGCGAAAAAGAGGAAATTCATAAAAATTGAAAATGGTTACATTGCCGTCTGGCAGTCTGGCTCTGGTGGGTACGGGGCGAGATAAAATTACTGTTTAGTTCCACTTCATTAGAGAGATTCATTATGGTAATAAGCAGGGCGTCTACCGCAGGCGGCCACAATTGGCATGACCTGGTGGCTGCCCGCGCGCCAAAGACGTCGACGTCGATGTCGACGAAAACGTCGGACGGCCCTGCTACCGGGATTGCGAATTCTCGGAGTGCAACGAATCGAGGACGTGCAGTGATTCACTGCGTTTTTCCATCTTCATGACCACCCTGTGGTAATTATTCACGAAATTGTTCGCTTGTGCGGCCCTTCCCCTCTTTAGCTGCACATTTTATTCGTGCAGATCTCCACGATCTTGCCACGTTAGATCGCCTTAATAATAATTTTTCCCTAGTGATCCATCGTAATGCATTTTCCCGCCAAAATGGCGTTTTATGCGTTTGGTTGCAAACTGCAGCGCTACAACTAAACGAGCGATTAAAAGCTGTTTGTGCGCTTCTAGATCTTACGCTGCTCCTCCCGTTCCGTCGCTATCGTCGCCGTCGTCGTAGTCGTTGTCTTGTTGAAAAAGAGTTTTCACTTTCTAGGTCTAGGCCAAGCGTCACTCGACTTTATTTCTCGCATTTATTAATAAAATGACGACCAGGGGGGGCTGGGACGGGCAGTGTTACTGCGGCCAACATATCGGCTTATCTCGCTTCCTCTGGACGCCGTTCTAGTGGCTCTGATTAGGCGAATTCGCCTTTTATGAGCTTTTTTGCTTTTTCAACTTCATTTTCAGCCCCGACTAGCTACTTGTTTTGCCTCCTGATATTTTTTTTATTTTAATTATATTTCGTATTTTGTCGCGGATTTCTATTGCAAGCCTGCAAGGAAAATTGTGCGTTGATTGAACTTTTTAAGGTGACTGACTACTGCTCAAGGAAAATCGCTTGTTCAATGCGACACTCGCGTATTTGTCATCTCGTTAAGTCTCTTACGATGCAAGTTGCACTATAAATAAGTCGCGATTTGTGTTAGATGGCTTCTATGCGGGGAAATCTTGACGAGTTGTTTTTTGTCAGTTGTTTTTACAGCCAATTTTCGTTTTGGATTAGGCTTACGGGGGATTTTCCTAATAGCCGAATTGAGCTTGCGTGGTTCTAGTTTTCTTTAGAATTATGCTAAATGGCAGTAATTGAGGCCACTTTATAAAAACCACCAATAGAATTAAAAAATGAAAAATAGATATGCTTCAGTTTATAGAGCAGGTTACGCATATTTCTTATGTTGTGTCATGGTTGAACAGACCACATACAAATACTGCAGTAAGGCAAAAACATATGTTGAAAAATAAAACAAAACTAGTTCCAATTGGCTTCGAGATTCATACCATATGAACGCACTTATGCTTGCAGAACATTTATGGTACAAAATAATCTGACAAGCACGCGTAAACACATTAATGTAAACCATAAATTGGTGCTTGTCCGCAATTTATAGTAGAAAATTTAACTGGCACACATAAACATATTATCTATGTAACTTACAGCGCATATGCGTTCTTTCAATTTACATACATATTTCTAATATCACTAATTTGTTTGTGAGTTACTTAAGATAAGTAAATTTTTAACAGCATACCTACGAATTACAATCTTATCGTCAATATAAATGAAAATGAATATAAAGATGCTTCAATTCATAATTAACTTTTTTTTGTTCCATGTTGAAAACATATAAGTATGTATACCTACAAAGACTTTTAAGGTGATTGGTTTAAAAGGAATATACTCAAGTCTGTATGTAAAAAAATCGCGTGAAAAAGGAAAATATTTTTATTTAGGTATTATATTCGTGTGAAATCCAACAAGTCGTGTGAAAAGAGGAAAAAATTCGTGTTAAATCAAACTCATATAAAAACAGACTTGGGTGTACCTACATTTGATTATTATGACTCTTTTACATTTAAGACTCCGTACATCTCTTTAGTCAGATCTATTGATTAGGCCAGGGGATACTTGTATATACATAGTCCCTAAATTTTAACTCTTATATTAAAAGGATAGAATGTGTCCATAGGTCGTTTACCAGATTTATGACGTGGTAACTGACACTTTGAAGTTATTATCCTGAATACGTTGAATTGCGCCAATGAATTTTAAATTAAAATTTGTACGTAAATTATATCGGTAATGGAAACATGATAGAACGATTAATGATATGAAATTTATAAACTCTCGCTTTAAGGTCGTGCTTTGTTTCTAATTTTACTATTTCATCAGCAAAATAAGTGATAAAGTTGAAATGTTTTTGTTTATTGAATCTGACGATTGTATGATTTTTTTTTTGTCAATTCAAACTACTAATAGTTCATTGTTTATAATTGTACGTTTGTCTATATTAACGTAATTATTTAGTCAACAGTACAACAAGTTAGTCAATAGTAAAAAAAAACAGGCATCAGTTACATTAAATGTAAATTCTAAAGCAAATTACCATCACACACAAGGCAAAAAATCGTGAAAAGCAACTTTCCTTATTAAGACATTTTCTCCGATTAACTTATTTGGATGGATAACTTCGATTCTCGCTAACACATAGAGACTTGTATTCGTAAAGACTGACTCGAAGAAACAGAATGGCGTGACTCGTAGTATTACTATATTATCAAAATTAGGTTAAAATCTCAAGAATTAGGAAATGACGAATTCCTACGTTGCACAAGGCCGAATCGCCTCAAAATCGACGAAATCGAAAGGTATTTTTCCGACGATAGGAAACCTGTCGCAGAGCACCAGCAATATCGATCGACTCGTTATCGATGAACAGCAGTGGCACGAAACTGATTACTGATTAGTAAAATGTTACAAAATCGCTCTGCAGATTTAAAAAAAAGGCTCGTTAACTCGGAAAGATCGATCTACTGGAGCTATCTTTCTGCCAGCGCACCAGAATTCGTAAAAAAAAGGGTTTGTGATCGAGTGTCTGTCTCATGCGCCGCCGCAGAATGTTTACAACTGGAGTAAACAAAACAAAGTCGCAGCGATTGCGCCATTCGCTGTTTTTGGTTTCCTCCATTTATTTTATCGCCGTTATCTCGCGATATTGACATTGTTTTGGTGCAGTTGAGACTGAATTGAGCAGAATCGATAGGGGCTGCGGCTGTAAGCAATGGCTCCCATTTCCCTCAAACTGGGTCAGAGTGACACTCAAAACTTTCCTCGATATTACCCATTTTTTCGCTTTCCGCCGATTTCGCTCGATCGCGGATTGGATTCGTTGGGATTTTCTGACTGAGTGCGCACAGATTGCATTTATCCATTTATCTAAGACCGTCGCGTCGCCTCTAATGAGCTCTGAGTGCCGCAAAACAATGCAAGAAAGCCAGCTATAAAGATGACGGCAGCGGATAGGAGAAAGGAAGTTGCTGGTGGCAAAAAATAATAAAAAAAAATTCCTATACTGATCGCCGATCGTAGAAGAAAAAGGGAAACAGAAGCGCTTTCGATCGGTAGTCCCAATGTTCGATATCTCCGCAATTGGCGGCGTGTCGGGACGGGACAGATTCGCAGATCGAAGACGCCAAGCAAAGCAACCACCCAGCGACCGAAATAGCCCTCCATGTCCAAATTGATCGCACGTCAGACGCGACCGCTGCGCCGCGGACCGCGATAGATGCATAGACGCACGGCGCGAATCTGTGCGAAAACCGAAAGTGAAACAGGACGGCAGAACCTTGACTCTGATCTAAATTTAACGCTGGCCAGCGTTCGTGGCGCGCATATTTGCACTTGTTGTGCGCACTCGCGGTGTCACCGCATTCCAAGCCACGACGCTGGGACGCTCGTTAGGGAAACCGCCTGGACGCCCCGCCATCTGGCGGCATATTCAGAGTGATGGTAGGTTTTCTAACGGTGACGACGGGCTATCGGTGCCCTGATTTATTGAAGGTTGACTCGATTTATTTTTACGAAAGATAAATATCGAAAGTTTTCCTAAAACGACATTACCACTATCAGAAATGTACTCGGATCTTGGAAGCCTATGCCATTTAAACTTGAACATATCTATACTAATTACTACTAACTTTTGCAATTATTGTTGAAAACATCGACGTTTCAGCATTTTATACTGGATGGCTTTTTACGAGTGAGTGAAATGGGTCTAAAATCCATCATACTTTCAATTATTGTTAAAAACGCTCAAATGAAATTATTGTAGGTAGCTCTAGTCGAGCGATTATAGAAAATTTAGGTGATCGATCAAGTTGAGAACACAATTGCTATTCATTCAGTTCAGTTTATTATAGTTAAGTTGTTCTGCATTCGATCTGGGACAAAAAGGGGCTCATTTTTTTTATTTATTTTTTGTGGCTTATTTCAATGTAGTATATAACATATGTATAAATACAAAGTCAAAGAATGCTAAGCTAATCACTCAAATAAGTATAACATCTGCATGAGACTGTCTAACAATTGTTCGAAACAGTAGAGTTAATAAAAGTTAATTTGTTAAACTGTAAACATGTTTAAGTTTTCCATTTGTAATAACATATGTATAAAAATCAACGAACATTTTTTTTTCGAAATATGTAAAGAGGTTTTCTAAATATTGATCACTTCCACTATTCTTAGGTTATTATTTACATTACTTTTCAAGTTCAATTTGTCATTTATTAGTGTTGAACTAGTCTTCAAAGATGGGGGTTAGCTACATACATATGTACCTAATTCATTCGATATTTTCGGGCTAAGTTTCCTCTACACAAATGGTAGATGTCGCAGGGTGATATACCTACTAGTTAATTTTATAAATTTATTTATTAAACTTGTTGCCCTTGTCATTAACCTAATACAATGGAAAAGACTATGCGTGGCGAATGGGGTTATTTTCTTCAAAGTAATTAACAATTTCAGAATTTGGTTCCAAAAGACGTCAAAATGCTGCGATTGATTCTTGAGTAGCCATGCAACATATTTTAAAAATATCTAGCATACATCAATCCTGAGAAAATAAGAGCATCCATCTTGCCTCAGACTATCTTAAATAACTTAATTCTATATAAAGGATGTACGTGTACTTTATCGATAAATATAACCCCCTTCCAAGTGTTGTAAGAAAAGAAAATGATTATCGATACACACGTTCAGATTTCTCCTATAATCAAATAAATTTCAGTAATATATATGTATATACAGTGACTCAACTTTTTGATCGCATAATGTGAGTTTCAAATTAAAAGTCTTTTAAACTCATGCTAAGCAAATTTGAGGAAGAAGGTGAGAATTGATAAATGCAAATTAAAGCCTCTTCTTTGCAAGTAAAAAAAAATTTATTCTTTCCATTGAAGCTAACACACTTATTTTCCTGAAAATATAAAAAAAGGGATTCGATCAATTAGTTGACTCTATGTATCGAACATTTTTTTTTACCGTTTTTATATTTCGTATGCCCTCCTTTGGCTTTTATCACGGCTTCAATTCTTCGTGGCATAGAATCTACTAAATTATAGTACACTGAAGGCGGAATATTGACCCAAGATTCCTGGGTATGGCTCCAAAGGTCATCCAACGTCCTGATTTCTTGTGACGTTGAAGTAACAGATCTTTTGACTTCAACCCACAAATGCTCGATGGGGTTGATGTCAGGAGACTGTGCGGGCCAATCTAATAAGTGGAATCCTTGATTTTGTAGCCATTCCCTGGTCACTTGAGCTGTGTGCTTACGATCGTTATCTTGCCGAAAGATGCACCCTGCCGCTACTGATGCAAATTACCAAGAAGTCCTTCTTCAAGGATGCTTATGTAGGCATCAGCAGTCATCCTTACAACGATTCTTCGGCATTGCCCTACTCCTTTGCTCTTCATGCACCCCCACAACATGATATTACCACTGCCAAAATTTATCGTCTGCCGAATATGGCGATCTTGAAGGGGTTCATTGGGGTTTTTCCACCTTCACTGCAACCCGATTAATCGGAACCAACCCGATGAGACCAAAATTAATCGGAACCAGCCCGATGAGACCAAAATTAATCGGGTTGGTTCCGATGGTCGGCAGTGGACGTGGAAAAAGCCCAATGAATCCCTTCAAGATCGCCATATTCGGCAGACGATAAATTTTGGCGGTGGTAATATCATGTTGTGGGGGTGCATGAAGAGCACAGGAGTCGGGCAATGCCGAAGAATCGTCGTAAGGATGACTGCTGATGCCTACATAAGCATCCTTGAAGAAGGACTTCTTGGTAGTTTGCATCAGTGGCGGCAGGATGCACCTTCGGCAAGATAACGATCGTAAGCACACAGCTCGAGTGACCAGGGAATGGCTACAAAATCAAGGATTCCACTTATTAGATTGGCCCGCACAGTCTCCTGACATCAACCCAATCGAGCATTTGTGGGTTGAAGTCAAAGGATCTGTTACTTCAACGTCACAAGAAATCAGGACGTTGGATGACCTTTGGAGCCATACCCGGGAATCTTTGGTCAATATTCCGCCTTCAGTGTGCCATAATTTAGTAGATTCTATGCCACGAAGAATTGAAGCCGTGATAAAAGACAAAGGAGGGCATACGAAATATTAAAACGGTAAAAAAAAATGTTCGATACATAGAGTCAACTAATTGATCGAATCCCTTTTTTTATATTTTCAGGAAAATAAGTGTGTTAGCTTCAATGGAAAGAATAAATTTTTTTTTACTTGCAAAGAAGAGGCTTTAATTTGCATTTATCAATTCTCACCTTCTTCCTCAAATTTGCTTAGCATGAGTTTAAAAGACTTTTAATTTGAAACTCACATTATGCGATCAAAAAGTTGAGTCACTGTACATAACTTGTGGTACGATGATTTAAAATGACTGCATACACGATACATAACAGCATTCTGAAACTCCAAAAAATATATTGAACCTTTTTGATTATTCATGTCGACAGCAATCGAAAAAGTGGTTTTCGGATATTTATTTTTTATAAAAATTATTGTTTTTAATTAGTCTTTAAACATCAATGATAAAAAAATAAAATTCTATATTTAGGTCAAGATGAGCCCAAATTATTTTCAAACTATTAAACTCTATTCGAAGCTCCAGAGACGAACGCACAAAATAACTTTTTCTTCCTGTTGTACGAATAGCTACGATCCATGCGTATTTAGCACGTCATCCTGAGGAATTTTGAGATATTCAACAAGAAAATGCCATGATAAATTTAAATAACTCTAAAAAAAACTGCCTTTCGAGACACAACATCAACATTTTAGATGATAGGTGGCTGATTATACGGAAGATACATATGCTATGCATGCAAATCTTAGGTAGGTGTATACAAAACATTTGTGGATGGCTAATTGGAATGGGTAATAAAGGTGCCAAATATAGATTTAATACCATCAATGAGTTTAAAGTCGTGACTGAAGCAGCCTAGTTAATCTTGATCTCAAACATGTTGAAACCATACGTGGAATCTGTGCCAAAATAGCGCACTGCGCTTTGTTTTAGAATTCGTGTTATAAGGTTTGTTTAAACTAAGAATAATCATACGTTCGAAAATATTAATTTTTAGCCCCGAATATTCCTACTCATTCTGAGATAATTCAGCTCAAAAAAGGTTTGAGATTTCAGTGATTCCTAAAAAAGGTTCTGTTTCTAAATAGAGGAATTTCGTTTCTTTTGTTGAAAGATTGTAAGGCTGACTGAGTTATGTTTAGTGTTGCATAAATCGATAGTTCGAGAATTTCATAGAATGAATGCGATGTCTAAAACTATGTCTAATGACCAAACCCTTCGAGTATATCGGCTCATCCAAAGATTGAAAATCTAGAAAGAATGAAAATGCGGTCTCTGCAATTCCGTTGGCTCGGTAAGTTATTTTCAATCGCGTCTATTCCAAAACGAGTCTATTTTAATCGGCAGAATTAGCCTTCAGACTATTTCGATGCGTTGCTAAAACAGGAACTTGGTAATTATTGCACAATTACTACCAGCACTTGCTGCGCCACGGTGCATGCGGCTATCTGCGTATAGAGCGAACGGGCTAAGGAAATTCCGAACATTCAGTCGGTTCGTCATGCCGAAGCCACTGCCGTTGGTGCGCTGGCGAGTGCACTAAAACCAAATCCAAACAGCCTGAATCCAACCTCCGTGTCTGCCCAGAAGAGGTACCACTTTTGCAGCGGCCGAGGAAATAGCGCTTCGGTGCAACTGGGGCTCAAACAGCAACAGGAAAGTGAGCTGCAAAAAATCCAAAGAACGAGAAGCAAAAAAAAAAAAAAAATACTATATCGAAAAATCCAAAACGCGAAAAGACACAAAAAACGAAGAACAAATAAAATAGCAACTTCTTCCTCTTATTCTTGACGAGTTGGGCTCAGTTGTGATTTTCTCCGCGTGCGCATTTTCGTCCGCTGCCCCCTTCCCGCAAAACGTTCCTCGTTCGGTTTTCTTTATTCTTCTTGCCCGTGGGCCTCCTGCGGATTTTTTTCGTTCTTCCTTCTGGCAAAAGAAATTAGAAGAAATCAACAGCAGGAGCTCCGCAGAGGCCGAGATAATTACACAATGCAAAAAGACGTCCGCAAAGAACGAATTCTGCTGGCTAAGACGTCATAAATTTTAAGCTAAAATGGGTGAAGTCGTTGGGAAAACGTTGGAGCCCGCGTCTTGCAGGGCAGTAAAACGAAAGAGCGGACGGCACGAAGGTGAAACGAGTTGAACTGGAACTACTGGAACAGAATTTTATTAGCGCGCTCGGCGGCGGCTAGCTAACAGCGGCTTAAGTGAATCCGGCGGAGATTGCGCAGATACGGCCGGGTGTAAGCCGCGTCGCCGCCGCCGCCGCCGCAGCCGCTGCCGGAGGAGCCGCATTCTACCGCAAATCTAAAGTCTCTTCTTCGGTTTTTCAATAAAAGATGGGCACACAACGGCGAAAGCCGGCTAAAATCTTGGAAGATCTTGCGGACCATCGCCGATGAGGAAATTGCAAATGTTGCAAAATTGGGGACCCCAGCTGCAGCGGCAACAGCAGCAGGAGCAGCACATCTCCGCGTGCTACGAAGGCGCTGCGCAGACAGCCAGCCGGGACCGTGGTATGCGACTGCAGCAACTGCAGCAACGTGCAGCAGCAATGCGAGCACTCGATTCTGTAATTGAGGGGAATACCTCGGGATGTTGCAATAAATTTTTCCGGGACTTGCCGTTTCTGGCGGTAATTTGGTCGCTGATAGCTGGAAGTCATTCGAGTGGATTCTTGGGATGATTAGCGCTATCGAGCGGTCGCCTTAAGTGGCTATTAATTTTTCTCGGACAGAGATGATTTATCTGCATGCGGGGCAAAGAGCCCTAAGAGGAGATTGCAGCTTAGAACTGAATTGTTTTAAGAAGAGTTGACGCTTTTTAATTTATAGAATTATGTGAGATCGCAAACAACATGCTACAAATAGCATGTGACATAATCATAATTACATGGATTAACATTCAACGGCTTCACTAAATATGTTGTGAAAGATGAAGAAAATCGAATCATAGTCCTAGATTAAATATTCTATACATTACCAATGGAAAACCTTTAAGTAAAGCGTCTAAACGCAAAATAGATTGATCACGGTTTGAGAGACAGACATTCAAAAATATTACGTTTATTTAAAGTAGGACAAAATGACAAATCGGTTTAGATGAGACATAGTGTACCATAAAAATAATTTGAAGATTTTTTATTTGATATCATAATGCATATCAGAAAGGATAAATTGTATGTCCAGAGAGATTTATCCAAAAATTATGTGGGAAGTCTCTGTTGATTTGAAATATGTATGTAATTTTAATATGTATTTTTCATCAAAACGTCCTATTTCTCATAAAGCATGAATGAGTCTTCAAAGTTTAAGCAAGGAGAAGCTATTTCTATTGGCTTTGAATAACATTTCATTAAAAATTGGAGGATTTTAAAAAAAGTTCATATGGAAAGAGGTCTAACTTCTGAACGTTTTTGTTGATTGAAATAAAGGTGAAGTTTTTATGTACATAATATAATAATTTCAAAATATTTTATTTATTTGCAACATTCGCATATTGGCTAGTTATGTATGAAAAAGCTTAGTACAAGTTAAGTGTATACGATTTATATGATCGCTGCGCTGGTACTATGTAGGTCAAGCATTACAGAAAGTTACATTGCAAAGACAAATAGGCAATAGGCACAATGACCGAAATATTGTAAAAAATGTGAACTCAAAGTAACATTTAAAGAAAGGGTTGCTCATCGGGTACGCCGGACTTATTAACATTTTTATTGACTTATAAAGTAGACATATTTATAAGATGATGATGTCGGCTAAATGACCGTCACGGTTATGCGAGCTAATTAACGTTACGTTAGTATGTTTATAAATAACAGACATGATCATCATAAACCATGTCTACCTTATAAATACCCATGTTAATAATTCATTTTAAAACTGTTAGCCGTTATATGTTAGTCTTTATATGTATGAAATATTTTGGAATTTAGTCATTGTATTTTTAACGTCCAACAAAAGTATTTTTAAGATTTATTCATTTGACTCTATATATAATTTAACTTAGCTTAGGAGCCGAGACTGAGGCTAATGAGACCAAAAATTGTTGGTGTTTCAGTTTGGTATTAATTTGTTCAAAGACTAATTGTGTACTTATTACAATAAGCGGACGAATATCTTGTAACAATATGATTGACTGTTACTGTAATACCTGAGCGGATAAAAATATCACTTTTATAGAAAAACAATTTTTTTTGAAAAAATAGTTAAGCAAAACTCAACAAATGCAAGATGGCTGCTGAAGCACGCTCTCAACCTCAAACTTGGATTTATATAGGTAATAAGGATACATTATGAGTCCAATTATTTTGTAAATAATATTGATTGGAAAATATTTTCTGTAATAGTGTAATATATAGGAGTATGTGTATACCTACATATGGCGTAATATTTTCCTGAGTATTATACTTTTGGTTCTTGAATCTAAGAAAGATTGATCGAGATTTCCTGGACTTATTCAAAAGAACGAAACGATGATGATTATTAAAAAGTCAAATAGTGTCGTGTTCAGCAAAGCAGTTTCCTGGAATATGTAAATTCCTGTCGCGTTTGAGACTTTGAAGTTTTTGCTTACCAAAGCCGCACGAGGCGGCAGTGATATTCGCTTGTTTGGATTTTTTTTCCTCTAGCCAAATGCACTTGTGTGTTCCTCTCATTTTCCTTCCTCCTCCTCACGAAAAAAGAAATAAGAAAATGTAAAAGAGAAGCAGAAATACGTAAGGAAAAAATAAAAATAAAATAAAAAATTTGCGCACGGATAAATATGCGAACAAGTTAGAAGGCCGAGGGGGGGGCTGAGGTGGCAATAGAGGCGGTGGAGCACACGGCCAGTGCAAGGCATTGAAGATGAAAAAGCGCACCAAGAAAAAAACCTGCCCAGAGAACGCGAAGATAGTAAAAATAGCGCAAAAAGACGCAAGTGCAGATCACCGGGCGAACGCAAGATCGTAGCGCTGCACACCGACGGAGAACTTGAGAATAAGAAACAAACACGGAGGCGAGGGGAGTGCATCTGTCGGCGGCGCGGCTCGGCTCGGCAGCGGGACGGAAGCACGGTGCGAAACTTTGATGATCGCGCCGCGAGTGCAGCGAACTGATTCAAGGCTGCATACCGCTGCACGCCGACATATGCAGTCGAAAGGCGCGCATGTGCCGCTCGCCGCCAGCGGCGCGGCGGTTACGCGGACAACGGAGCTTTCGCGCGCAAGAAGATCGATGGACGAGGCTCGCACTGCGCAGGCGCAACAGGCGAATTTCACGAAGTCATGTGTCAGTCGTCCCGTCCCGTCCCGTCCCGGACAGGAACTTATTTGAGTGTTTTCCGCGGGCCGCAGGGGGGGCGCGCTGATCGACGGACGGACGCAGTGTCTTATAGCGTGAATCGATCTTGCCGCATAAAATAATCCTTTTTTTCCCATCCGCATCGCCGATTTGCTTCCAATTTAAGCGACACGACGCGGCTATTTCTGCGATTTAACCGGCCATTGTGCGCAGGTGGGACGGTGCACTTCCGCCTTAATGAGTTACTCTTTTGGGGGAGCGCAACCCCAATTCGGACTGGACTGCGGCCAATTGCCAGGGGTGGCGACGCGATCGGGGAATTTCAGCGCAGTTTCTTGCAGACGAGCGAGCTGCGGTCCAAAGTGGAAATTGTTGAATTGCTCCACTGCGGCAATTTGCGGCCACTCAATTTGTAGCAATTAGCCGCGATGGCGGGGAGCACTGACTGATTTCAAGACTGTTGGAACGATTTCAACTATTCTAACCGCAGTAAAATAAAAATATAGCATTGTCATAATTCGACGGAGGTGTCATTTATTTTCAGTCCTGATTTCTTCAGGAACGAAAAAAAAGAACACAAAAAAATGTAGATTCGGATTTGATACGAAATCTTCTTCGCACGGAAATTCTTTGAAATTGTTTAGGCCCAGCCAGATGAATATTTTTATAATCCCAAGAATTTATCGTGTTTTTACTTGTCACATTTTTTGCCGGAAATGAGATGTCACCAGCACAAACTCTTTAATTTGTGACAAGCAGCTACGCTTAAACACGCGCTAGACGGTTCCAATTATTTCCTACTTTTCAAAAAATAAAATAAAAATAAATATAAAGACACTGTAAAATCGCAGATAGTCACTCAGGTATTGACATTGTGAGCTAATTACTCCTCTCTCTTCATTTGTCGTCAAGCGTTCTTTTTTATATTTTTGAAAATAGTACCTGCTGCTTTGTAAATCAGTACATGCGCCACTTACTAATTATCCAACTCCCGGCATAACAAGGTCAATGCCAAGATACACAAGCCTTTTAAATTTCAAGTCGTATAGTAAAGATTAAAAATATAAATCCTAGATATACGGAAGTAAAAACATTTAGTTTTTCAATACGAATAAAGGTACCTATTTCTTAGAAAAGTTTTAATACGTTTAGATTAACAATTTTGCTTTTTTGATCCTCTTCACTTATTTGTTTAATTTTAAACATACATATTTCAAAACCCTATAAAAATCCACAGAGCGAGTTTATCTTTAATGTGTCGCAAAAGCAGAAATTATTTACAGCTTCTTATTTTTGTTAGATGAAAATTCAGAAAACATATTAAACAAATACGAAAAAGTATATGATCGTCAGCATAGTCTATATAAAAATTTTAACCGAGTATCTACTTATTATTTAAAATTGAAATTTAAGCCGGGTTGTAAATTTATAACAATTTGAATAAAACATGCGTTGACCATTAATCAATTTTTAGTCGATTAAATTAAAAAAACAAGGTCGGTAAAGTTGCAGACTTCTTTGTAAGAATATATTCATCATTAAAGTTGTTCATAAAAAAGTCTTAGAAATTACAAAATGTTTATTGATTTTCGGGGAACTGCTCATGTAACCTACCATAAATGCAATAATAAAATTGTAGTTAATAAAACTCAGTGTTTTATGAACAATAAAGCGCGAAATTAAATATATGTATTCTGTAATTAATTTATTATATTTATGTACATATATAGATATGTACAAAACATGTTTACTGATTCTTGTTATAATAAATAATAAACAGTTTACTTATCGAACAAGATACACCCGAGCATTTTAAATTGTTAGAATTTTTCTTTTATAATAAAATGAATGTACGAGTATGTTGTATGTACAATGTCAGATTCTTAAAAAGGTTGTTATAAAAATTCAGAAATCGTTGTCAATTGCAAATATGATGTGTATGTATTTCTTTATAGGCGAAGAATTACTTTTTATTAATTTCTTCAAGATCCTTATTTCAAAATTTCATCAATATGGATCTAATCGTTAATCTCATTTGTATGTAGCAAATACATATTCATATTATGTCGAATTTGGTTCACTGCACTTCGATTTCTTGCAAAAGTGAAACTTGTGATATTATCCTGAGCCCGATCGTTTGCAATGCGAAGTCCGTAACTAATGCATGAAATTTTCGTCATATACATTGAACGAATAAGTTTAATTTAATTATTAATTTATTTACCCACGAAATTTTGTATTCAAAGATTTCTAAGAAATTTAATCGAATCTTTGTTTCAGATGAAATGTGGCAATTGCCTTTATTAAGTGCAAAATTATCTGTTCTTTAAATAATGCGGCGTTCACGTGGGCATATTAAGTTAGACAATAATAGTGGCGGTCTTGGTGTCATTGTTATTTGGTTCATCCACTTAATAATGATCACGTAAACGCTCAATAACGCATTAATTTTATAATGTGTTTTTGGCGAGATTTACTAAATAAATATACATAGGTGTGCATAGAAAATTCACAAGAAGCTTCTTTAACGAGTTCACCAGGGCTTACGTTTCCTACCCTGCCAGGCTGTGGTTTTTCAACCTGTCTCTTTAAGTGGATAGAAGGTTTTATCTCGGTGAGTAGCATGTATGTACTTACATACATATGTATAAAGGTTCCCTGGAAATATCTGGTGAACAACCTTAATTTGCGTGATGATGCGAGTAGACCTCAATTTAAATTTCTCTTGCAGTAATTTGAAAAAAAGCTATCTCTGAAAAATTAAGTTTGGTAGGTAATGTACATAATTTAATGTTCCTGTTTATAGGGTAAAGTACGGACGCACCACTTTTTAATTTTGTAATAATAATAAATAAAATGTTAGGGATTGAGTAATGAATCTTACACTGCATATAGCCCTTGCCCAGTCAATGACAAAGTAAAAACTTACTTCAATTTTTTTTATAAATCAGAATTATGCAAAGTGTAAAATATGTACATTCTTCAGAGCCCTAGTATAAGGGGATAAATGCTTAACGCGTGGGATAGATCCCTCAATGTACAATGTACCAATTGGGATAAATGCCCTTATTAAAGTAATATAAACCTAGAGTTATTTTTCTGGTTTCACTCTGAGAAAACCCTGTTCATAGAGTGGTTGGAAATATATAGGTATGACGTGAAAATTTCCGGAAGGGTCGAACATCTCTCGTGACACACATCCAATCAGAAAAAGAAAAGACATGTGTTAAAAGTTTTTTTAAAAATCTATCCAATGATTAAACCCCACCTCTGAAGGTGCTTTGAAATCTTGACTGAAATCTATCGAATTGGTGAAATATTTGACCGTGCCGGAACGTTTTGTACCTACTTTTAAGTCCAAACTATTTCCTTCACACCTACAACTTTTTCCTTCAGATCCTTTATACGGCAACCGGATCTTTTTTCCATGTGGCACGTGGGCGAACACCAGTTTTATGTACCTATACATATACGTGTTGTGGAAAATTTAAATTATATAAGCATAGCACTAAGGGAATTTACATAAACTCTCTAAAAACAGGGCAACTATCCTTTTCATAAAGGATAGATGCATATTTTGATTAAAAAACTAATTAAGGTATTCGTCTAAAATCCTTTTTAACATGCACTTTACATTCAAATGTAATACACAATTTCAAAAATGTAATTATACTTATGAAATATAGAAAAAGATTCTTTAGTTTTCCGGTGAAAGGTATTTATAACGACAAACTTTTTGGAATTCTCTTCTATTGTCTAAAGTTCAAATATGACTAGAATTATTATTTCTGAACGAAATTTCGTAAATGAAGAAAGTAAAATTTTCTAGATTTCAAATGAACTTCATTGGTAAAGGCAGGCAAAAGCTTATTACTGCCTTTCTAGTTATGTATATTTCCCAGAAAACTACCAAACTAAAATATATATAAATGCAGAAAGTAATTACAACAGAATTCTATTGATTATCTTTTCACTTTTGATATCATACATACATCTAGGAAACTACAGCTCAAGTTGAGATTCACTGCATTTTAGTGAAAAGAAATTCAGAGTTCATGTATTTAAGTGACATATCTATACAATTTCATTGAATTGGTTAAGGGTTCACGTAGTTATATCTCTATTGTAGGTATCAGATGTTGTGTGACAATTGTAAAAAGGTTAATCGATTTGGCGCGTGAAGGGCGCAAATACACACATACATATGAATATGATATCTACAATTTTGTCGAAAAAAACTAGGCAGCCACACGTGCCTCAAACCAGGAAGACTAAGGACTGTGCTTTAAGATTTTCAAGCTATATAATATGACAGAACTTTATGTTTACCCTGCAGTGCCCCTTTAATTTCAGATAAAAAGACATACTGCGAACAAGCAAGTAGGTACGTTGTGGATTTATCCAAAAATAAAAGCCGCATGCCGCTTCATCGCGTTGATAGAGTCAGCGTTTGGCCATTGTCACGTGGCACGTGGAACCAATTCCTCGAAATCGTCCCGTGAATCCTAAATGGAAACGCATGCGGGCAACTAGCATAAATCGAATCGAAGGAAACAACGTTTTCGTGACATGGAGACGACAAAAAATCGCCTCCACGTCATTCTTCATTGTCTCCCTGTGACATTTTCCGGCATCGCTAAGAAGCGAGTGGTGGCGGGCGGCGGCGGCGATGGTTCTGTGATGTTACGAAAGAACAAAGCTTCGTCTTGACGGAGCCACGCCGCGGGTCGAGTACCTGTCGCCGGAGCCACACGAGCGGCCAATCAGCCGATTGTCGTATTGTCGTGCTGAAGCACATACCCTTAGCTCAGTTAACCCTATGTCCGCGTATCCTGCCGCGATGAATTTTTAATTACCACGCGCTGAAACTTCTTTGATTTCCTTCGATTGCGGCCACGGGCTGGTCCCGTCGATGTTGATGATGATGATGATGATGGCGCGGCTTGATGAATGGCGCGATGAAATGGCTTTTTTTCGGCGATTTCGTATCGTCGGTCGTTTGTCTGGCTTACGGCACACTCAGCCGCGAAGCCGCATAGCTCTGGCGGTTAGGAAATTATTTGAAATTTTGCATCCATTAACCCAGATCGCGACGGATGACATTTGAAGCGGCTGCCGCGAATGGAAGTCGATGGCACCGCGATAGATAAAAGATTGATTTCGGGTGCATGTTCTGCGGTGTCAACAACACCTCTAAGGCCGACCTGACGCAATATTTTTCCCCTCCCCCTCGGGCCAATGGTCGATCTGAAAAGAAATTTTTGTGACTTTGTGGCGATCTTCAAATGGTCAACGATCTTTTCTGGCCATCTCAAGGTTTAGGCTGACCAAAGAAAGTGTGCGATGCGGCGGCGCAATCCGAGCTATAGCGGGCCCGTCATTATGCATGCATGCAACCTTGAGCAGAAAGTGGTTTATTACGTGAAATGTCGAAAATATTGCGCAATCCGAAAGTAATTTCTTTTCCAAGCACAGCTTGCTGCGCTGCAATCGCGTGAATATTAATTGATGGCCTGGACATGGGCATGGCCCAACGTTTTTGGGAAATCATTCGGAAATTGCGCTGAAACCGGTAAAGGGGAAAAAAATAAAAATTTTAAGGCGCACTGATGCTGTTATCTTATACATATCTGGGTTATGTTCATTTCGAACTTGATTTGTTGGTTTAAGAAAAAATGGTTTATATGCATATATGTATGCATAATTGGTTGACTTTAATTTTTTGAATCATAATGATTGTAACGGAAATACTAACCGTTAATGGATAACACCAGTTCAAATCAAATAATAAAAACAAAAGGTATATGGAAAATAATACAATAACGTTCATATTCTACCATTAAAACATAGTGTAAGTACCTACGTACCCATTTTCATGAATATCGCACAAGGTTTCATTAACGTTAATATAAAATCTTGAATTAGCTAGCCACTTCGTAAACCCACATACCTATATTTATTTTTATGAAAATAGTAGGTACATGAACAGATTAGATCTTTTTTGTGTATTTATGAAAATCGTAGATACAATTTTTCTAATTCGATAGTCCACCATCTTTAAAGTTATTCATCCGATTGTTGCCATTCAAAAGGTTCAGGTTCTTACTAAGATGAGCTTATAGGAGTAAGTAAACCAAATGAAAACCGGTGCATTTTTAAAAAAGTAATCATAAACGAAGGAAATTTCTACAGACACGCAGATGTTATGCAGAAAATAATTTTTCACATTTAAAAATAGCTATCTCAATTGAAAATTCGAGTTTTCATGAAAATTCCGTAAAGCTAAGTCTATACCTATTGTTAATTTGAATTTCAAGTCTAGAGTAAATGTTTTAAAAATATTCAAATGTTTCTTTTTGCGCATATTCTGCAATTAGACGTTATAGAAAACATGTACATACATATATGAGTAGTTAAGTAAGCGGGTCCTGAAACATTTCGTTCATACAAAATTGAATCCAGAATCCGCTTAGAATTGTGGGAGTCTATGGATCAGTTTGGGTACAAAATGTGACCCAGAATCAGCTTAGGATCGGGAGTGCTATGGTTTGTGGTTTACTTTAACGATCATAATAGTATTTTTAATATTTTAACACAGATACCTATGTATATTTTAAACAGTTTTCTTCGAAACTTAACTTCTTGGACAATATTCTAGTCTTGCAATGTAAATATCTTAGAGTATTAATAGGTAGTAGATATCTAGACTAAATTTTGAAGATTATATACCCAGAGATGTTTTAAAAATAATTTACTATTTCAAAAGAACGAGCAGAAAATGTAATTAAAATCGGCAATTGTCATTTACAAGGTGATTGAAAAACCAATTTAATACAATGTTTTAATAAGGCTTTAAAGATTACAAAATAAACCTATGGATGTCGTATTTGTATTTAAGGCAATTTTAGCAAACCTATAATTGTGTTTCTTAAAGAATATGCGTTGTACCTGTTCGAAATTCACTTGAACATTTATTTTTGTAATTTAATACTAAATTGGAAAAATAAATAGTAATAAACAAATGGCTACCATCGCATAGGTAGCTGTTCCAAAAATCGAGCTCAGTTCACCGAACTGTGGGCAGTTAGGCCTCCAAATAGTTTGAATTCATTTGAAAGGTCTTTAGGTGAGGAGATGGTTTCTAAACTGTTCGCCTAGTAAACAAAAGCGAACGGAGTCATCAAAACAACGACCCGAACCGAGAGGTCTTAGCACCGCGGGAAGGTCACGCCATTGGTGCTGCGATATGTGAGCGGCGGCGACTGAGCGTAACTCGATCCGGCGACATGCTCTTTACCGTTTGTGTCGCGGCCCCAAGGGGAAATGATTCAGTTTCATATATTTTAAAAAATTGAAACCGTGATGCATTTCATCGGGTTTAGAACGCCCTGCTCTCTTGTCCCTCTAATTTGAATATTTGCGTTGCCGTTGTTGTCGTCTTCGCCGAAGCAAACTCCTTTGCATTCGCTGGCGATGACGACGGACGTCGCAATCGCCTCCAGTTCTATCCAAAGATACGCGAGATGCAATCAAAGCCCGGAGCCCTGACCATCTTCATCTTCACCATGCGAATGTTCAAGAAACGGAAGAGCGTCGCAACTTCTGCCATTTCAAGGTCTTTCGGTGAATGTTGAGCAACATTCCCCAACAGTTTTGCTATGGTGATGATGATGATGAGGATGCCGCGGCCGGTGAAGCAACCGATGGATGGATGGGACCGCGGGCGCTGCTAACGTATTCAACATCTTCATGCGCTGAAGAAAACGCGAAGATAATTAATGAGTGGTGGAAAAAGGGAATCAAAGCGGTTTTTTTCCACTCAAGAAGTGTAGCAATCGCTGCATTAAACCTCGCATAAAAAATTCAAAGTGTGAGAATGTGAGCTTTGCATGCTTATTGCGAAGCAGCCGCGTATCTGCTGAAATTGTGCAAAATGCGCTCTCAATGGCAGAGGTCAGGATGGCCAGGTGGGTGGATTCGCAACGCGTTGCCTCTTTTTAATTAGGTTTCTTTAGGGTTCGGACCAACTGAACACGCTAATTAAGCGGAATTGGGTTAGAGTCAAAATAGGGCTTTTGTAAAACTCGTGCAAATGCTGGCTCTATGCTTAGCAATTGCAGGCATCAGTCTCCTGCTTCATTTATACTTTTTGTTAAAATTGATAGATTTAATTGCCATCCTCGATGGCTATTAATTAGTTTATTGCGCAAGAGTATCATCGGAGGAATGGCATTTCATTAGCATCGCAACTTGTTCACGATTGCATTGATCGCGCGCAAATTTTCCTGGGATTTTTGATCGGATGCTAGCAAATTGCCTGATTTGCTGTAATGACAGCCAAAGATGATGTGTTAACAATTTAATTGATTATTGCAGAAACTGAGATATACGCAATTAGTTCGAAGTGGGCGTTTTTCTACTAGTTCCCAAGCCCCTCAATATTTTCTTTGATAACTTCTATCGCACCATCTCTAATTATGTAACGCTGGAATTTCTTATATCTCCAGCTTAATTAAGATTTAGAGTTTCCGGATCATACTCTAACATTTTTACCCCGGAAGTTCCAACAATCTTTGATTTTGAATTCTTGAACCAAGTAACCTAAAATAATATAGACTTCAGATAGTAACAGTATTTTGAAATATCTATATATAAAATCAAAATTTTCAATCATACAATTACGAACTTTGCGAATACATATTGTACAATTTGATAATAATTATGATTTCATATAAAATATCGTTAATTGTATTCCTTCTCGATGCGATAGGCAATTAATTAAAACATTTCATTATTTTATTAAATGGAAACTTTCCTTCATTACAAATATTACTTTTTATTGGTTAAGCAACAGACTTAAAAATGCTCTTCGCAATACGGCTGACCAAATTGAACTGAACTAACTTTTTATTTTTTAACATTCATTTTATTTTGTTTTAAAATTAAATTAACATTTTTGACCTAACTGACCTTATGGCTTAACTAACTATAACTTTACTATAACTATACAAACACCAAATTCTTTCTCCGAATAGTGGTGGAAGAATTTAACTTTTAATAACAATCAATCAACCGTGCGCTTTACAGTACAAATTGACATCAAAAGACTGTTCAAACAAACTGCACGTTCTACAGTCTGCCAGACACTACGTGAACAGACGAAGGACCGATGTTGTTGTTTATATCGATTGTATTTTGATTATACGTAAGCTACTATTTTATTTTGTTGTTTAAGCGTTTAATGTTACGCTTTACCAGTGTAAATGGAATGTTCTGACGCACCAGAATAAAAGCCAAATATGTGTAAACAGGGTTGACAAACGCCTTCCTAAAACCCAGATGTTAGAAGTAAACAGATTTGTGCGTAATAACTTTTTGGCATGTGTCCCATATTTTTGTGAGGTAGCGAGAAATGGAACGCCTCCGATCAGCTTTTAGTTTATAACACCAGTAATATGCAATCGCATTTCAAAGTACCCTATAGTACCGTATGTCGATATAATTGCGACTGAAATAAGGAAAACTGCTTCCTTTACTAAAATTTTTGGAACAGATTGAGTTTAAGGTTTCCTCAGTTTAATAAAACTTTGTAGAAGTGTTCATATGGAGTCAAAAGTAACCAATCTACAAAAACAAATTATTGGTCGCTTCTACTTCCCGAGATAACTATGAAATTTCGAAAATTGACATTTTGCCGCCACGATTTTGTTTATGGTATATTCCCACAGAGTTTCGACGATTTGTTACCTTAAATTAAGAACATTTCGACGTTTCCATTCTAAAAAATTTGTCACGAATCTTTGAAATTAACTGCAAAATTTGTCTTATTTGCAGCATTCAATTAAATTTTTTTACAGAAGTCCGAAGGAAACATTTTTAATTTAATATTTTCCTATAATTTTTACCCAAAACTTTTGGAGCATGGAGAAATTGTGGCGGAAAACTATCACTTTTCAAAGTTTTAAAGTTAAATATCTCTCTAAATAGAAACGACCGGCAAATGGTCTTCTTGCATATCTGCCACTTTTGACCCTAAATAAACATTCCTACAAAGTTTCATCAAGATCCGTGAGGAGACCGCAAACTCAATTTAAGTCAAATTTTCTATCGAGGAAGTTTATTATTATTTTTTCTTTAATTTTTGAAGTTACGAAAAGAGATGATTTTACAAAACATTATGATTGCTTTAAAATATAAATTTTATTTTCACTTCGTTTCTCATTCAAAAAATAAGTTGATACCAAATTTTCGTAGTTAATGTCTTGACTAATCACTTTGATTTCTTATTTCACGGTGCACGGTGTTTCGAATGAACATTTTAACAACAAATTATTATGAATTGAACTTTATTATCGACAACAAATCAGCAAGACTTTTTATTTTTATATATTATGTATTACATAAGATTATGGGTGTGTAAAGTTAAATGTAATTATAAAAACATTTAAACTACTAAGTTAATTAGCGAAATCACGAGTAATAAGAAAAGGATGTGTAGTAATTTAAGTTGATAGAGGAAATTAAAATTAACTATAACAGTTGAGCAATTTTCCACTGCATCAATCATAACTCTTTAAAAGCACATTAGAATTATTGTACCTACACTTTTGAATGATTAACGTATGCTGCTCGAAATTCGATTTCAGATTTGATTTAAAGAGTGTGTGTAAGGAAGTCCCGAATTGCTCAAACTGCCCTTGGATGAAGCAAGTTGAATAGGAACCAATATTTTATTCAGTACAATATAGAAGACATTGGCACTTGCGAAATTGTAGAAGAAATTATACCCAAAATAAATATAAATAAAACATCCACTTGTCTCGATTTATCGCCGTGCATCATCTATGGTGATCAGGCGATGCCTTCGCTTTCTTAAGAAAGAATTCGTATTTATTTTGTCGCCATTTAAAGTATTGTCGTGTTATGATGTAGTATTAGATAGGTATTCCAATATCCACTATACCTTGCTCTACCAATTAAAGCAAAGATGTGAGACTTTAATAGAAAGTTCACGCTATGGTTTTACAATATATGGGTCATTTCATTTAATAATGAAAATAATTTTAAAATGAATTTCGTAAATTTAATGTTTTTATCTACAATGAAAAACAAGAGTGTTTTTTATTTTATCATTTTTTCTTTTTCATGCATCAAAATAATGAAAAAACCCCAACCCCTTAAAGTTTTCTTTTGTAGTGTTGGTAGTAATAATATAATACATACAACAGTATTATGCCAATTTTTGAGAAATCAATAATAATAAAAGACAGGGTCCAGGATCAAGCGATTGAAAGTAAAACTTATTCTCAATAGCCCCTTTTTTCGCAAACAAATTTTTCATGAGTGTGCTTTTGTCATGTTCTTTTATCGCCATTTACTTTACGAATTACTTTATGGAAAAAAGTAAAATTCAATTTCTATATATTTATACATAACATACTTACATTAGCTTAAGATTTCAGCTATCAATTTGAGCCTTTGGATCAATTCGTTATTTTGTAATGATATTTTATACATATATGACCATTTGTACTTTTAACCCTATTTTTCTATAGAATATGGAAGCTGATGAAACATATTCATTAACGAATTCGTAACATACGGAAAAAATCATTTTCTTATTGTATGGGAAAAACATATGTATGAAGTTTAATAAAAGCAATTCAAGCATCAATTGACACTGTTGTTTCGCAAAAATTGGGAGGAAAATACCATATTTTTAAAATTTTAGCAATAATTAAGAGAATGATATGCGACGTATGCTGAGTATATAAATTTTGCTTTTAATAGGGTAACCACAGCATACTTTCATTTCAGTAAACACATCGTGCAGCCAATTTCAGTTTCGGGGGAGTTGTTTTAGAGCTGCAACTGAAGGCCCCAGTCTGCCCTAGTTTCCATAATTCATTAGAAATTTAATCAAGCAATGTCAACCAATTCCCAGTAATGCGACTTTTTACCCAAAAACCGCACACCCGAAACACACGATGACGACGGCGCGGATGGCGTCGTTGTACAGCTGAAAACACAGAGAAAGGAGAACCGAACCGAGCTGGCAGCCCTCATGGACCGCTTAAATCTTTAATGCGAACAAAATTGCATGCGGAGATAAGACGAGGCAATATCCTGGAAGGTCTCCGCGAAGGACGAATCCCTTTTGGGTTTTTACCTGGCAAAATACTTCCCGTGCGGCGAGTTCTTATGTCTTTTAATAAAACTTCGCCGCGGTTGGTGGTACCGGTGGCGGGGGGAGGACGAGCGTGGGCGTCCTGTTGATTGAAGCAGTCGCAGGATGTGCCCGGCTTATCCCTGTGCACGTACGCCTCCACCTGACTAAGCTACCGTTAAGTACGTGGAAGCACTCCCTGCCAATTCGGGGTGGTGAGGGGATGAGGAATGATGGGCGAGGGGTTGACGGTGTGGGTGGCGTCGTTTCCAGCGAAAACAAACACAGGACGTGACCGTGCCGCCGTACGCGATGGTGAAGTGCACAAACAAATGGCGGCCTGCCCTCTGGCCCCTGGGTGCCCTCGTCCTGCCCACGGTCGTGGATACAATTTTAGTTTAATGCATTCATTGCCCTTTGCGCTGGGCTGGCGCTGACAGTGACGCCCCCAGGATAGAGCCCAGCGCCGTTTAGACCCCCCCCCCCCCCACCCTAGGGTCGGTAGATGGCGTGAGGACGACAGACGAGTGACATCCAGGGGGGGCCCGCGCTCGGGCTCCTGTGGCGGTGGTGTTGATGTGCGCTGGAGCCTCAATGGGGGCTTAAAGCGGATGCCACTTTGCGGCGGATGGGCGGCTTGGGGCCGCCGGTACGGCAGCTAGTTGATGACGACGATAAGCCGGGAATGTTTTTTTCCTCACCCGGGCCACCCTCTTCCGCGGCTGGGGCGCCATTGTTGGGGCGCGCTTGCCAGGAGTCGCTGATGACGGTGATGATGATGACAACAAAGGAGCCCGGATCCATTCCTGCACTCCGGAGCGGATTCGACGACTGTCGATTCCCATCCCGGGAGTAGAGCTTCTCCAGGTGGGTGGGCGGCTCTGCAATTTGCATCTTGGAGCTCTGGGGCACCAAGAACTAGAAACAACTGTTTTAAGCACTAGCTGGGCCTTATTGGACTTGGGTGGGGCGCGATTGTAAAGTGATTTGTGACGTCGGTATGGAGGAACTTTCACCCCCGCGCTTTTAACGGACGCTGGATGATTTGTTCGATTTAATTTAACCTAGTCCCAAGGACGTTTTTGCGCAGAGGTGCACCAGCGATGACGTAGTCAATGCACTATACAGTGTGCGGAAAATGAGGATAAGCACTTGCAGTTAATTAATAGAAGAACCTCAAAAAATTCTGGAGAATGTTACTTTTAAAAAATATGTAAACAGTTTTATCAAAGCAAATAAGTATCTACATACATACCTAAAGTTTATTTCAGACAAAGCACCTCAAGAGAAAAATTAGCACAGAGTTGAGTTTGAGTTTAGTTTTAAGGCAATGAGGTTAACCCAGTACGTTTTAACATTCCCAAAAAGCAGAAATATCATAGACCAATTTTAGAATTAGAAGAATGTTTTTAAATTTAAAAAAAATGCTCATAGATGTTATATAAAAGATTAAAAGAAAAACTTTTATTTGAAATGGTCGATTTTAAATGTTGCATTAATATTTATAGCTAATTACAGAAATTTTAATAGAAGAAAAACGCTTACAATTTATCTAGGTTGCAATATTTTAATCTCAAGGGCAAATATTATAAATATGTATAATAAGTAAAAGTAATATTTCACCTTAAATTAAAGTAAACCTTTTTAGCCTAAGAGATGTTCGAAATTGATTAATTAAAAGTGAAAAACTTTAAAATTCAACATTAAAATTTCGCTCAATAAAGAAGTACAAATTTAAACAGGTTTCGCTAGCATCTATCGTCAAATCAACGTGTAAATATTTATAATTTATTTTCAATAAATTACTAACTTAATTTCTTGATCTTCTATTTTGATACATAGTTTAATTGCTCAAAGTTTTAATTGAAATTAATTCGCAAACCAAACTGACAAGAATGAAGTCAAGAAAGAAATAATATAGTAGATTTAACAAGTCTAAAAAAAAAAATTCAAAATATCTATCATCTTCGGGGCCAATTTTGTTCTCCTCAAACTAGTTTCAAAATCCCCGAACTTGAAAGCCAGGAGATACTACATAAATTGTGTGTTGAAGATCAGACAACAATATTTCATATGAAATATTTGGAGAAGAGAAGGAAAATCTGGTAATGACCTTCAATAATCTTATCTGATTTTTAAATGTACCCCATTTTACTATTTGTTTTGTCATTATCAATTGGCTGGATCAAAATTAAAAAAAAAAAAAGTAAAATTTCGTGTACGTATATAAAATCCAAGGTCATTCAAAGTTATCTACAAAATAGAGAAACGGGAGAAGTCTGTTGATAAACTTAGACTAAAATATTTGTTCTGTTTTCAAAGCTTTTTCTAAGTCGTCTTTTTCTACTTTTATAAATAGCTTATAAAGTCTAATATCTAATCTCTTGAATTAATGCACCTAAATTTAACGCTTGGCTTTTCTGTTCTATTAAGAATTTTCTGGACATAAAAAAATCTATAAGGCTATGATACAGACCGGGGAAACCCAAAAACCGTTACGCGGAAACCTATAAACTCATGATACAGGTTCCTTAAGGCAAGTTAACCAATGTATACAAAATTCCAAGTGTATAGTAGAACTTTTCATTTTCCAAACAAACCGTAGACGCTCTAGAGATAATTGAATTAGACCTCGTTCATAAAATAAGGCTTGGTTAAGGAATCGTCAAAAATTCTTTGAACCCATCAGGATTTGGTGCTGCCAACAAATCCTAATCATTTTAGAAGGAAAGTCGCAGTTGTGTCTGACTAGAAGAGTCCTTCCCGCAACCCCTAGGGAAAAAAGACTAGCTCTGAAATACGTCTTTTCTAAGCCGGCCATGTTGCTGAAATCACCTTCATTCAATGACGTTGGACGGAAGGTTAAAAACCCCACTTTCACTCCCACGCACACATGGATACGCAGACGTCCACCCTGCACTGCGACGTCCCTCCCCATGGGGGCAAACAAACTTACCAGAGTCGATAGCGGCCCCACCCCTGCGTCCACTCCTTCCGTAAAGCCCTTGAAGCGCCACCAATTCGGCCGGCCCTTCGTCCTCGCCCCCTCGTCTGCGCCCAATTGCTGTCGCGAAGGAGCTTTCTGTCTGACGAGTGACGGTGACTTTTTCCTTGTTTTTGTTGCTGTTTGTGTTATTGTTGTTGCTGGTTTTGCCGATGGTGGCGCTGAGGTGGATTTTATTTTGTGATATTATCCCAGGATACCCCTTCCCCACCCTTTTGGTCAGTGTACACCATCCTGTCACGATTAGCTGGAGATGTATGGGTGCGGATACTCGTATATGTATACCTACATACATATATTATTATATGTATATATTTCGGACAAAATGTCTGTCTGATTGTATCCGGGCAGGAGCGCTAGGCTGTCTGCGGCCATGGTGGTTGGAGGCGGACTTTTATTTTCAGGGAAGTCCTTGACGCTGTTGTTTAAGGTCAAGGATGTGATGAATTGCCTGCTTTGCCGTTGAGACAGACCGCTTTTCCCAGAACGATTTCGGCCTGAATAACTGCGGACAATTAGGGCTGAGGTAATAGGGCTGTGCGGGAGAAAGTGGCAGCTTTTGAGGCCGTCCTTTTTGCGGATGGGCGGGATGGTGGGCCGACTTTTGCGGTTAATTTGCCGGGATATGGTTAGTTTTAGGGGCCTCTGGGGCTATTAAGCGATTCTTAATGAATGTGATATGCATACCAGTCCAGGAATTACTCTAGAAATTGTTCCAACGACACATTTAACGGAGTTTTTATGTATCCGGCTTAAATGGCGTGGCGAGCGGCAATACTTGCTTGTTGCTAGGCTGGGGCCCCTTCATTTTGGGGATAATCTCGATGGTGGGAGGGGGTCTGGCCAGCTTTATCAGATCTGAGCCCCATTTCACGGGCCGCCTTCTGCCACCTGGGCACTTATAGCGGGCTCAATCGCCAACCTGGCAACGGTAGTTTCTCACCTGAGTAAATCCTTGACACAATCTAGAAGCTATCAACGGCATCTGCACCGGGTCGCCCCCATTAGAGATCACTTGACGGAAGCTTTTATCAGCCTCCACCCACTTACCCGACTATTTTACACTCATTTGCCGGGGCCGAAAGCTTTATAGTGCTTTCAGTGAAAGTATCGTTTACAGTAACCGTAAACCGACCTCCCCGTTCCACAGACCGTACGGGACACTGTCGAGTGACGTGATTTATGAGCTTGTACCTGCTATCGAGCTTAGAAGCACGAATGCATCAAGAGTGACAGGAAAGGAAATTTGACGTCGACCCACCCCCTTTTTGGCGGCGACCGGTTTCTGCTTTTTATCCACTCGCTTTTTTTTTAGCCTCTAAGAAGAGAGAGGATCCTTACAAATGTGCAGACGCGTCTCAGCCCATTTCCCCTGTTGTACAGAAAAGGGTTGTGGATAAAAATCAACGGAGCAGCCACTTGGGACCCTGGAATGGGTTTTGACGAGCATGAAAGGAACTTTCACTTTCTGCATCGCGCTTCCAGTTATCTTCTACGTCGTCGTCGTCGTCGGCGGCGACGACGGCGGCAGCGGAGGATAATGGGAACCAGTTTTATGGCAGGGGGTTTCTGCGGTTCGTTGCTTTGTCTGCTCGTTCTTAAAAAAAGTACATTTAAGCTAAATGGGCTGGATACGCGCCCCCGACTGAAGGAACGTCGTTCTTGCCTTGCATCACATGGTTCCTTGCAGTAATTGGTTCGGGTGCTGCAGGTAGTTAGTTTCAGGGACTAAAAGCAAACCTGCTTCAAATTAAATCCTGAAATTAAGTAGGTATTGCAATTCGAAATAATTTCTCTGGTATTGAAAAGATGTAACAACCAGCAACAAGGTAGAAAAGCATCCATTTTCCATTTTGCAGATAAAGAATAAAAAGGAAAACTTTTGGGTAACCTTGGTTGACCTTTGCAAGTCCAGTGAAAGGTGATTCAAAAGAATCCTTTCAATTTTGAGTAAGCCCAAAATCTTTACAATCTGCATGCACAACGTCGATTTTTAAGGTCATCCAAGATCATCAAAAATTGTTTCCTTTCTATCTTACAAATTTTCATAAAAAAAAAATTATATACATATGTATATACCCACCAGAGAGTTATTTCGTGATTTTTATGACGTTTGCTTAACTTTTTCTTATCTAACACGAGTAGAAGTAAAGAAGAATGAAAATAAATAATAAAAATTGTCATTATTTGTATTTTGTAGATTGTATTGTCTCTTTCTTGTTATTTTAAATCTTAATAAACAAATAAAAGCTAATTGAAATTAGAACATAAGAAAAAATTGATGAAACAATACGTAAAATAGAATACTTAATATTAATTAGGTACTTCGATAAATTTCAATCTGAATAATTTGTTGGAATAGACTAGATGTGATGATTAGGTACTATTAGAATTAAAATTTTAAATTACTTGGTAGGCATTGTACAGAGTGTTAAAATTGGTGACTTCGTCTAAACCTATCCATCCTATCTCAAGAGTGCCGCAGAGTAGTCACCTTGGACCTTTACTATTTGTTCTTTTTGTTAACGACATTGGGGACTGTTTTTCAACCTCTAGGACCTAGGCATCCTCTTTATGCAGATGATCTAAACAATTTATTCTGTCATAAAAAAAGAAGAGGATGTTTCTTCTTGAACAAATCGAATTGAATAATTCATCGAAGTGATGCCATGATAATACAGTTTCACTTAATCCAGCAAAATGTATGTAAGTCAGATGTCTTTTTTTGTACCCATAATCCCCTCTCTTATATTGTATTAATAATGTTGAAGTAGCACGTCAATCTGGATTTAAGGAATTTGGTGTTATTTTTGATAGCTCTTTATCATTTCGCCACTATTATGAACACATAAATTCGAAAGCTTGGGTTTCCTATAGGCACTCAGAGTCTTCCTCGCATCCATATACCTATTTCTGTACTTTACTTTTAGCTGACCCTGACACGTATAAGGTTCGAATTGGCTCTAGCCTTGTTATTTCCAAAATACATTTGACAATAATGCAAATCCATAGCTGATTGCTCAATTCGTTAATAGTGTGAAGAAGAGAAAAATATATGTGATATATCTTTTATCAAAATAACAACGTTGCAAAGTATATCGAGTATCGAAGACCAAAGTGTAGGTACTTGAAATCCTAGTATCGAATACTCAGTATCGGGCATCTAGTCCCAAAATATCGATTCATTATTATTCATAGTATCGTTCGAATCGTATTTGTCTCTTTAGAGCGCAATGTGTAACAAGTTCACGACGAAAGATAAGTGTTCGTTCACAGAGATAAAGGGTCGAGTGTAGTAAATCAAATTTAGCTTAGCATGCAAAGTTTGATTTAAATTTCGTCTTGTTGAATACTGTACATATTAGTTTCGAAAAGATTTTCACTAAAGTATGAAACCGTTTTATTTTTTTTTTATTTAATCTTAATGTTTTTGGATTTTGTTTTCGGATCTACCCTTGTCAAAATGATCTTTAACTTCCCTAAAAATGAAAATGCTTCTGACCTGTGCTGACTTATTAAAAAAGTTTCAGCCAAAGTATAGGTACTTTGAAGTTATTTTACCCAATCGACGTTTTGGAAAAATAATTCAAGTTTGAGGTCTACCTTCTACGAATTGCCGGCGGATATAATTTCGAAATCAGATTAGAATAAACGCAAATCAGCAGAGCGTCTAGTCTGCAGTAATGTCTAAAGAACGCCTTCAGGTGTTTCGAGCTATATAAATATCTCTGGAGAAGTTTACATTAAGAAAACAATCTGATATTGAGCCTTATTAATCCGTAGCTGTCGTTCGTTTGTCCTCCGGAGAGGATATCATCTTAGCAGTCTGTTACTAGGCGATTTCCCTTCAATTATATTGTATATGTATAAAGCAAATTGTACAGATCACGATTCTTGTTTTTCTACTGAATTTGTTAAGTTAACCCGCGAGGAACGCTTCGAAATTCCCTTTAGCAGTTATTTTGGCATTAAATTGCAGCCGTAGACCTTCGAAGGCGTAAGGAGGAGCATTTCTCATTCTCATCCATTTAAGTGTCACCCTGTGAAGATAAATCGCCGAAGAGGTGGATGATAAGCTCAGTTGGTTCAGGTAGCCAGAATGTCGGTCCGGCCAGGGCTGTCCGGGCGAGATAAGGGGTGCAGGTCAAGGGCTTCCCCTTAAAGATTTCTAAGTTAATCATTTTACGCTGGTGCTAAGGGGCACCCTAAAAACACTTTAAAGGCCTGGTGGGGAGTTGAACACAAGTTCTGAGAAACTTCTACAGAAAATGTTGAACTTTCCAAGGCTGAGCCCATCGTCGAAGCCTCCCGGGATCTCAGGGCTTGTGATAACCGGCAGCTTTCCGATGAATTTGTAATTAATGAAGATTTTAGAAATTGTTCATGACTGACAGCGATTTTCATGTGTGCCGGAATGGGCGGCGGGGCTTGGGGGGTTTTCGAGGATGATACCCTGCCGGGAGGGGTGGGGCTCAAAACGGCTGCAAAATGGAGGAGCTGTCGCTAGGCGGAAAGCTGCTACGGGGTGATTGTGGCTTAGGGACGAAGGGACGGTATAACTTAAATTGGTTGCCCTGTCAGTTGTTGGCGTTTGCTCCTAATATGAGGCTTTTGAAATTTGATTTGATGCTTCCGAATGAGGAGAGAGGTATTTCACACAATTCTCGTTGGTACTTAAAATAATTAAAAGTTGACATGAACCTGTGTATATGTCTCGACTTCTCATGGGATTTAGGTAATACCTACCTCAAAGTTTAATGTGTAATTTAAATATAATGCATATTAACTATGGCTCTATAAAGTTCGAAATTCCCAACCTACCGTAAAGAAGAAAGAGGAAACTCGCCTCTTTCCAAAATTAAAACAATTACTATAACTTTTAGGATCAAATTGGCTTATACATATGTAGGTATATCTAATAAAAAATAAGAAATAAACTGGGTAAGTGATGCATTTTGTATTTTGACTGATAATTTTCGTTTATATTTCATTTCATTGTATATACGATTTCTTTGCCGTCTCGTTTATTCCTTAAGTAATTGTTAACAATATACCTACTTTTTTCCCATTTTTTAAAATACATATTAAGTTTAAATATAGAAAATAATATGGATTTATTGAGTCATTAGTTTAAATATTATTAAAAATAACAAACAATTTTCTAATAGGAATAACAATAATAAAATTATCAGGCTACCTCCGTCTTCTTTTCTACTAATCGAAATGCCGCCATCCCCTAAATGTAGGTACCTACTTACGTAATATTTGACGAAGCCCAAAAGTTAAAAATTAAAATTAATACATAACGTATGTCCATGTTGGATTTTGTTTACTTTTTCATTTCAGGGATTAATAATTAAGTTGCATTTTGCGTTTATTTAAAATGCTTTGATAAAACTTTTGGGTGAAGAATTAAACTATAACTACTTACTACACTAAGAAACAAGTTTTGATGCGAAAAAAGTATCTGTTGATTTATAAATACAATATATAATGTACCTAGGCATCAAATAAAGCAAAGAACGTCTATAATTACACACATAGTTACTTATAAGACTAAAAGAATTTTTTAGAATTGATAACCATATAGAGCGAGCCTATAAAGTCAGTGAAATAGGTCCTTGTCACCCGAAAAGCGCAATTTTATAAATCACTCCAGAGTCCAGATGATAGTTATATTTTATTTTTTATCACCAGTTATATTTTATTTTTTATCACCAGCATATAAAAAGTTCATTTCTAAGTTGTTTGATTATAACGCCTAACTTTTAAATCTTATTTATTTCAAAATTTCAACCAGAACATCTAATATAAACAGATACCTATACGTTCAAAATATTACCTACATCACCTTATATCATCATGGGCTTATAAGTTGTTTTATTTGAAATTAAAGTCAAGAGGTTTTCTTTATAGTAAGTAATACGATATTTAATTTCTTTCAATTAAGAACTTTAAGAGCACTATACTACATAAATTGAATTCAAGTTTGTTTTTAACTTTAAAGTATAGGTTTATATATGTAATATATATATATATATATATATATTATGCATTATATATACATACATATTTACATACATATACAATGTAATATTTATTTTTAAAATATTTTATTAAAACGCAAAGTGATTAAATCCGTCTATCACCTCCGTCAAGAAAATGGAGGCGGGCATTTCGGCCTTGATATGTTTTTAAAAGACAAAAAATGTGCCCCAACATTCTCGGAAGGAATATCATCCTTCACTTTTTCGGAAATTTTTTCTTCTTCTAAAATTGTTTATAAAACGGACCTGACTACAAGAGAATTTTCCGATGCCTTAGGGAATACCGAATCCTAAAAAATTTTTCCCAGAAATAAAATTTTACCCAGGAAGGTAAAGCACAAGGGAAAAATGTAAAATAAGAAAAAAATGAATGTAATAAAAAAAATTTTTTTTACAAGAAAAAAGGATAAGTATTTCGAAAAGAGTGGCAAGTACCAAACGTAGATGACGAGAAGAAAGGTTTTATCTCAAATTGTTTCTGCTCTTTAAAAAGAAAGTAATTAAGAATTCATGAAAAGCATCTCGTCGGCTGATTTAACCCGACAATGAGGAGAAAAGGATCAAATTCTGGAAGCAGCATATTCACTTATCGTCAATCTGCCATCATTTTGGGAGCTAGTTTTGATGCTTCCTTCCCGGGTGACCCGCATATCAAGCCTTCAATAAATCTTTAATGTGACATAAAACATTGATGTGGGATACAAGCAGCGAAAATATTTTGCTGACAGCTATATAAACGAAAAATGCTCATTTGAGATGAATTTTCAACAAATTTTAAGGAATTTATTAGATATGTCATCATAATCACAAAATCATTACCACATGAATTTTTGCAAGCAGTATTGTTTTACGAGTTTCCAATGAAATTTAAAATGTTGAGATTTCTATCGAATCATAAAGTTTTGTGGCATTTTTAAGAATTTTCATCATTATAACAAACAAGATTTTATACAACTAGTGGCATCTAATTTAGGTAATTTTCTGAGAGAAAAAGGTTTTTTTCTTTTTGTCACTTTAGCAAAATTACATGAATCCTTCAGTTGTTTGACGCTTGCGGACCGAAATAGAAGTTTTAAACTTCAATTATCTTTTCAAATTCAAAATCACCGTAGCTAAAATAAACATATTAAATAACATTTATTGGAAGAGGGACGAATTTTTAATATATGTACATATGTATCTTTAATATGACGATAGAATCTGAAGAAAAATCTTTTAAAAAGCCATTTGGAACAAGTCGCCATCTTGCTTTTAGGGAGGCTGAAATTGGTTTTTGCGAATATTAGGTACATACTCATACTATAACACAACTATTTTCTTAATATTCATAAAAAAAATCGCCGCATCCCAACAAATGTTTTTTGTACGTTTTTATTACCTTTATATTATATTATACATTATATACACCTTTACAAAGACTGTCTTGGTTACATGGATTGGAAACTTTCAGTTACATTATTATACTATGCGTTGCGTACCAATTTCCAAGCAAGGAAAAAAAGCAATTTTGAATTTATTTTAATATCGTTATAAGTAATTATAATGTGGCTCAAATATATAAAATCTTGAACCTACTTCTATAAAATAAAAAATTATTCAATGTCGCTAGTATCTTACAATATTTGTCTGTAATGTTAAGGCTTATAGTTAAAATGCGTTATAGCTTTTTATGAAGTTTTAGGAATCACAAAAATGTACTACATATGTATATGTATTTTGATAATTATTTTGGAAAAACTGTACGAATTACACCATTTCTGGAGTTTTTGCATTTGCAATCAGAGCAAATAGTTCTCTCAAAATAGCGAATTACACGTACTGCAATATGACAAAGGCGTCGGGATGCCTCTAAAGAATAACAAAAAATACAAATTCAATCATTCATCGAAAATTGTATTAAACCTAAACTCCTTTTTATCCGATTTATAATTTCCCAAAAATATACAATGAAACTCCTAGAAATTTTCTAATAACACAGCAAAGCAATTGCAAACTGCAAACAGTTGCTGTTTTCTTTGTTTATGCGTAATTAGTTTAATAAGAAGAATTTAGAAGTTAAAATGTTCGTAAATGAAACCAAAGTACAAATGTGCAAATTTCTCAGAATTGTCTTGAATTATGAATTGTTTTCCTTATTTAAACTTTAAACCAATTGGTCCCGCAAAAAAGCAAAAAATTGTGCAAAAGGAAAATTTATTGGACAGATCGAGTTTGAGGATTTCTCAAGGTTGTGTGAAAAGCGTGTGCAAAAAAATTTATTTTGTGGGTTTCTAGAGACAGAGAGAGAGAGAGAAGAAATTATTTAACTTTAAAATCTTTGAAAGTGACATTTTCCCTTTACGATTTATTGCATATTCCCCACAAAATGTTCTTGCAAATTCTGTAAATACCTTAAGTAAAAGATGTTTCTTCCCTCTTTCTTCAAGAATTCTTGAAATTAATAAATTAAAGCTAAATTACACTTTTTGTCGTATCGGATCGAGACAAGTGTATGCAAATTGAACAATTTAGTAATATTTTTTAATTGCTTATTTTCCGGGGTAGTGCAGAACTATTTGCAAAAGTTGGATGAAAAAATTTTAAGTTTAAGGATGGATATTCCTCTATTTTATCCAAAACCGTGTGTGAATGTGGAGAAAATAGCGGTACAAAATTGCTACATTTAACAATTTTAATGTCAAGTATACCTAGGTACATATCACTTTTTATTCACAATTTATACTAACATTATTTTTGATATCCTATATAGGTAAGAAAAAAAAGGCGTTGTTAATTAATATGTTACATAAATACAACTGTTAGGGATGGTAAGGTCGTCGAATATTATAGGATTTTCATAAAAATTAGGATTGTAGAAAGGAAGGATGATTGTTTATTATTTTGTGTGGAAAAGGTGGAGGAGCGTAAGATGATGAGTAGGCAGAGATCGGCGAATTAGTGACTGGTTACACAAAAAACCAGCTAAGACCGACAGTTATTAACGTGCTCGCAGTTATACTTGGATTTGATATTAGACGCATACATAAAATTTAAATAAATTAAAATTCGGTATTGATAATTTCATAGAGAATTTTTCATTGTATTCTTTCAAATAAATGCAGCAAAAGGAAAAATGTAATGTCTGTTAAAAAGTGTAATTTCGGAATAATGCAGCACTTATCAAAGTAACTATAGCTACAGTTGACAACGTTCATCGTACGAAAATCTCCAAACATTGTAACTTTACTGATGTAATGTCTAAGAGTAAAAGCGCACTGGATATGGTGTTATTTTGCTATACCTAACGACATTCGAGCAGTGGTTTCTGAAGTGCCTGCCATTAAATGCAAAAGAGTGATTCATATTATACTTATTAATATTATTGGGTTAAGTTTTAATTTTCTTAATTAAAGCTATAATCTTACAAGATCATAAATCAGTGAAAATATATTTGGTAATAGTATGATATTTATATTTATTTTCACATTTACCTACTTAATATTGAATTATTTTCGTTTAGTTTTATTGTAGACGTGAAGCTTGAATTAAATTCAATTACCTAAATTCAATCTGCGTTTCAATTTACCACTTTGTATACAAACGTTTAATATTGTAAAGTTACTAAATTATTTTTTAGAGTGAAGTTTAGGTGTATGATATAACAATTCTACTCAAAAATCAATTACTCACTTCAATTTCTAAATAATTTCAGAAAATTGGAAGAAGAACCTTCCGCTCCTCTCAAATTCTAAGTACTGCTCCCCTATTAGAAAACTTACCTGTGCATCCTCATAACTAGTGCTAAAGTTGTTAAAATAGCTTACCTGAAAAGAGGAATTGAAAGGATCAAATTAGTAATAAAGAAAGTGAGGGCGGTGGTTAAAATGCATTAAAATCATTAGCGGACAACAGAACGCTTTTATCAAAAACGTTCATTCGAGTCTGATAACGGATAAGACAAAGGAGAAGGAGTCCCAAAATAGCGGATAATCCCATCAAGTCTAATCTGGCCGGGATGGCTGTGCGCCACGATGGGATCATTCCGTCAGAGGAGAGATGACCAAAATGCCCCAAATGACCAGATTTCGAACAATTCCCACAATCGTCTGAGTGCGCCTTCGCCCTATGGCGGGGAGCGGGGGGCGAATGAGTTATTTGCCCTTTTGAGGAATATCGAGGGCGACATAATAATTTCGGCTTTAACGACAGTAGACCACAGTATAACTATGAAATGGGGTCTTCCACCCCGGAGTCACGCTCGTTGAGTATTTCAAACATCATAAAAGGGAGGAAAGGCACTAAAGCCAAAATGGAGGCAAAAAGTCGCCGCCCCCGACCGATCCGAGGGCGACGATAGCAAGGGCTCAAAAATCTCCGAGATGCTATCTAGCCGCCATGCGGGGGTAAACACAAACAAAGGAGGAAAACGGCCAAAATGTGCATGTGCACACGAAAACTTTTTAAGTGCAGACAGAGTTTTCTCGGAAAACTTTCACTTTCAGCTTCGGAAATGCTTTCCCGAGGAAAATGTGCAGAGTTCATTTGGAGCCCCCCCTTCCCATTGGGAGCCGTCAACTCAGCGGTTCTTAGCCCCGACACAGTAGCTATTATGGGGCTGCACTGACGACGACGCCGACGACTACGACGAGGACGACGGAGCCCCCGCTCATTTATGTGCCCCAACGAAATGAGCATTCTGTCTGGCACCAGGGCCATAAAATTATACACACCCCAGACACGATAGAGCGCACCAAGGATCCAGGGATCCTCCAATAGCATAACATTTGGAGCGTAACAATATGATTCGCATCCTCGGCGGAGCACCCCGCTACCGTAGCTCCATCTGCCTGTTATACCTTTAACTCGACCGTAAAAAATATAACTTAAGACGGTATGGTGCAGGGTGACTTTGGGGGCGCAGCGCCCACTTGCCCAGTCCCAGCACGGCCAGAGTATAAACACATCTGGAGGTCTGTTTGGCACCAAATATTCCCGCTTACGTGCAGGTCCCAGACCCTTTGACAGTTTTACTGGCAGACCATAAAAAATTTCAAACGAAGAGAAATCATTTGGGAGGAGATAAAAATTGAAAAGTGAAAACTGCAAGGATAAAAGAAAGAAATATCAAACAAGTCTCTGTGAAAGGCGCCCCAATCCCAGCCAGGAGAGTCTCCCAGGGCTTCGGTTGGCCTGAATCGGGCATCGGGCCCAATTCCCAGTTGTGTACGGGGCGGACAAAATGGATGAGGTCGACGCCAAATGAATATTAATAGGACCCACGACTGGCGTAAGATGCGGACGGTTGTCCGAAGGTTTCCCCAACGCCTGTCCGCCGCCACCCCCACCACCACCGCCGACGCTTGCCCTTCAAGGCTTTGGCCATTTATTAAACAGGCGAAATTTATAATCGAAGGACTCAACATTTTCTTGTCGGACTTCTAGGAAAACAATTTATTTCATTGAGAAAACGTTTTCTAGGCTGCTTGAAAAGTAGAAGGTAGAGTCGGCGCGTGGAGAATTTTAATATACAATGTATGTATAATAGAGCATAAACTTTTTTTGTAATCTGCATAAACATAATTCAAATGTCTTTAATATAGCCGAAACTTTTCGGAACAACACTGAAGTTGTTAGCAGTTCAAAAGTTTACTTATTTTTGCCATTTTATTTTGCAGTAGCCGTTTAAATTAGATTAATTGTTTGAATGACCGTTTAACAAAAACAGGATTGCTTATGATTTCTATTCTATTCTTCCTAAATATGGACCTCAGTGAGAAAAACATTTGGCCTAATATAAGGCTGTGGAAAATTAGAGGCACGCTCTGTGTTTTTTGGAATTCTTAATGCAAATCTTATGCTGTTAGCTTAACGTCTGATAAAGTTAGGCATTAATTTGGTCCTAAGGAAAAAAATTAACATTTGCCAAACTTTGTTAATATGCCCAGTATTTTCTGTTATTCTGTATAAAAACAAACAATTCATATGGCACATTTCCTAATTAAAACCTAAAAGCAATTAATTAAGTCTTTCTAATCAAATACTTTTGTGATAAGGACCTAATGCGATTTTCTCATCAGACCGATTGCCAATCTCTTGACTTACGAACTCTGGATTCCAATCGGTAAATTAAGGAAAAAGTTATCTATGTACATATGACACTAGAATGCTTTTTAGAAACTTGATACAAATTAAGGAGACATTCTACTTTCTCGAATTGAAAATATCGATTTTTTTTATAGTTTTAATAGAAAGAATATGCTTTGAAGAACATGTGCTCAAATTTGTGTGTAAAATCTTTCTCAGTATGATATAGCAATTTATGTATACCTATACATTTTTAATAGGTACGATTGACTTTTTTTTTAGCCCATAGATCATTTCAAAGAGCATAATCATATGTCCACTAACTCACAGGCGTGTTCTAAAGAAAAGCTTCGGCATTTTAAACTGTGTTAGTAAAAGATTAAATACAGCTAATTTGTTGTTCAATGTTCAATATTTTAAAGTTGCTGTTAATGCCAGTACCACGTTAAATTTCAAAATCATTGATTTTTCTTCACCCTAAAAACACTTTTCAAAATTCAGTATCAAAATTTTTCTTCGAAAAAAGAAAAGGGACAATCTCCAAAAAGTTCGGTGTTTCCAAATATTTATTGTAAACACCAATAAATAATATTACATATTTCAATATATTCTTGTTCGGTTATTCTGAATTTGAAACACTTAATTGGCGATTATCGAAAAGATTATCGAAAAATTAAAAATGTATGACTTTTTAAAAAACGCACTCAATTTAAATTAAGCTATTTATATGATCAAAAATGAAAGGCTTTATAAAACTTTTCAAAACACAAACGCAAAATTTGATATACCTACTTTTTGATTCTTAAGTGATAGGTTTTACTAATACAAAATTTTTCATAAATTACGACTGTGGAAAGCAATAAGTTAGAAAACATAAAAAACCTTTATTTTGCAGTATTTTGAACTTAAATAACTGTGAAATCCTTGGAATCAATTAATAAAAGTTGTATTAAATAACAAAATATATAGTATTTTGAAAATTTGCCAAAATTGCGGGTATGAAATTCCGTACATACATATATATTTCATCCATCCACTTTTGTTTCCAAAATTCACTACTAGCGTGTAATTTGATATTTGAAGCAATATTTGAACTGGATTTTTTAAATATTTTAAGTATGCAGGACCTTACTGATTATTTAAAAATTTTAATACTTGTACCTCGACATGTACATATTTCTTTACACGACTGATTGCTCCCAGTTTCCAAAGTGTTCATTGAAGGTCTTTGTGGCATACCTTGAATACACCTCAATTTGTTTACCTTTTAACCACCTAATCCTTCTCCCATCTCAGCGTTCCTCAATGTCAGGCAGCAAGCAGTAGACATTTTCGGGTGTCTCATACCCAGTGTGTAGTTTGTGGGTTAAAGGATAAAAAAAATAGAATGGTGTACATACATATGTACATACATCATAAGCCGTATGCATGATAAAATAATTAGTATAAAAATCGATATGCATGTTTATGTATAGTATGAATATAGATTCACAAAATAATGGCTTCGCAACCAAGAATTTTTAGGCAGGCCTATGATTTTGATTTCATCCTTTAAAGAGCTTTTAGGTCTTGGAAACTGAAAATCATTTATTTTTGAAAGGGCTCTTATAAACGCCCCGGAAAAATGGAGCCAATTAGAACTAGTATTTATATGTATACAGCTAGAATTTTTCTGCTCGAAATTCACCGTCTCATCCATGAAGTAATTGCGCATAATTCGTCAATTATTCATCGTCTCAGTTGAATTTTGCGCCTTAATCCCGACATTGAGGAGGCGGCTTGATTTGTGTATGAGTGCGACCAGCGACCACGATGGGAAAAGATCAATACAATGCCTCGGTGGCAGAACGCGGCACGTTTGGCTCCATAAGTATTTTCGAAATTTGAATACATAACCCCTAATCAAGTGGAAAATTCAGAAACGTTTGCTAACTTAAATAAGGCAGTGAAAAGAGTAACAAGGGAAAAAGAGCCTTCAAGTTCCTTCTTTCTAGGCTCTAACAGCCGCAAGCCAATCCTGCACCCTCGACTCTGAGAAAAAACCTCCCCGTCGTTTATCATAGCCTGCCTACCCCGTGAAGGTACCCATAATCGGAACCGTCTGCTATAATCACAAACAATTTTCATCCGCCTCGCTCAGTAAGGCAGAAAGCCGACGGCGGGGGTAGAAAGGTCTCCCCAGCAACAACCTTGAAATTCGGCTCCCCGGAGACCGACGCTCCAGAGTTAAATGAACTCACAACGACGTCTGACAGCATTTTCCTATGCTTCACCAACACCTACAACGTTATCGGAATGACGTAGCCCTGGTTGCCCTTCATTTCCATCGGCTCGGAGGGTTCCTCGTTTGCCGCGCCGAAGAGAGGACGCACGTAGCCGGCAGCCGAGCTGTCCTCTGTAGCGCCATAAAAAAATATATTTCAATTAGAGGTTTATTTATAACGAGACGACAGGTGGGCCATTTGGGACCAAAAACACATTAAGTTTTTTTCCAGTCCCTAGAGGGACACCTTCGACCGCCCTCCTAGGTAAACCCCGCCCCTTCTCGTTTTGGCTCCCTGCCGAGATCCATCAACGGATGTCGGTTCAGGTGTTACAAATTTGCGACGAAAAAGAATACCATCAAAATCACCCAATTCGTGGAAATTAAGGAAAGTGTTCGTTTCGTAAGAAAAACCCCACACTTTGCAAACATTCGCTTCCCATTTGCGGCCAAAAGTGGTAAGGGGTGCTTTGTTTTTGTATGATACTTTGGGGTAGGCACCCGAAGCCCTTGATTGTTTTGTTATTCCACTCCAGGCGGTCCGAAAAGCATTCTTTTCTCATAAAGAGGGCTCATGGCCTATTCAGCTCCAATGGCTCAGCTAAACCGCAACCACCCATCCTCCAGAGCGCCTTGAGGAAATATAGCCATACATTATGTAATATGCGGGAGTAAGCATTCCTCCGGAACAATGGCGTAACAACCGCCCGAAAAACCGGGGATGACCTCTAAATTGTTTTACTTATTAAAGATCTTCTAAAATATTTTAAAAGCATAGTAGTTCTCGGATACGTTTCGATTTTAAAACTTAAAATGTCTTTAAAAAAATTTCTTTTTCTAAAACATAATATACACAATTTCATTAAAATTATGGTTTTTAACCATACATTTTTTTAACGAAAACTATAGGTAATACCAGTAATGTGTAAAATCATTATTTATTATACATATGTATACTTGGAAAACAGTTTTTTTTATTTGTTTATACAACTAAATTTCGAAATTAAACTAGGATAATTTTGTCAGGAATGAAATAAACACAGTTTCATTTTATCTTTTTTAAAGAAAATAATCTGATAAGTGGATATTAATATTTTTTATATTAAATACTAATAGTAGATTAAAAATCTAAAAATGTGGTATGTAAGTTAAAATGAATACGAAAAAACGATGAGTTTATTGGATAGAAAATCTTCTATTAATAAGAATAAAAGTTATCCCATTTTGGTTTTTCACCACTTATTATATGGATATGTATCTAAATAAACCAGAGCCAAATTAAAGAAAAAATGTTATTAATTCCAGCAAGTATTATGTTCTGATGCTATATCTTAAGGAATTAAGAATTTAAGCTCTAAAAAATTACATTTACTTATTTGCTTCATCAAAGAAAATTCTTATCGAAGTAATAAAAGGTAATAATTTGAATTATAGCTGCAAATCTCCGCATATTCTGCGGTTTAACACGTCTCAATGCTTGAGTTGGTTGGATTTTCTGCGTATCCTGTAGCTTTTCTTTATTTTTTTTATTTTATTTCTTTTATTTTTATGCTTTTTTCCTTGTGCGAGTCCTTTTGCCTTCGCAGCCTATCTTCGCTTGTTGGCGGGAAGTACCCACCAAAAGAAGCGACACAACACTTTGGGGGTTGCGGTAGGCTTCGGTTGCCAGTTACTAAAACCATAGGCTCCGGGTGCGTGTGTCACAAACGAGGAAACCCATGCCTCTCCAATGCCCTTCAGGATTGCCGGCGTAAGCAGGGCACCTCCCTCTAATACGCCTTGGGCTTTAGGAATTTTCCTGACTAGTGCATTTCGTGGAAAAGGCGATTTGTCTTCGCATCTATTTGGGCTCAATGGAACCCATCTGGAGTGAGTTTGAAAAATCAATTTTATATTAGAGGATATACCGGGGGAAAATTCAAAGGTCGTCCCAAGGACGATCACGGAATATTTGGACGGCAACAGCAGGCAAAAAGGAAAGGAAAAGCTTTCGAGGACTTTTCACATACAAGCACATGCTCAGGCGGGCGTTCGGTTCGTTCGGTGGCAATTACCCGGCTAGGGCTAGCCGGGTGAGGACCGGGATTTTGAGGGTTATGCGCGAAAGAGGCTTGTTAGACGCTCAGACGAAAAACCTGGTGCCACCCCCATCGTCCCCTGGGGCCCGGCGTCCTAGCGAAAAGGAAACCGGCAGTGGATTTCCCTTCTAGCTCAGACTGGGGGCTGTAGCCGTAGCTATGGAGGCGTTGACGGTTTGTCATATATTCGTCTACGCCGCTTCTATTGCCCTGACAGCTCTTTGTGTCTACGTTTTTGCGTTCTCCTTTATGTCCCCGCTCTGTAGTGTCTGCCGGATTTATTTTTGGGTACCAGGTTTTGGACAGCCTTCAACTGCATAGACGAAGGACATGGGCTGGGAGACTTCGGAGAACTAAAAATTCTAACATTTTCTGCTTTCCGTGGCGCAGTTTGCAGACACGAGGGTATGTAAGAATCTTTTCTTTTGATGAAGCATTGGTGTAAGAAAAGTACCTTTACCATCACAATACTAATACAAGTAATGCTGATAAAACAAATTACGAGTACCTTACCAGTACTGATTACTTCGAAAAGTTTAATTACAACTACAATTAACAGTATCTACTGGTAATATCATTATCGTATACTAACAGAAGTATCATTCAGAATTACTTAACACTATTTAATATTATCTGGTATTACCTAGCATTACCTATATTACACTAGACACTAGACTATTAGATTGTTAATGCTACCAATTATCAAAATCATGTATAGTGCATTTTTTTTTTATAAATATCTTTAATTTTTTTTCTAAATATTTGAGTTGGGTTTTGGATTTATAGCTATTTTTGTATTACAAATGTGACGCCGACGAACAAAACGATCTAATTACACAAAATTAAATTATATAGGACGAGCGAAAAACTGATTGACGTTTATATACTTAGCGTGATTTTCCCCCATTTAGACTTTATTTGAAATACATGTGTTAAATAAACTTGTATCTTGTACCTATACTTAAACGGAAGACATCGAAAGTGAAGGTTTTTTTTATGGAAATTGAAATTGGCAGAAAAAGAAGAAAGAGTTGATTTTATTGTTGCCTCATTTACGTATACTATAAAAGTACAAAATTTCAAAAATGAAACGATAGATTTTTCTGAAAATTATTTAATTTTGAATAAAGACGACCTCGATTCGAAGCTGTTAAAACTTATGCCGTTTCGATCGGAGTCACGAACTTCTGATTCCATATTGACAGAGCTTCAGGACGTTTTATGTGAAAACGAATAGGTATACAATTATTTAAAAAACAAATTTTTTTACCAAACGTGTAATTAGATCGTTTTGTTCGCCAGCTACTATCGGCATTTAACTAAATTTAACGGCAATTCTTTCTCGAGTAAAATTGAGCAGATTAAACATCCATAGCATGTAGTTATAGCTAACAAATTAAGTTAGAAATTATCCGAAGAGCAGGTTATAGGCTTTGCTTTCACTTCATTTGGACCCACCGACCGGAAAGATTTCCCACATGCCGTGAAGCTGGACTAGGCTAGATAGAGCATGGTAACCAACCTGAAATTGCAAAAAAAAAAAAAAAAAAAGAAGCGAAACTCAGCCAAACCTTTTCCCAGCTTTGCTTATGATGACTTGTCATAATTTAATTGCATATCAGTTCTGATTGCATCCTTCAGTCATCTACCTGTGCCGGCAGCACTGCGCGCGCAACTCGCGCAACCGCTGCGCGCCGTCGATCCGTCCGACGCGAAACGGATGTATCTGAGCTGTCAGAGCTGCAAGTGAACGTACCTGCGGGGATACCTGGGCTGACAGTACAATTAATTTTGAGCTCATTCAAGAGTTTTGGGTCGAGTCGCCGGCTAAATGGGCAAACTAATGCTCAACTACGTGACACTATGTGACCATATCGATCGGTTGGCGCGCTCCGCACCGAGATCGGCGCGCGGTGCGTCAATTACACTTCTGCTGTATGTCTAATGCCCGAACTAATTGATGTCAAGGTGCACCGCTTGATTTACACACGAGCATATGTGTGACCGCACTGTCGTTCGTGATTTTTTTCGCATCTCTCTTGCGCTCGCCTGGCTTATTTTCCGTAGCCTTTGTCAGGCCCGGCAGAGGTAGAGAAGCTTATATAAGAGGTGGTTTCCGAAAGTTCTCGGCATCCCCTCCCCACCCCCGGGCCATAAGCCTGCGCATATCTATCATGTTTTCATCCAATTAATTTTAGCGCTCCTGACAGGTAAATTGGCTAGCTAGTGGCTATCCACCGATCGTTTTTGGTCGCCTTCTGCTGCTAACGAGAACGAATTCTTTCCAAACGTTCTCGATCGGATCGAATCCAATCTTATCCAATCCAATCCGCGCTAAGCGATGCATTTAGGCCCAAGAATGCCCGCGTCCGCGAGAAGGTGTTAATAGGTGCAATTGGCCGCCCGTTCTAGCCGCTCTAGTGGCGGCTAGCTAAAATTCATAGAACGTTCTGCGAGAACGCCGCCGCCCGCCCCGCCAGAGGGAGCGCAGATAGGCTGCATATGGGGCCGGGGCGGACAGCCCGCTGCGAGCTGCAAGCTTCGAGCGCCGTTCTTAGAAGGCAAGGTATGCGCGCCGCGCCGCGAGTGCACTTTGCTGCACCGCGCTGCTGGTCTTTTTCTGCGACGCGCGAATTGGGTCTTTGAATTGTTTGAACTTTTAAGAAGTTAGTTCTTGACCAGAATTTACAGTAATTTCCACATTAAAAGGTGGACTGCTCCATCGCGTCTTTTTTTTCGAGTCGTTCGCGTGCTAGAACAAGATCGCGTCGAACTGAACTGGGCGCGTTTCGAGGCGAGCTGACTGCCAGCGACTTGATTTAGGAATTGCTGCAAGGCGCTGCTGCTGCTGCTGCTGCTGCTGCGGGCAATTCTGTTCTTATGACTTTTCATGCGTTCACGCTGATTCTGTCCTGGTTTGGGCCAAGGTTTTGGCACCAGTGGCCTTTAATTTCACTTGTTAAAACAATTTAACACTATGAGTAAGCGACACTTTTGTCAATGAATAAATAATTCGAAGAAACGAATCATTTACCACTTACGTAGAACATGGTGTCCTATTAAAAAAACGGATTCATAATTCGAGATTTTCCTACAACCATTGAAATATCAAAGACTATTGAAGTTATTAATTATTAAGAGATAGTGCACTAAAAATTACCATTAACGTAACGTAGGTTCATATGTACGTAAGGTGGATCACCGCAGGATGAGACTTTCAAAAAATTCAGTCTTTTTCCTTTATGCATTTTCCCAAACTATGTTTAGTCAAGTTATGAGAAAATTCCGCAAAATAAGGAAGTTAACAATTTTGGAATAGATCAGGCAGTGAAATTAATTGCAATAATGTGCCTGATCAAGATTTCCTTGCATACCCTTGTCTACCTTAAAATCAACCCTCTATCACCCTTCCCTTAAAATCGGATTTGAATTGTATATAGAGTAAGTTCGTGCAAGGATCTCACAGTTCTAAGACGGAAGCGAAAGGGTACCTACACTTTATCCTTTCTCTCAGTATCCAATATCTTATAATTCACAAAGTTAAACTTTTAAAGAATTAATCATTCAATTTTAATACTAGTACTCAATAAATTGAAGGAAAGGTGACAGTGAGCGATCACGATAGAATTTAGTGAGCTTTTAATTTACCTTTTTTTATATGAAAAATAACAAACTGAAACTTTAATCTTTTTTTCCACAAAAATACTTTTCCAGTGATGTTGAATTAGCCAGATATTCAAATCATAAATAAACTAAAAACGTTTTACAAAGTCATCACGTGCATATTACAGAATTGAAAATTTTATATACCAACAATAAAAAAATATTATCCAATTATTTTAACTTAAGACAAAAACCTGTGACTCAGGAATTGAATAAAGGATTATGGTTCATAAATCAGAAAAATGTTTTAAAAGAACTGTCCCGCCTCTGCACCAAACATCCATCATGACAAATGTTTACCACAAATATCTCAAACTCCTAATTTACTTAAAGTTTTATATTCATCTTTTGGATGTTCGCCGGTCCAGCCAAATCCCTTCTTCGTAAATTACCAAAAAGTCTAGACATAAAAGAACTCACCCAGAATAATTCGCTGAGTGTGTTCGCCAAACTACGGATTGAAATCAATCCGACAATTTAACTCTCTAGGCATTAAGCGTCGCGTCTTAATAACTTTTTTTCATGAAACTAAAACATATCCACAGAAAATCGTTTCAAATAATGAGTTTTTTCGTTTCGTTTAATTTTTTTAATGAAATTCAGAAGCGTTCGTTCAGCCACAAGTAGAAGAATTCTCTCGGCTTGAGATAATAAATGGCTGACACAGAAATGTGTTTACAATTGATTTTCGGACAATTTCATTCGACAGTTTCAGTTCGGTAATTTTTCTTTGTCTCAGTTCTTTTAGATTTCGACATCGGCTATTTAATGAATTTTTGAACTAACTTCAAGAAAATAGGCCTAATTTTATATGTTTTCATGAGATCGTGTAAATCTCACTTGAATCTCAGATGAATTGCTTACGAGTTACTTACATGACTGAAAATAAATCAATGAATTTTTCGAATTTAACTTCCGGGCGGAAAATTCAATTTAGACGAAAATTAGGACGGATTGAGAGACTTCCGATCACAAGACAAAGTGCTTTGTTTGTAGCCAAGAGTTGTTAGCGCGTAAAATAATGAATAATGATAAAAATGTTGGCCAAAAATAAAATATTAAAGATATTTAATGTACAACTTGATTAAAATAATATACAAACAATGCTTAATAGATTTTATTCAATATATGTAATTATTATTGCTATCTTATGTTCCATTATATTGTAAACGCAACTACTATATACTTCATCGATCATGAAAATAATACTTTAGTAATTTGTACAAATTTTAAGGTAAAGGACGAAATAATATAAAGAACGGAATTAAACTATTAAGAAAGCAATTAGGCTTATGAAAGACACAGAAAAATTTCATGCGATCAATTCTAATAAGTTGATCTTTTGTATGAAGTAGGTACCTACCTACTAAATGAAAATGAGCAAAAGTTAATTTCAAAGGGTGTTTCGTAGTAGTAAAGAGAGGCCGCTAAAATGTTTACAATTGTGGCGGAATAAAGAAGCATTCAGATTAAAACATTTACACCTCATTTTATCGTAAGTAATCAAAATGTTGAAATACTCAAGAAGTTACCATGCCGACCTTCATCTATTTTACCTAACGAATTCTCAGTAGAATACCAATACACTTCATCATCCATCTTCTTTCCTAAATCATCAATTCTCATTAAACGATCCAAAGTGGTTTCAATTACGACACTAATAATGTCGTCTAGACTCCAATCATCCGGGTTGAGTGAAGGCAGACGTAATAAAATAGCAATATTTAAGCTGACCAAAAACCGAAGGGACCATGCATAATACAAGCACGATTATAGTAGGTATACCATATTTACCAAATTCGCTCACGTTGGATATTTTAAGGCCTAAAAGCCTCGTCCAAATTGTCGGACTTATAAAAGTAGATATATCTTAGATTTAGTTACAAAGTGTACTTCACCTATACTGATAATACATATAAGTGTATGTAATAGCCAATGTCTATAGATTTTTATAACTGTACTTGGTATAAACTTCAATAAATAAATGCTATTTCGCTCTGTAAGTATAATATAAAAATATATCACACTTATCTCACTGGTATAAAATCTGCTGAAATATTTTTCCTGTGATGAATTACCAATCCTAAAAACTTTGACGATAGAAAAACTCTTAAATTTCAATGGGACCTCCCACTAAATCTCGGCATGGTCTACAAAATCCCGGTTGCTAGGTTGGTATATCTTCCACATATCATTTTCGCCGGAATTGTCAACAAGCAAACCCATGGCCGTGTAGATTGAGATAAAAATCATCGATGGCAGCCTCAAGTATATAAAGACTAAAGGTTCAAGGGGAACGCTATAAATTTCGAGAATATGCTTTTACAAACAGCCTAACAGTCGCTTTCCACTCCCCCGCAATTGCCTCCTAGATTCAGCCTGAAGTACCTAACCGTCTGCCTGAAAAATTGGGAGTCATGGCAGCTTTCAAGGCCACCAAGATGAGGTCGATCGCTTTTCCCGTTATGTACGTCCTTCACCTTCAAGGGAGGCAGTTTGCGGCAGTTGCTTGTTCTTCGTTCCTCGCCTCCCCTCTCCAACATGCTTAACGCTAACCCAGCAACTACCCACTTCCCTTATTTCAGCTCAAAATTCCTGTATACGTGCGTAGGTGTACCTCACAAAGCGTCCCGGTGCTTCTTAGGGCTGAAGCGCCCTCTATCACCCTCCCAACCCCTACAAAACGGCAATGAGCACGCAACCAGCGTCGGTGCGTATAACACAGCTCCTCCGCAGTTCCTAACAAGCAGTAACCAAGGCGAGGTCAAAATCTGCAAACCCAGTTTTCAAGGTCGCGTCGTTTATTTCTAGGCTGACTTTACAAATCGATAGGGAGGGGATTCCGGAGAGCCGCCGGCGGTCGGAGATATGCCGAAAAGAGCAGGCATAGGCTCAGTCCCAGGCCCAGGCGAAAAGGTTTCCCCCTGCGTTATGTTTGTGGGCCTTGATGACATCCACCATCCACCCACACCCGCACTCTGCACACCCCCGACAGCTCCCGCACACGCAATGGGGTGGATCCCGAAACGGCGCGTAGGCTGGCTGAGGGGTAAATTTTTCATGTAGAGCCGTCCAAGGATAAACCGTGACCTTGGACTTGAACGTTGCCTCCGTTCCAAGGGTGAAAAACTCTTCGTCGGCGTCCTCGAACGCAGCTTCGGTTGCTGATTTAATCAAATCAAATGGCCGAGGGAAGCTATTTCCTTGCCGCCTTGGGATCCGGCGGCTATGTGCTTCGTGCGCATTTCGGGCGTCGGTGGGACAAGGTGGTACATTCAATTTTTGGGGAAAAGGCCTCCCAGCCACTTCCTTTTTTATATGTATGTATGTCTTTCAGTGTGTAGGCCTATTTACTGTTTTCGGAGTTTTACAACTGTATAGGTGTGCTTGACAAATTTCCAGACTATCTGATTGATGGGGGCCAGTTTGCTGCTCGGCCTCCCCAAATCCATGAGTGTGGGGAAGGGGGTATCTTGCCGCCGGGGGCGATCCAGTGGGAGAACTCTGTACGTGATAAAGCACTAGAAAATTAGGACAAATTGACGTTCCATGTAATTTTATCTCCCACATTAGCAGCAATATTCTGGCTGGGCGGTACAGCAGCGGCCCTGACGACAATCGCTTTTGAATTGAGGTAGGATTTTTTTTCGGGGGAGCTGTGGTTCCTTTTTTCTTGTTTGGCCCTTTCTCTTTAAAGGGTTAATGCATTGTGCCTAAATGCTGGTCTGCTTCAAACCGGGCTAGGTTTTGTAATTAAAATTAGGTGCGAACAATTTCAGTGGCTCGTCACAACGGTTGAGGATCACTGTCTGAATTAAATTAAGGGGTAAATTGAAGATGACACCATAAAAGGGATTTCAGTTTAGTTGACACCGTCTAATGAACATTTTGGAGATTTTTAGAATGAGGTATAAGGAAGTTTTATATAGGTACATGTCTTGCAAAAGCTTTTATAATAATTGTTTTCAGATTTTTAATTCTATACGAAAGAACGTTGATCTTCTATCTTTTGAATGTAGTGTTTGAATTTGATAGAAAATGCATGCGGAAGGATTGTAGAGCTGTTTAAAAAAGGCAAAATTATATGCAAAGATTTGAATTGAGAATAGTCTATTTAAAAGAGCCTATACATATTTCCACCTTACGGTAATTCAAATTTTCTTTTTACTAATTGAAAAACTGTCTTTTGATCGAAAGATGTTATTTCAGCTCATTGACTTTGACTATGTTACAATTGAACTACGTTTAATATTTTTGTTTGTCGACTTTTATTAAATTTATCAAATATGTATTCACTTATCCTAAATGTAATTAGTGTAAATCAAAATAAGCTATTTTTACTTTCCAAACAAAGGGTTAAACTTCTATAATATCTAAACAAAAGGTATTTTCTTTCATAAAAAAACAGAATAACACTGTTCGTTTATTTAAGACTTTATAAAGGCTGATTGATGCGGAAATACCCTCAGCCTATAGGTGACGAGGAAGACAGTACAGTAGACATCTTTTGTGAAACGTAATACAAAGTTAGATTTATGATGTTGTTAATACTGACATTTTGCACCGAATCGAACACGATGAGCCTGTACTAGCAAACCATTTTTAAATAAAAAATATAAAATCAATAACATCGGCTGTTTTATTTTTTGTATAAATTTTGTAAAATTCAATAAACAACTCTATGTATATGTACCTTAAATAAAAATATTTACTGAAAAATAAAAATACGGAAGAAAGTGAAATTACTTCTATTTTCGGCCGAGTTGAGATAGGTCGTGGAATGTTTTTTAAACTTATTCAATCGTAATCTCCATCTCTTCCAATATTTGCCTTCAAAATGTAACTTTTCCCAATGACCCGGAGAAAGTGTAATCAAATCTTAATTTGATATAACTCTGAGGTTAACGCCCGAGGAGATTAGCGAATTAAACAAATTTCCGTTTAAACCAAGGCCAAATTGGCAATTAATAAGATTTGGAGAATTTTTTTTTCTTATCAAATTTTGAAGTTATTTACAACAATTTAAGAAGTTCTGGTGGGATTAAACGAGTAAATAACTTACCTAGGCTCCATGTGCACAAAGTAAAGCTATGACATGATGTCGTCTTACCTGCAACGAAGAAAAAATAAATTGAATTAATCGAAAATTCCGCTCACAACGCGAGGTACTCTTATAAGAAGGAGGAAGATAAGTAAAAATTGGCCTTTTTCTTTGTTTTCATTTTTGAAAAAGTAAGGGAAGACTGCAGGTACGGGCTGAATAAAAAAAGGACATGCACGACCCGCGTCGGCAGCAAGTTTCGATTAATTTTCGATATTTTATCTTCACAACTCAGCGCTTCCAAGGGGCTTTCCTTGCCTAGGTTCGGTTGGCACCTTGGCATCTTGGCACCTTGCGCTGCTTTGTATTCATCGCGGCCAGCGGCAGACGGCAAAGGCGTGCGGCGGAGGTGCCTCCTCCTGGCGAGGTGTCTCCAGAAGCCCTTCGTGGCGGTTACCGGAAGGAGCCAAGATTTACAGGTTTTACACTGCATCGGGGCTGCATTTGTAATTATTATTCCGGCTGGAGTGCAGCGTCTCGCTTGTATCCTTTATGATTAATTCGAAGCCAATTGCACTCGGCCTTTCCTTTATCGAGGCACTTTGGGGTAATGGAAATTGATTTGTCGTAGGTCAATCGCGGTGAATGGGCAATTGAGCGCAATTGCGCCGTGCTTGGGTGGCGTTTGGCGTTTCACTACATTAATTAATTATGCACGGGGCAAGAGGCTCGCATAAATTATTGAGGATGGGGCATTTCTGCTCGGCAACAAACATTACTAAAATTAAAGAGTGCTTGGCAATCATGGGCTGTCGAATTGCTAAAAAATTTTAGGAATCTGGATAATTCTCGGCTTTTTAATGTAGGTAACAATTTTGAAAATATCTAAATACATATGGGTACACTCTAAGAAATGTTCGGGTTTCCCTACCCTCTTTTGGGAAGGAAATCGAATATATCAGATGTAAAGTAAATTTTTTGGCATTATCTAATGTAGGTAGTAAGGAATACGTAAAATACTACAGATATTTTACACATCCTTAAGAAGAAGAAAGAAAAGAAAAAGAAATACCTTCACAAAGTGATTTAGCTGAAACTTCGGTTGGGAGAATTTATATCGTATTATAGATTTACATCATTTAGACGTTCTTTTACATATTGATTAGGTACGTTATGTTTAAAATCACACAAAATTTACAAAACTGTAATTTCACACTATTTTACTGAATTACACTCGTGATGAATCGTGATCTATAACAGCGTGATTTTGAACTCAGTTTTTAGAGTATACACTTATTTATTTAACACTAATCCCTTCATATCTAAGTGGCATTAGTTACCAAAAATAATTGGTGGGAAAAGTACTCTAACACTTAAAAACTTAAAAATTGTTATGTTATCATTTACTAAAAGAGTTGTCGAAAATGTAGAAATGAAAATTTTAGCCTTGATATTGATTCTACACCGTGCAATTATATTAAAAAATATTTAGAGTATTTACTTAAGGGACTGTTTTATCGTTATCAATATCAGGCGATGAATTTTCATATAAAAAATTGTGATAGTTCCAAAGTAAGAATACGGATTAATACGATTACGAAGCTTTTAACCTCAAAATATTCCTGAACTTTTCGCTGCTTTTATTTAACTTTAAATTAAAACAACAAATAGTGTCATATCAAATAATTATTTTTAAACAAAAATAGTTAAAAAGAACCACTAATTTAAGGGATTTGCCTTCAAAACAGAAAACTCTATTCCATGCATAAATTGATATTTCTTGACTATAAATTTGAGGAGGCCTATGAAACTCATTACATATAAAGATTAACAAAATTGTCGATTTAATTTCTCTAGGAAATGTTTTAGGTTTCATACTAATGAAGAAAATTCGTAATAAGGAATCAGAAATCGCTTGTTCTAAGATTCGTGAGCGTATTATATTTCCAGAAAATAAATATTACCTTTATATGTATGTTTGTCAGATACTCATGTTTTCTTTAAAAAATACTTTAGAAATTGAATATATTTTATCTAATGATTTCACAACGAAATAAGCTTTAAAAAAATCGCTCTCATTTGTTTTTACGTAATGTGGTGTATGTGTAGTATACGTAGTAAGGTCTACAAGCATTTTGAAGGGAGTGCGTTAGATGCAAAATTGAATGTTATCTATTTTTATTAAACACTCCACATATGTATGTATACTTACTTAGTTTATATGATGATAATAAATAAAATATTAATCCAAAATTAAATTGATGATTCAATCATTCAATGGGAATTTAGTAAGAAGACAAATAAATTTGATGTACCTACTGAATTTTTGGGTATATTGTACTTGACTTTTTGCAATATCTCGAAAACGGTTCTATATGTACCTACATATAGATGGATTTTTCAATGTGTTTTAGAAATCGCCACAATAATACAGGGACGGTGAGAAATCCAGACCGTCCCTAAAATAAGTGTTGTTTTTTATCCATCCCTTCATTTGGTTACTAAATATAATTAGACTCGGCCGTTGCCGTACGCCAGGAGCCCTATTTCTACAATCTGCTTTTTTAATCTAATTTTTTTAGTGTAAGTTCAAAAACTATTCTTGCATAATAACTAACGCTTAAATTAACCTATCATCTAGTTAATGTTTAGCTAATTGGCAGAAAAGTGTCACGGTAAATTAAATATCATTTTAAGAACTTTGTTTTGTAAAACCTATAATTTATTTACAAGGTGTGCATCACTGAGAACAAATAGGAACTCCATAGAGCAAAAGGGTTTGAAAATTACTTCACAAATTATGTGGATGATACCAAGATATTTAACTTATGACAAGATCATTCAAATTCTGATCAAAGATTTAGTTTTCCATTTGGCAGCTAAGAATTGAGTTTGAATTTCTATTGATGAAAATAATCATGAAAGTATGTATGCACCAATTTTATTCAGCCATAGTTGCAATTTCGTGCAAATGTATGGATTATGCTCAGGGGAACAAAAGATAAAATTAAAATTAATGAACAATTTTCTACATGCGGAAAAGCGGCAGTGTAAACATAATACAGAAACAGAATCGGACCAAGAAACGAACGTTGGGGAACTCCCGCAGTAATTGTAAAATTTAAAGAGTTAGCCTTTTTCCCATAACATGTTTATTATTTTTTGGAGGTCGGATGTATTTAATTACCTCAAAAATAGCGTTTCTCACACTATACAACCCATTTCCGGAGATTTAAAATTTCGGTGATCTCGAAAGGAGGCCAGTGAGGTCCTCTACCCGCCTCGAGCGGATCACCACGAAGAGCATGAAAACTCGCCCGCACCACGCACTGCCAATGAACCGTGCAGCGCAACATGCACTCGAGTGGCTCATAAATAACTCACGGGCCAGCAACATGTCGGATGACGTAACAAAAATGACATAAACCCCGCGATTGCACCTCCCCGTCGATCTTAAAGACGGGATGATCTCAGCCTGCGTGGGAAAAAGGGTTCATAACTTGGCCTAGATTTTGAGAAAATCTCCCAAAGGTCACGTCTCCACCTCGGTCACATATGGGAATTTTTGAAATTTTCGGTGATGGATGGGCCTATTACCGGCGGGGTTCGGTTGCTTTTGGCCAAGTGCGAATTGTGAAGAAATCGCGAGAATGTTCGCTTTCGCGGCTGAGGAAGTTGCGAGTTGCGCAACGTTCGAGCAGCAGCATTTGAGTTTGAGTTCGTTTTGGTTCCCACCCGCGGCCGGCCGTCACCCCTTGCCACTTGTATGAGCGCGCTGCTGCCATTTGATTCTTGACCTACGATAATTCGCGACTTGTTTTTCTTGCACAACATCGAAAACGGAGCCGACAGGGGAAATCAATTTATTAACGTGAATATCGCAAGTATCGCGAATTAATAAGAGCCGTGCAGTGCGCGGTCTTCACGATGGAAAATTCGAAAAGTGCGAGCGGCGCAAATAAGTCCGAGGATGTCTTGCGGTTTTTCTGTTTACGTCGCGCGAACCGCGACTGCGACGACGGCGCAGTGGCAGCGGGCTGCGGCGGCGGGCGGCGGCGGCGGCGACGGTGTTCTACGGCCGCGCAGAGCGATCTTATCGCGGGCCACGATCGCGAAATGTTCTGTTTCTGGCCGCGGCTTTTTTTTTACATTTGTTTGTTTCGCTACATTCGATCTTTTCCTGTGATTGAAATCTGCGCGAAACGGGTTTTTTGCTATCGTTTGCAATTTTGCGAAACCAGTTGCGTTGCATTTTTATGTTTTGTAAGGTGCCCTCATCCTGGCGCACGGAACGGCTGGTCAGTGGACCGGAAGACGGGTTTTTCTCGGATTTTACGGCGTATCGCCGCGATTCGATCTGATCGACAGTTGATTGCCACTTTTTATCGCTACCTTTTTTTCACCATATGAACTTAAGTGTATATATTTTTTTCTTCTTCTTCTTCTTGCTGCTCTGCAGGTTCGTCTGTTTTCGGCTCTTGGCTGAACGAGATCGCGACTGAGTCGCAAGATCCGCTCGAAAACCCGGCTTGAGGCTTTGTGCGGCGCGCAGCATGCAGCCAACAATGGCAGTCATCAAATCTTTTGCACACTCGACTCACTTGAAAACGGTGTCGAAACGCTTTAATAGTTTCTTGCGCCTCTGGGTGGCTGCTTAAGCGTTTTCTGCGGAGTGATTATTACGCTTAAGGTCGTGATGCCGTTTTTGCCGGAATGCAGCGCACTTTTTTGCTCTTTATCTCTTTCGTGTGAGCTAATGAACAGAGGAAATTGCCCGACATTTGCTCCAATTGCAGCATTTTTGCAATGCGTTTGAATATTTTGATTAATTGGTTTTGGATTACGTTAAAAAATAATTGGATTTTTTTTTAAGTTGAATTTCAAGGCCTCTCGATTGTAAGGGCTTAAAAGGGAACCCCATTAAGGATTGAAAAACTTAAATTTCTCTTTGAAGTGTTTTTGAATAACTAAATAAAATTTCTTAAATTCTTTATATATAAAATAATAACTTTAATATTTCCTACCCAGAATTTTAAGTATTCAAATTCATAACTAGCAGTTCAGAGTGCCCATCACAAATCGCATTAAAATTGTGTGCATGTAAGAACAAAAGCAAAACCGCTTATTTTTTAAATTACTTTCCTTTGAAAATAACATTAGGCAAAAGCGAACACTAGAAATTTAAGGGCCAGGATTAGGTCAGGAACATACTGAAGTAGGTAGGTCTTTGCATATTTTTATGTATAACAAATAATAACTAAAAATACCTACAAATTTAAAACGCAGTTGAAAAACGAGCGAAAAGTAGACTGAATCATTGAACAAGAAATTTAAATTAAAAGATGAGCTCAAGCGTCGACCCTTTTCAATCTTATTTTTTTCACCCATCGACATCAAGCAATTTTTCCTTCATTTTTGATTAATTTTTCACAAAATGCTGATATTAGAAAGTACAACTTCAAGCTTTTCCTATATACTATACATAGTATACATATGTATGTATAATGTATATTGCCACCTAAAAGGTTTTATTTTTATTTTTTATTTTATAAAATTTACTTCTTTATTATGATAATTCCTTATCTTGTAGAATTATATTATCGAATTTAAGAATACGAAATCACAGTTGAATCGAAAATGGTATCATATTCATATTTGCAACATTTTTTCAAAAGTAAAGAAACTGTAAAAGAGGACAGATGCCCCAAAATATTTGATTGTTCAAATACGGACAAAATAAAAATCATTTGTCGAAGCATAGAATAACTTCCTGTTTTCATAGATCGTAGAAAGTCTTACAATTTTTTTACCAAAAAAATGTAGTTCTTATATAGCCTGGAAAGTAAAGATTTTCATTTCTTATTTAATTTCTTCTGTTCATGTTTTATACCATATTATATATAATAGATAATAATTATATCATCTCTTAGCATTGACGCTGTCTTTCAGTCAACGTTTGAAACTTTTCACTTTTCCTTATATAGCATAAGCCCGGTTACGTTTCTTTCTACTCTAGGTTTCGGAATCTTAAAATTGATTTTGCACAAATTTACTCATACAATGTAAGTCGAAAGAAATGTGACATCGTATATAAACTTAATTGAATCGACTTCTTTACTTTTTCTGTAAATAACTCTTCACATAAACAAATTAAGACAAAAATTTCTTACGTTTATTATTATACACAACAAATGCGTTCTTGTCACTATTGGTAATTAATAAAATAAGATATTTAGTTTACTTCCGTTTATTTTAATAATTTGTAGACATTTTTATACCTAATACAAAGTTGAAAACATCTTTAGTTTTGGTTTTCATTTAATTTATAAAGAACCTTAAGGAAATGCAGAAAATTGTGACCAAAGAAATCAAATTTTTGAAATTTTGTAGTTAAATACGTTGAGAAATACAAGAAGGAAAAAATTTCACCAATCTGTTCCAAAACATTTCATTACATAAAATATAAAAGTTATAATTTTAATGGTGCATAAAACGCACGCATTCCTTTTTATTTATCCCCTGAACACGAAATGCAGCAATCAAGTCTACGTCACGGAAATCCCAATTACTGTGTTGTGAAATGCTTAACAATTTGGCGTGATGACTGGACATTTTGACCCCAAATTAAGCACTCTAAAAAGGTTAATTTTCAATTGCCAGCAGCTCCGCCCCCGCAGCTCTCGTCGGAATCAGACACAAATCAAAATATCTGAAGTCCGATCAGTTTCTGCACGCGCAAGATCACCACTGAAAATATTTCTCATGTGGTATGTGGCCTAAAGCAAAAGTAAAGATTTTTCCGCGTAATTACCACTTACAAAACACACGGGCCTCTGACACATTTCAGAGGACCCAAAAAGCAAAAACTACTGCGAACCTGTCCCCGGCTGTGATCGGCTAATCCACGCAACTGGAGAATCGTTGCAAAATCAAATTAGAAAATATATTTTTTCTCCGTTTCAGGCGTGCTAATCTGCCGGCTGATGAAATCGCGATTTTTGCGCGATCCAGCCCGCGAACCCTTTCTAAAAAACAAAGCGCACGCATACGAAAGCTGGGTACAAGCCGCGGCTGCGCGACCCGCTTATGAATTAATCATGTTTTAGGTTTACCCGCCGCAGGCGAGATATTGCCAATTAGCTGGGTGCATGTGGGCCCGCTACACTTTCATTTTTTTCGGCTTTGGTTTCATGCTAATTCCAGAAATTAACATCTGTCAAACAAATTAAGGCTGCAGACGCGACAATTGTTCCTTCCCGAAGAAGGGTTCAGGCCGCGACCATCTTCGCCCGTTTCCTGTGTTTTCGGGCGCGATTGCGACACCTCCGTTTGCTTTTAGACGAGCGGCCGAGGAGGTGAGGCGGCGGTGTTTTGCCAAAAAGCCTTCTTGGTCTGATCTAGAAGCGAACAAAGGCAACTTGGCGAGAAAAGGGGTCCGCGAAAGACGCCAAAACCAAGAAAAGATCCATCACCGGAGCGGCGGAGTTGCGAAAGCTTCCTGAACACGTCTGCCGCCACGGACACAATGGGCCACAATGCAAGACGCGGGCATTGTAAATAAAAACACGCAATCGCCGTGGCCCAGTCGAAAAAGAGCCGCGACAAGCCGAGCCCGCAGCGGTTGCAAAAAGCAAAACGACTTCACGCTTTTTTGCCCTGCCGAACTTCAACTTCATTTGTTAATGCCCTCATTAAGGCCCCGTCGCGCAAAAAGGTGCCCGAAATAGCCGCTGGAAGTGGCTGGGCCGCAGTCGGGTCTCTCCGGCCCCCGCCCGCCCGGCGAGTCTCGACGCATTCGCTTTCGGTTGCGGAATTCAAAATTTGCAAATTTTCATTGCCGTCGCGGGTGTCCGCCCAAAATTTGCATTTTATTTGCTCATACGCTTTTTGTCGCCGGTTATAGGGCTGCCAGGTCTCCGGATGAAGGTTAAAAACTTAGTCCGAAATAAGTTCATTTTTTATGCAACATTACATCAACTTTGAAATTCGGTTGCTCCCACCGGGTTTTTTATGACCCAAAGAATGTCGTAGAGTACGCGTTGCTTTCTACGCAGAACCCTCCTAAATCATGTAAGTTTTTAAGTACATAATTTCAATATGTTTATATACAGTGCGGTCTAAGAAATATTTTTATTATAGGTTTCAAACACTCGAAACATCGATGTTTTTATAAATAATCGGCAAACAATATTAACATAATGCAGCATAATCGCTGATGATTATTAAATGAGCCGAAACTTTAATCCCCTTATTAGGAAGGTCACTTGAGGAGCGTCTAGTCTACAATGGCTAATTATTTTTTCCGAAATTTCAGCTTTTGATTTCAATCTTGTTAAAATCTTTTGTTTCCAATCTTAATCTCCACAAGAATTGAGTGTCTTTTCATGTATGTATATTAGTCTTAAAATAATTATGACTGAGTCTGATCAAATCTAGCTATTTACACAATACGAAAAAATTGTATCGTAAAATATAGCCGAAAAGCCGTACCCAAAACAAAACACAAAATAGTTTATTTTTACAAAAGGATCTATATCCTTTGCACAATGGATCAAAACTGTCTATATGTATTAACAAATTTATGTATTTGCTAAAACTAGTTATTAAAAGTTTAAAACATATTAGAATCGAAATAAGTTCGCATATTGACTCTGCTTTTTATTAACCACACAAATTCTAACCCCCTGCGATTTAGAAGATTTGGATCATTTTTGAAGAACAGTGTACCATGCAATTATGTAACTATTTTTGAAAATCGGTGGAGTTTGACCTTTTCAGTGTCAAGTAAGCAAAGAAATTTCGAAAAATAATTATATTATAATAAGGACACAAACGAATTAACTTAAGCTTTAAACCAGAACTGAAAATAAACTTACATTATTAAAGATAATGTAATACATATATCGAAACTTTCACACTTTAACTTCCGTGTGTGGTTTCATCCCTCAGAAACATTAGAAACATATGAAGTCAGTGTCAACTTTTGTAGATAATTTACATTTAAATACAAATGACGTAAAATTTCATTAACAACTATTTTAAGGCAATCAAATTCAATTACAATAAAAACATTTAAATTTAAAAAAGAAGTGAAGTTTTTTTTACAAAAATTCAAATAAAATTGTACAAGATGACTGAAACAGTTGTGTTCGAAATGTAACCAAAAAAATTGCCTCTGCCACTTTGGAAAATAAATTGAACTAAAGACTGCCAAATCCGCTCTAATTTAATTTAAGATGCGTTTGAATAAAAAGGGGTTTCCAATAGGGGCGCTCGATCTTTGACATTCTTCTGTGGTAATGCTAAAAATCTATCATCAAAATTTTTTGACATTTATTGTCAGTGCATTATACCACTTCATCATGGATAGGTACAAAAATTGTATACAATTGTTGTTTTATTTGAGTTCAAAGTTCGAGCGCTCTTAATGGAAAACCCATTTAGATGGCTTGATCTGGTTGAATTGTAATTAAAACAGGTGTAATTTAAGTGTATGTAAATGCTGTAAATATAATACATACATTTATTTTTGCAGTAATTATCTGACACACAAAGCTGGGTTAAAATTAACACTACTTTTTTTAAAAGATCAATTGATCACTTTAAAGTGCACATTATCAATTTCTCAAACTTGTTATGAAACCAGATTGCGGAATTGTTTTACGGAAATAATTCTAAAGAAACATTAGAAGACTTTCGTGATAACGAACTGGGACGAATCGATGAAACGACTGTTCGTTACATTGTTTTATGTATGATATAAGAAGTATCAAGAGGTGTTTGATAAAAACTGTGTATTCTTGACTTAGAGCATAGACATAAAAAAATGCTGAAACATACACACACAGTGTACGTGATATTACCATTTTTTGGGGGAGCTCTGAAGAAAGACAGACAATTTTAGCAAGCGAGAAAAGCTATAGGAGCATTCCTGTATGCTGTCGAGTTTTGCAGTTTTGGTTTACTTTGATTAATTTCGAGGTGCTCTTGGTCATAGACAGCGTTAAATAAAAACTTTAGTGGGGTACATGTAACAAGAATTTTTAATTTTATTCAAATATTAGATAAATTACTATTGCAATCCCGAACGAGTTACAAGAAGTCTGATAAAAATAACGATTTAATTTTAAAATTTACATATGCAAATTTCAGTGAACCATCTCTTAAAATTACCTTTTTTTTACGCCTGTACTGATGTTTTTAATACTAAAGTGCGAAAACTCACACATAATTGATTTGGGTACGCTTGACAAGTCATATCGCACTTCCTTACGTTCATGTTCTAAGATTTTTGAAGGAACTAAGAAATTCGTTCGTTATGGCGAGAGTTTATTGTAATTGAACTGTGATGTTATTTCTAAAGCGAAGTTTTTGAATTTTTCGCCTATTAAGCCTGGCGTTGGCAGCCCTATTCCAGATTCCTTCGCTTCACCTTCTTCCGTCGTTTTCTGGTGGCGGAGCACCCGCTGCCGACATTGTCGACACTGCGACTCCGCGACCGTCTACCTGTCCGAGTGCACCTCAGCCTACAGCGGGACCGCTGCAGCGAGTGAAAGTTGGCCTGATCTTGTCGCGACATTTTTCTCGCCGCTTTGAGGCCCGCTTCGTGGCATGTTAGGGCTCGGCCCGATCAGATCCGCGCAAAAACGCCCGATCCAATCAAGTTAATGTGACCCTTTCAGCCAGCGATATTCGGTAGTTGCAATTTGCAATTACCGTTTTCCCCTGTGGCCCCATTCGGGCTCCAGCAGGCGGCTGCGGCGGCGCGACGGGGCCTCGGTTACAAGAAGTAATCAGGGAGCCCCAGAGCAACCACTTGGCACTTTTCTTTTGTGCAACCAAACCGCTGCCGAATGCGCGCGCGCACTTGAATCTTTTTTGAGCAGGCGCATGTGACTCAATAATTTTTGAGTGCTCGAACTGAGCACCCACTTGGAGCCGCAAGCCGAGCGTGTCTGAGGCGTTATTTGTTGCTCTTCGGCTTTTTGCTTTTCTTTATCTTTTCTTTAAGTGAAGAGGAAAAGGATGTCATGGCGGCCGCTGGTGTTGCGGTTATTTAATGAGCCACTTGCTGCGAATCGAGTTATGTCACTTTTATCGGAACATATTGCAGGAAATCGAACTGATGATGCTGAGCTGAGTCAAGTACAACGCCTCTGTGTATGCGTGCCACTTTTTGCGATCGATGTTCAAGTCTTTTTGAGAGAGAACTTCATTTCACGGTGAATTATCAATAAATGATAACTCCAACAAAAGATATTATTCATATTTTGATATTCTGAAGCTAAATTATGCTTCCAATTTTTCTCTATTTATGACAGCAATTAGGGTTTTTCTATTTATAATAACAATTAGTCATTTTCTTCAAAATTTTCCACCAACAAAGTTTTCAGCACAAACATAAAATTTAAGATCAGATTAATAAAGTCGATTTTTTCCAATTTTTTGTCAATATAGATTTAAATAAATTATTCTTAACTGTTATTAATTCAAGCCAAATCTTTTTAATTGAAGCAAACTTTTCTATTCTTAATTAAGGCAAATCAAATTGCTGAAAATCAAAAAAAGCAATTTAAATAAATTAATTTAGACTTTAAAAGGCCAACATTCGGTCTTCGAAATCTATTCGATTATTCTGAATGTGTTAAGAGAGAGAGTAGAAAGTAAAATAGAGAAAAGGAAAGGGATAATAAATTGCTTTATGCTGAGTTTCCCTTTTAGTTACGTAGGTTACATATGGAACTTTTCCACATAGCACTTTAAAAATAATAACAATGCGTAAACAAATTATCGAGAGCTCTAAATGTGTTGCATTATCTTTTATATATGTACATACATATACATAACGAATTTTTACAAAATTGTTGTACTGCTAATACTATTAATTATGGCCTTTTTCATTTTTTCATCTTTTTGCAGCAAGAATCAACAACGAAATTTGATCATTCCGAATAAAATTAATTGTTTTGATTCGATTTTTGAAAACGATAATAAAATCTAGGCCTGATAAAGTAAACTTTACAATTTGATTTTGAGACGAACTTGATCTGTTTGACTTTTGATTGTGTATTTTTCGAATATCGGATGTGCATTTTATAGTACGAGTATGTGTTTTTATAGCAAAATCAGGTATGTATTTATAAAGTTTATTTATTACTCCGAGCAGCATTCAACATGTTTCAAAACAAACAGTGCTAAGAAAAATTCTATTTTACAGCAATGTCAGAAACTATTCGGAATTGCAGGTAAGAGGACGAAAATAGCACCTAGGAAAGGCGTTCAACCAGAATTGAGGCCAAAAGTATGCACTTACATTGAAGCACTGCACTGGTAGAATGCATGCCACCTGTGCAACGTGAACGTATCCGTGCCAGCCAAGCCGGGCGCGGTGACCAAGTTCCACTTCCGCGCCGAAAGCCCGCCTGCCAAAAACCGATAAATTCGTTTATTTTTAACCGAAAAAAAAATAAATGCATTTGCATACCTACTTAAAACCAGTTTACATTTGGGACCTATCTTGGGGTGATTTCAATTATATCTGCGATTAGTTCTGGCCTCACCGCCCGATGGGCGTAACTCTCGTTCGCGAGCAAATTGCATTTGCCCTTAAACCACAAAACGCATGTTAACGACCTGTAATTGCTCGCTGAGGCTGTCCAAGTGCATTCTAGATGCAATCAGCATAACTCTCGAACGCATAATCGTTTAAGACGCATTTGCAGCGGGATAAGTGTGCAGCGTAGCCGCGGGCGAGCACTCGCCCCGTACACTTGTTGTTCTCACTCAATTAGCCTCTATCAAACGCAGTTCGCGGATTGCGGGCGGTTGTGAGGCGGCGGGGGCGCTGTGCGAACACCGCGACTCAACATGCCGCGCATTTGTCCGTTCAAGCGACATGACATTCGCATTAAACCATTAAATAATTGCGATTAAAATCACCGCTCCGCCCAGCGCGCTTTTCGATACTTTCCGCTCCCACGACCTTTAGCGACTGCTCACCTATTTTCCTGCTGCAAATGCGATTTAAATTGGCCCCTCGTTGCATCTAGATTTTATGGGGTCAGGTCGATGGGGCGAGGGGGTGGACATAGTAGGCACCCTAAATTTTTTGTGAATGTAGACTAGGTGCACTAAGGGGTGCCCCCGCTCCCTTTCAACTTGCCGCCAAACAGCGGTGGACACAAAATTGCAGTGTGCTGCACACTGCACAGCCTCCGCCAGGTTGTTGTATAACGCGCGCTCAGAACAAATCTGCGCTGCCTGCACACGCAAAAGCAATCCTTGACCGATTAATCTCGATTTTTGTTTTAAGTTGTTTATCTTTTTTCCCCTCTTTTCTTTTCATCGCATATATTTTTTTCACTTTTGTTTTTTTCCATAACCAGATTGTTTGATTCGCCCCAGCTTCGCCTGAATGGGCTGCGGTGCCGCCGCTGCTGCAGCCGATTTTGTTCTGGCGATGATGGCGACGATGCCGTCATTTATCGCTCGAAGCGCACTTCAGATGCAGCTACGCGCGGGGCACTGTCGTGATGAAAAATGCCTTTGATGTCTCTCTCAGGGGGAATTTATAATTACACGCCAAACAAAACGAGATGATTCGAGGCTGCGGCGCGGAAGTGCAACGGCGGCGACGACGACGACGGCGACGACGGCCAGGAAAATTGCCCGCAAAAGAAAGTGAAAGCTCGAAGAACACGGCATCGCCCCGGACACGCACACAGACACGTTTCAATTTAGTGTGCTTAAGATAAAGTAGGGCCTTTTCAGGTTTCAGAATTTTCGTTATTTATAGCAATTTCAATAAACTCGGATCGTTTGGACATCCTTAATAATGGGATCGAGCACGTTATTTTGTTGTCATGATGTAAGAGAATTAAGGCTGTTGACTTGACACCTTTACGTTTTCAAGAGTTTATTATTCATTTACATTTTGAATTGGATGGTTTTTTATTTGTCCGCACTCACTCATATATTATGTAATAATTTTAGCATAATTTGCCTTGGAATTCAGAAGGAGCGAGATGTGATCGGCAAAAATATTTGTAGTCGCACCAAGTAAAAAAGCCATCATTGTAGTTTAAATAAAAATACATATTGGATTAGATTTTCACTTAAACCTTTAGAATTTTCAGTTCGCAATCTTGCAGTTAACAAATACTGCAAAGCTAAAATTTACAAATACCTACTCATTTCCGGTCCGTCATCTTAAATTCCAAAAATCTGACAACATATTTGCAACCACAGTATTCAAAAACCCTCAAATACCCGTTTTCATAAGAATTTCAATACTTTTAGAACTTTTGATTCGTCTAACATGTTTCTGAAGCCGATTGCGGGACTCTGCGATGCCTGCGAGTAATTCAGAATTCTGATGAAAAGTGCGAACGAAGAAATGAATATCCAATGTATGTAATGTACCTTAATTTATTATTGCCACTATTAATGACAAAGAAAAACGCAATAAAAAATAACATGGTGTTTTTCATTTAGTCTTATTTCCCTTGAAGTAGGCAAAATTTTAAATAAGTATGTATTTCATATTTCAATTTTGAAATAGTCATGCTAATTTCATAATGCAATATAAAAAAAATAAGATCGTTTAGCCCCAAAGAGCGGGTAACGCCGCAGGGCATTTGAATAACTAAGAAAGCAAACATGTTGCGTACCTACAGTAAAACGTTGTAAAGGAAAATGCAATCCAGTTTTGGCGTGGTTGCAAATTACACGTTGTTAGTTTTGTTACCGCCAATAATTTTCTATATTAATATTTTTCATTAATATTATTCACTTCTAGTAGAGCCTAAATGTTAGGTATATGCGTATGCTGATATGGCTAGATGGAAACAAGGTAGGTAGGTACGCCAGAATACAGTTTTAAATTTGGATTTTGCAATATTATTTTAATATGCTATATAAATATTTTGTTAACTCACATCTCAGTCTGCCACTGAACAACAGGTCAACGTTACTTTTATTTCAACTTTATTTAAACATAGGTACGGGTCTACCTGAACTTCCCCTACTACAATATCACATATGAACTATGAACATTAAATGCGCTTTCAGTTGTGCGACAGGAGCTGAACGAATGCTTACCGAAAAATAAAATGTTTTTTTATGTCAATTTTAGACAACTACGTTATGAGTGCCAACATATGTATGTACATATGTAGGTACCTACATGTGCATGTCATGACATGGTCAGCGTTTATAAAATTGAATCTTCGAATCTGTTTAAATCACCTTTGATCTCGCAAAAGTTAAGAGTACTCTAGTCGAAAGAAAAAATGGAGGGAATGCCTTTAATAGTAGGTACGATATTCAATGCGTATGGCCTTCAATGGGCGAAAATTTCGACAACATAAAAAATTTCTCAACACCAGTTAGGTTATCTTTGGATGGCTGATATAAAAATAAAACCTCAAATATTTTCTTTTCTTAAAGTACAATACATATTTTAATTATATTATTAGGTTTGATTGGAAATGCATAAACTTTCAAATTATGTAAATAAATGACTGCTTCATTAGCCATAACGATTTAAAAATAGTAGTAGTTTTAAAAGGGAGATTTGGCAAAAAATTCATTTAACTCAGAAGCAGGGGGGCTTTTTCATTTCTGGCCACCGTGTAAGTAGAAACGCATTTTTATTTTAATATGCATGCCTATATTAGTTTTTAGGTCTAAGAAAAACCTCCCGTTACCTATTTTTAAGCCTCGAGATAAAATAACTTGCCCAAGACATTAATTAATGATTAATAATCATTAAAATATATATGTATCTGCACATATATAATATAGATTATTAAACAAAAACAATTATACTTATGTGCAAATCATTACGCATGAAATGTTGGGCATCATAAAAATGTAATCCCAACATTTTCCCACAGTTTTCATCATGATATCCATCAAATTGTCTGAGTCAGTCGCCTACTAATCATCAGAAAATCTAACCAATTCCAGATGAGATTAATTAGCGTAGCTTTCAAATATTCGTCAATACCAGCTTCAACCTCGAACTGAAGCCAACACACACGGTGGACGCATTTTTGCCAGCCAATCGAGTACAAGTTATTCCGTCAACCCATCCGTCTCCGCTGTCCCGCTGAGGCACGCTTAGCCTTCAGAACGTTATTCGATTTTGGTTCAGAGCTGGAGCTGGCACCAAAAGCCTAGTCCGCCTAATAAATTCTAAAGCTGACTCAAGTATAAAGCTTATTGCACATGCGCGGTGCACATTCTCTGCGCAAACTGCGCACGCACTGAATTTGGAGTGCATGGACACGAAAGTGGGTCTTAGAACGATCTTAGAATATTTTATGTAAGCTTAATCGATGTTTTTCGAGTCGAGCTCATTTTGGCCTTTTTTCCCCCACTTCATAAAAAAAAATAAAACATTATCACTTAAAAGTCAAGTGACAGTCAACTACGACAACTTCTACGAAATTGACACGCGAAAAAGGCAGCAAAACGCTGCGGGGCTTTCGGCTCCTGGCAATGAAGTTGCGCCAAGTGCGCTGGGAAATCGCACGTTATTTTTATTTTTATTTAACTTTATTTTTTATTTATTTTTTACTTCCATTTTGGCATAAAAAATAGCAAACGATAGCGACGTGACAGTTGGCGAAGCGGAGAGTCACAACGCCATGCCACTGCACCGCGATACCGAAGCCGCTGCGTGTAAAAATTGAAAAAGCTCCGAGACACGATAGCCCTGACCTGATCGGCCGGATAATATTCAACTTTTGTTGCAATTCGTGTTTTTATTGTTGTTAAAAGCTTTTTTCATGAATTTTAAAAGAGCGACTTTCCGCCCGACCCCCTTTAAACCCGGGCCTTAGGTGAATTTCGAAGCAGGGCCCGGCTTACCGTCAATCAACAACAACAACAACAACAACGACAGGAGCTGCTCGTTTGGCGGTTTTTTATTTTTTTTGATTTACCGAAGTCTCTTTGAGCGTTAAATTAAAAAGCAATTTTTGTGGCACGGAAAATAATGAAACGGTTTCAACACATTTTGCAGATTGGTGCGGTGGGCGCGGGCTAGGTTTGGATACTTCCTCGATATTTGGGGCAAGGTACTTCGATGGCTGATTGCCATTTCCGCTGTGACCGTGCGCTTTTTTTCTGCCGCTCCGTCGTGATTTGAATGAAAATTAAGTTGAGCTTCAAATGATTGCACTGAAATTATCGCGGATGGAGACAGCTCATTTCATTTGAAGGTTACAAGAGAAAATTGCGTAAAATAATATCGTTTAAAAAAAAAAAATTAAACAAACAAAAATTCAACGATTTTCTAGCCCTCAGTACCTATACAACCTAAAATCAACTGGGCAATCATACATCAATCAAATTGCTTGTTCAGTTGGAAGGCGGCAAACTTTTAGTTGATTATTGGGAATTAGTTAAAAATTATTTTCATCCCGCATCAATCCTCACGACAATATGGCGATGGAAATGTAGCAGTATGGGGCGGAATATCCTGGAACGGTTCTACGGGTCTAAAGTTAATTATAGGGTCCGTAAGTCAGAACTCTTTTATGGATATATGAACCGAAAAATACTTTCACTTGTGGAATGTACAATATATAATATGACATTAAGAGGAGTCTTTTTCCAGCAGGACAACGTCCGTCCACATGTAGCTCAGAGGACAAGGAACTGGTTCCATAACAATAATGCTACTGTTTTGTCATAACTTGTCTATCTGTCTGTAGTCCGGACCTTAATATTATTGAGAATGTTTTGACGACGGCAGAGGAATGGCTAATCTTAACAAGAGAAATTCCCAAGAACCTATTCTAATCCTTGCCTTGAAGAACTTCCGATTGCATTCTAGCAAAAGGTTATCATTTCAAAGGTTAAATTTTAAAATGTTTAATGGTCTTATCAATTTAATTTACACAGCATTTGATGGATGAAGAGTTTTTTTTTTTGAGATATTGTTTTTTAATGAATTATTTTATATTGTAAACATTAGGTTTGCTTGTTTTGTTGAAAATAAATTTTAAGCATTTGAGTTCAATTTCTTATAGTAAGAGATTGAGAGAACTGTATATTCCAAAAATGTCATGATGGTCTTATCTTTTTACACACAACTGTATTATAGTTTCTTGGGATGTATTACTTGACTTAAATGTGATAGTTCTCAAGTATCCCAAATAATATTGTAAATGCGAGATCTAAGTAATACCAGAGAGAAGTAAAATAACAAGAGATTCCAATGCGAACAAATAAGAAATGTATGAAGAAAATCAACCTAAGCGCGATACCTCCAGGCTGGCCTGGAGACACAGACAAGTTCCACACGAGATGCCCTGTTCAATTACTTGAGCTCTCTCGTGTGGATTACTTTTCAATAGGCGTTGTGTGTTTTTGCCTCCTGGCATCTATATATGCTCTCCGATTCTGCGTACATACATACCGTGAGAACCAAAAGTGATGGCACACTTAGACATTTTATTTTTGACTTCCCATATTTTTATAACTGTAAGAGCTCAAGTAATCCAACAGTAATCCAACAGGGCATGCCGTGTGGAACTTGTGAGTGTCTCCAGGCCAGCCTGGAGGTATCGCACTTAGGTTGATTTTCTTCATACATTTCTTATTTGTTCGCATTGGAATCTCTTATTATTTTACTTCTCTCTGGTAATACGTTACTACATATGGCAGTATTTTACTTGCTGCAAAATTTTAAATAAATAGCCTAAGTCATACCCTGCAAAGTCGTCTATCTGCAAGTGAAAATCTAGCAAATTCTAATAACTCATTAATTTTAGTCAGATCGCGTTGAGGTTTTAGGGCTTATAGGAAAGATTTCCATTGGCAATGCGACAAGTAAACCAACTATGCACCGGATTTTAGCGGATGGCATTTCATTTCGGGTCCGGACATTTGGATAATTTGAAGATTCGGACTACATTTGAAGTCCTAGTAAACACGAAAAGCAACTCTTATTTATAAGTGGTAGTAATCTTTTAATATAGATCAAACTCAAACTAGCGAATTTCGGAAAACTGAAATTCTGGCTACATTCATTGCTATCTCTCAAAATTTTTCTGGCAGAAAGCAGGAAAGTGAAGTAAAAGTGTTTAAAAAGTATAGTGCGGAATGCATGTGTCCTTTTGCTTAAGTGCCAACAGCTGCACTCGCCCTCACGCACAATTTCAGTTTCGAACAGGAAAGTGCTTCCGCCACCGAGCGAAGTCCCACTTAAATCAACCTGCTAAGCACCATTGAAGAGGGCTCCCTCCACGTGATGCTCTCTTACAACATAATTAACAAATTAACCCGAAACGTGCACATAAACCCTTCTTGCGACAGCACCCGCACGTAACCGAAAAAATGATCGTCTCTTGGGCGCGATTTTTTCTCACTAGGTCATTTTTTAGGGGCCCGGAAAACATCAAAACTCAATTAGGTTCGCCTAAACATTTCCCTTCGGTTAACTGATTTTATTTTCTGGAATTTTGCAGGAAGGAATTATTTAAAGCAGCTTTTCCTGGCAATATCACCCTACAATTTCTTTTAGTTTTATATACATATAATTTTGTCCTGTACAGTCAGTAGTGATATTATATAGTATCTTAAAAAATTTAAAGACAGAGAGACACATATAAACGACTATAAAATGATTTTTATTTAGTGTGGCATTGATTAAAATTCAAATATTCTTTTTTAGTTTGTGGGTGTAATTTAGTTAACACCGATAACAATAAGTAGTTTTTATTTTCCGATTGAATGGTAGTAATTTAAGCGTCTAAATGACGGTGAATGAATGATTGCACAAAATCACCTGAAATTTTGCTTATTTTTGCATAGTTTGAAATCACAATACGTACTTAAAAACTTAGAAGACGATATAAATCGAAAAAATAGCTCTACATAAATCCTGTACATATGTATGTAGAGGGTATAGCTATGAAAGTTGTGTGTCACAACTGAAATTTTATATCTATTTGATTTTTAAACCACATCAAATTTATTGAGATTTACGCCTCTTTCTGTCAAGGGCACAACGATAATTATATAAATTATCCAACAACTGCTTTTATTCCTTTGTTACCTACGATGAAATTCGGCAAATAAGTATATCTATATACAATTAAAAAAAAACTTATAGGATAAAAGCAATATTCGAAGGAATATTTGGAATGGGTGGAGCGTGGAGAGGTTCTTGTTAAAAAAAATATAACCATTTTTTTTAGAAATCAGTTTCTCAATAAACTTTTGATTAAGGTATCAATACAAATGCATAGAATAAATCATAATTTTTGGGCATTTTATTTGATCATATCAAGTTTGTACAAATTTACTTGAATGAATAAACCTATCTCTTTTTTAAATACATATAATGTATTTGTATTTAGAAGAATGGAAAGGTCAGCTGAACTTATTTAAAAACTACCCGAAAACAAAATGCATATCCTACCAAACTAAAACTATGTTTTGTTTGCTAACCAGTTATATCCAGGATATAGATTCATGTACTTAAAAGTGCGAACGGATGACATCATCAGTCATAAAATCTAAGATTTCTCACCCGTATTTCCTTTACAAGGCAATGACCCACAAATTATCAAACTCGATACGAATACAAACAACTAAAAAATCACGTTTTTCTCTAGTGCGTTCGTATGACTGCGAAACAATTGTGTTTCGTCGTATTTATTTCCAAAGGAAAATGACCCCGCGTAACATCTCAAATTCCTTCGAAAAACACTTTAAAATTTTGCACACTTTCGCAAAAGTGCTACGATGAAAAATTACTCGTCTGCGTACAAGGTGAGGAAGTTTTTGCGTCGTCGTCGCACGATTTGTATCGTCCGACTTCCACTTAATTAGAAATGGGGAGAAAAATCGGCAATCGTCCGAACGGATCGAATTCGAAGCATAGCGCGACCGCGCCAAGAAGACGCACTCTGGGTGCAACATAATCCGAGATCGGTTTCGCGTTGCACTTGCGGGAAGTGTGTTTTATGTTTATGTGAAAAATAAATTCAGAGAGGTAAGAGGCGGACCTGGGCCCCAAGACGTTGGTCACGGCTTGTAAGACAATTCGGCAACATGTGGTCATTAACCCAATTAGGATCGAAAGTCACGTTCTGTTTTTGTCGCAGGCGTTAGGGTTTGCTACGCCTTTCGTAAGTTATGCCGAAAAATAGATGATGCGGGTTGGGTGCACACTTTTTTATGATTCGGGTGCAACTTGAGCCTTGGAATTTTCTAATTTGTTGTGGTGAAGTATTGCTGCTTTGACATCTTGGCAAATTTTCAAGATTTATTGAACTTTTGCTTCGTTTCGAAAATGCTGTTTCAGTTAAATTTTAGAAAATGGATGAATTTTTTATTGTTTTTAGTCCCAATGCACATTAAAACCGCTTAACATGATTACAGCATACCTTTAAAACGATTAATCCTAAAAATCACAGTTGATGAAAAATTAGGTTTTCTTAGTCAAAAATTAAGAACTGGATCACGATAAACGAAAAAGTTACAAGTAAAACTAAATAACGCTTTGATTAGCATTTTCACCCTTTTAAAAGTTTAAATTGATAATTTTTTCAGTTGAATAAATAATCAACATGTGTATTTATGTACTTATGGATGAGAATTTTCAATGGAGTTTTTGATTTTAGTTCAAATAAGAAAGTAAAAGTAAAAATATATATTCGAGAAAAGTATTTACCTAAACTTCTCTAACAATCTAGGCAGTTATGCTTGATTAAAGTCCTTCGTAACTTCTAAAGTTGTTAGAATTGTACAAAAATATTGTCACTGAAATTAAACAATTAAGTTAAGTTAAGAACACTACGTGAATGTACTAACGTTGGCCATGCTGATTAAAAGGCAAACCTTTTTTAACCTCTAATACTTCTTTCTTTCTGATAGTTGAAAAGTTGAAAAAATTGTTTGAACTATAATATGTATACATCTAAGACTTGGAACTTAAAACGCATATATTTAAAAAAGACCTTTTCACCTGGTATTGATTAAAAAAAGCTCCATATATTATATACATATTAGCCGTTTAATTTGAAAGCTACCTAAGTCCAAATGTAATGAGGTTGATTTTCCTATATTCTTTTAAGGTAAAATCGACCTTACGACATTACTTAGGCCTCTTTAAAAATAAATTACTCATAATGTATGTACATACATATATCAAACATTAAAAAAATGAATAATGGCAGAAGGTAGCGACGACTTTTTAATAATCCAAATAGGTTTTTTTGTTTCTGATTTATTAAACTAGCGCAATCATTAATACAAGTAAACATTTATAGGCCCATGTTCAATGCTATCTACATACAAATTAATTATGTTTAAAAAAAAGTTTTTTGCTAAGAGGTTTGACATTATGTTTAGAATACCGGCCCAATTTTAGTCGGGTAGTTGACATAAAACTAGCCATTTATGTAGGTATGTGTTCTCAAATATCAAGTTTTAATTAAATAATTAAATTGAGTATGTACTCAAAAAAAGGCTTGCGATGCAGATATTGCACATACCCTCAAAATTCATGGCATTCCGCGGGCTGCCTAGCATAAAATCAGGTGAAAAAAGTTGACGCAACATGTTGCAATTAGCGATTCGAAACAGTTGAGAGTAGAGTCCACCGCACCCCGGCACGCCCCGCTCGCAATTACTTCGCGCAATGTCTCGCGCGAACTTCAAGTGCACATGCAATCTGCGCGCGCAGCTTAAGATTCAATGTTGTCTGCTGGCCCGTCTGGCTCGGGTCTTGGGTTACATAACGCGGGCGCGAAAAGCGTTCCGCGAAATCGCTGTAAGGTCTCAAAATCGCGACTGTGATGGTTGCGGCTGCCTCTGTGGTTGAAGCTGCCGTCCGGTTTAGTCATCGCCGCTGCGACTGCGGCACGGTGCGACACACCGAGAAAATTTTCTAAGATCGCTCTCCGCGGGAATTGCTTCATTTTTCGCTAATTGTTGTAAAATTGTTGGTCAATTACCGCCAATTCCAACATTTACTCAGACGGCCAGCTGAGGGCAGGATGCTTTCTGAGCAAACAATTTCCCGGGAATATTCAAAACCGCCCCGGAATGCGAGCAATTTTTCCGCTGCTGCTGCTGCCGCCGACGACGCGACGCCGCGGGGCTGTGAATGAGTGCGGCGCTGCATGTGTGGGAATGTTTACGTTTTGATTTTTGCAACGCCGGAACGTGACGGTGTAATTTGGGTCAAATACACCTTAAATTGCCGCTTTTTACATGACTTTTTGCCGCGCCGCTGCTCGGGCCGGGGCCTGTTGCTCTCTTTCCGTAATTGTTTACTGATCGCCCATTACAAGGGGCAGAAGGTGTGGACTGTAATTTATTTGGCTCGGCTCTTTGTGGAGCGCTCTTTTCGTCGTCTTCGTTTTTCCGGGGGGAAATTTTTCGCGTTTTCAAAAGGCTTGACATTAAAAGCGACTTTAACGATGTGGTCGCCTTTTTTCCGCACTGCGACAATAATTGCGAACAAACTAAAGGGCAACGCAAATCTTAAATGTGTTTTTACGACGCAGGAATTTCGATTTTCCGATAATTAATTATTCTTGTATATGTTCTCCTTTTTGGTAGGTATGGCACCACGCTGAGCCAAAGACCTGTTGCATTATTTTTCATTTTTTTCCCGACTTTGCCACACCTATTTAGGTCCGTTCGCTTCGCTTGTTCCGAACGACTTTTAGGGGTTACCCACACTCGTATATTGGAACTCGAAAAAATATAGGCAGATAGGAGTGAATTGCATTTGTTTGAAATTCTAACCATCCTTGATTAATCTCGAGAGTTTAAGTCGTTTGGTATGTTGACCCTGACACTTTCTTAGATGTGAATTAAACATAATTAATAGAACAATTTTTGTTTCTTAAAACAATTTGTCAGAAAACAATGTTAAACGTTCTGACAGCCATAATGGAATTACCCATCATTTCTATTAAAATATACATAATATGTATATTATATAAAAGTAAGTATCTCATTCTAAAATGTTTTTACTCCTCCATTCTACACATATCTAAAGATGTATTTATTGCCCAAACTACAATGATTAAAATTTAATCCCTATCTACAGTATAAATGCGAAAGTAACTCTGTCTGTCTGTCTGTCTGTCTGTGACACTTTCACGCCTAAACCTCTGAACCGATTTTAATGAAATTTGGTACAAAGATAGATTAGAACTAGGAAAAGGACATAGGCTACTTTTTGCCTGTATGTCTGTCTGCTGCGCTTTCACGTCTATACACGACACACGTCTAAACTATTTAACCGATTTTGATGAAATTTGGTACGGTGATAGATTAGACCATAGAGAAGGTCATAGGCTACTTTTTTCTGTCTGTCTGTCTGCTATGCCTTCACGTCTATTCACGTCTAAACCATTTAACCGATTTTGATGAAATTTGGTACAGTGATAGATTAGACCATAGAGAAGGTCATAGGCTACTTGTATTACTTTCATATTAAAAACAATGGGAATTGTTAAAAACAACAAAAATGACGAGTCATACAGTGTAAACGCATTCACATGTCCCCTTTGATCAGAGATTTAAAATGTCATATGACTTTTTAAAGGCCCCATTAACCGGAACGGGCAGACACGTGAGGACAGACGTGTCTGTGAATTTTGTGCTACAACGATTTCAATTTGATAACAGGATTTTTTGCTTTCAATAATGCCTCGCAAACGCAAAACTAATCTAGCACGGGTGAGACCGGTACTCCAGCTAGTAAAAAATAAAAGCATTTAAAAAAGTAGATTTGGTTTTTCTTCTTTTATTTTATTATTTTAATCAGTATACATATACAGAAATGAATGGAGGAGTGAATTTTAAATTTTCAGTTGCACAATATACAACCACCTACTGAAAACTTGAGACCTCATTTATTAAATCTGCTTTATTAGTTTTTGAGTTATCATCCTTAAAAGACACGAAAATAATGTTTTATGAATAGAAATTACAAATTTTTTACGATACTCTGCCGGTTCGGTTAGGTAGTGCCCGACCATAAGAAAATATCGTGTTAATTTGTTTCAGAAAACAATTATTGTAAACAGGAGCTATCTATTTTTTTAACAAAATTGAAGAATATCTCTCCTTGTAAAATTACTTAGTTAAACTTTAAAGTTTAAACGAAAGGGAAGTCATTCGTCAAATTTTTCTTGGTATAGGCATGTATAGGTAAGGTATATAGTTAATAAAATATTGAACCAGAAAAACAAATTCTTTTTCTACGAAAACACAACACAAAATTCACATTAAACAAATGCAAAATTATATTCTGGAAAATTTTGATTTTCAAAAGCATGGCCTTGAAATCAATTTTATAATATTCAATTCGGTAAAGGACGGAAGAATTTGTTTCAAGTGACATTCTTAATCCTTACCCAAATATAAACTTGCATCGTTTCACGTTTTACACTGCAAAAGAAATCTAAAGAGCATGCACGGAAAAAAGTAATTTTTCACTTGCTTCACGTCGTCTTTGAATAAACTCACTTACGAACAGAAATTAATTACTGCTTGGAGTTTGTCACAACTGAAATAACAAACTCTGCTCGATTTCGATTTTCGAGGAAAAATTGGAAAATGGACGTGTTTATGTATGTTTCATATGTACACGACTGCTAATTTTTAAATTATTCTTAGTTATTTGAAATTAGGTTGATAAGGCTTTAAACTTAAGAAATAAATGTCTAAATATTTCTTCTTGTTGTATTTAGATATATGGACTCGATTTTAAACTGTTAGAATAAATTTTAGTTTGACTTTCCACAAAATCAAGATCAAGAAGAGCGCAATCTGCTTAATTTTGTGTTTTGCAAAATATCAATCTTTACTTCTTATATTTATTCAAATAAAAAAGAAGGCTGAATTAATTGTTTAATATTGTTTCGTATGTCTATAAAAAGTGTTAATTTCGGATAATTCAATAAATAAACAATCTGATATTTTTAACCTTCCATTCTCATTTTTTCTTACGGTTGTGCGAAATTGGACTCTCATGTTTACTTTACGAACTTGATACACAGGTAAATAAATCTTTTTTTTCTTAATTTTCGAATATGTATACGTGGAATGGAAAATGACGCGGTCACACATTTCAAAATATTTTTATTCCTTTCTATCCTTCGAAATCGAGAAAATTTATTGAGCTTGGGTAGCAGAGCTACTGATTTTTATAATTCTAAAGATTGTCTCAATTATTTTCAATTCATTTATTTTTTTACATGTTTGGGAGGTGGGTGGGATGGGAGTTGGTTTACTGACACTACCATTATTTGTATTAGGTATATGTTAACTCTTCGTGTTCAGTATGATTTTTATTTGTGTCATCTTAGAACGTAATTTAAAACTTGTCCTTCCCTAGAAGCCCCGAAGAAATTTATTATCAGAGCTTTAAAAATTAAGAACTTGGTGACAATATTCCTTGGATAACTGCCAATGTTTAACGCAAACGTAACAAAAGTTTAATAAGGATCGGTGAATGGAAGAAAATAGAAACCTCATCTCTTCGAGTTCATTATAACGAGGTTTACTATGAACCAAACAGATTCATAAAAAAAATAGGGCTTTTTCTTACCTTTTAAGTCCGGTGGTCTGCCGCTCCGGCTCCCAATGGTCAAGTTCTCCAGGTCGATGTTTGGCGACAGAAGTTTTTCGGCTAAAAGAGGATTGGCAGCGATGGAAAATCGGCTGGCAGTGGAAAAGTGTCTGTGGTTCGGGTGCGCCACCGAGGAGCTGGCGGAAACGGACGCGGCCAGCGCGAGGAGCGCCGTTTCAGCGCTGGTCTGCTGCTGGCTGCCGGTGGAGCTGCTCGCTCCGGCCTGCATCAGCAAATTGGCGTTTTGCTGCTGCTGCTGTTGCTGCTGCGACGGCTGCTGACTATTTGTACATGAGGCAAGAAAATTTTGAGTACTATTCAAACTTGGTTGCAAACTAAGATTATTGTTGTTCTCCTCTTGCTGAAAGTACATGTGGATTTCCGTTAAATCAAGATTTTTCGGATCTGTGCGGTTTTATACAAACCTTAACCTCCGTTAAGTCTGAGAGGAAAGTGTCTAACTCGAAGGAGTTTTCGGTCAACTGACGCAGCAGCTCATCCGAGGAATCGTTGCATAGCGGATCCAGTGAGTTCATGTCACAGGATCCGCTCGCCATGTCCTGGTTCTGAGCAGCGCCTGTGTTTGCCCCCGAAGCAGCATCCTATAAAATAGGAACCAGTTAAATAAAGAATTCACTGTACAATCGCACAAAAACGAAACAATAACTAAAATTAAATTTTTTTACGTAACACGCAAAAATGCCCTGCCTTTTTTCCATGAAATTGTTTATACTCACTAATTAGAGTGTTATATTTAAAACTGCACAATATTGCAAATAAATATTTTATAATATTATAAAAAAATTTAATTAACGAGTAACTACACTGTGAAGTACCTAATGCCCCTAATTTTAATTAATAATATATGTATATGTAGCATATTATTTTACAATTTGCTCCCTATTTCAGAAATTGATCGTATAAATTAGTGAGAAAATTTAATTAAAGCACCAGCACATCTCGTTGTATCTCGCTTTTTCATCTACTTTATTCAGGTAAAATGAAAATAAACTCTTTTGAATTGCCTTCAAATTATATATTTGATAGTTTATTTCAAAAATTGTATTTCCTCTTTAAATCATTTGTAATCCATAACAGGTAAGCGGTGGATAAATTTTCTTCCTTTGATTGTATGTACATTTTAAAACAACAATACTTTAGACTTTATCGACACCCTGTCTTTTGCACAGCTCCCTAGCTTTTCCAATTGTTAAAGTCTCCAAAGATTTTTATTAACAGGTGTGCTCATTTTCCTGCAATATTTATTGTTTGCATGGCCACTTTTAACCCTTACCTGGCACCTACATAGGCGTCAGATGGGCTTTAGCCTAATAAGTCCCGCTCAATATTGGATATTTCTTAAATTTCCTTTTTTTTTATCTATATCAATAAGGCATTATAAAAATATCGGTAATTTTTTTTAAATCAAAAAAATCATTAGGTCGTTTACAGCAAGCATTTTCGTTCGTGGCTAGAGTCACGCGGACCTTACAGTGCCAGCTATTCGATTCTGCGGAGGTGTGCCAGCTAAGGGTTAACAATTAAAATTTTATCACGATATTCCTATTAGTTCAGATTTTATAGCCATTTAAAGTTAATGCTTATACCACGTGCAGGCGGCCGACAAAACTTTAAATGCGTTTTCATCAAAATTGTGTTGTTCCGAATGGTTCACGTGAACTCATGAACCGTCCGGCCAATTTTAATAATAAATATATTTCAGTTCATTTTGTTCAAAATTCAATTCTCTATCCAGTGAACTAATCAAGATAAAATTTACATAAAACGCGGAGGGTGGGAGTTGATCCATAGGGCGATATCACTCATCATCAGGATCAGAGGTTATAACTTCCCTTAAACTAAAGATTTTTTTACCTTAATCTGGGAAATTGTAGTTTAAATATCAATAAGCACCTAATAATGAATAATGGTTTTGTGTGTAATCGATGTTTGAAAATTTGGTTGTATGAAAAGACTGACTGAGAGTTATTTGTGTTAGAAGGCCTAAATACCAAGGCTTTAATGCATAGTTTTCATGGTTATACAGGGTGTTCAAAAATTATCGGAACCCCCATATGTATCTCGAAAAATACGCGTTGCACGTGGGCGATCTAACGGTGACCTGAGTGTTCAATGGCTATGGCGCATACGAAATCAGTTGAAGATTTGGAAAGAACTATGAAAGATATTAGAGAAAATCCTGAGCTATTTGGTTGTGCTTTAATTTTTTTAGCAGGTGACTTCAGACAAACATTGCCGTTTATTCCTCGGTCTAGTTCTGTTGATGAAATTAATGCCTGTTTAAAATCGTCATTTTTATGAAGATTAATTAAAAGATTGAAACTTTCTACAAATGTTTGTGTTCAACTGCAAAATGATGTTTCTGCAAGTGAATTTTCCAAACAATTGTTGAATATTGTTATGATTGTAATGCCAGTAGACGAAACTGGATTGATAACATTGCTATGTAGACAAACCATCGGCTTTATTTATTTACTGTCAACAAAATGGAAAAACTAAAAATTTTGTTCACCATAGAGCATTACAATAAAAAAGAAATATTAGCTGTGTTTTTTTCAACCGGGTCGGGTTCTAGTTCTTTTCTTTAACAGAGAAATACAACAACAACATGAAACCCAGAGATTTATCGGGTTGTAGGTATTAAGAACTGAAGGATTAATTCGAAAATATTCCACCAGAGGCGCTGTAAACCTACTTTCATTTTTCGTTGTTGGTAGCATTGCCCCTTGGTGAACGTTTAGTTTGTTGTGACAGCGAAAAAATGGAAAACAATAAGTAAACCCCCACGTAAATACAGTGCTGTCTGAAATTATAGGACCAAGCTTTAATTTTGCATATATGGTCTATTCCCAAGCCCATAACTTGTTGGTAAGGAGAAGAGAGATGGTGACAACTGGTATATATGAAATCGTTGTGTGTCCTTAATTATTTCATAAATATTTTTTAAAATTCATGTACTAATTTTAACAAAAATCGTAAAAAACTCAATACAATAGTGTTTAAAATTATAGGACCAATTCTCTCAGCACTTAATATGATGTCTTTGGCCTTTATATACAGGGTGTTTTGCTAAGGTCTGAACAGGGGTATGCCAATCGATTCTAAAAGGCCTCCTGATCAACGTTTCTTCGGACATTCCACCCCCTTAAAATCGGTCCCTGCCCCCCAAAATAGCGATTGAAAATTTGTAGGGGGTCAACCTAGAAAATGCTTCATAAGTTCTTTCAGAGATATCCTAGAATACTGGTTGATAATGCATTAGAAAGCTGAGCCTTCAAGCTTTCCAACAATACCATCCGCGACCCAATCAGTCAACAAAGAAGCGGGGGAGACCCCGTCAAATTTCGAAAATGGCAATTTCAGAGCCCAAAATTTGACCTTGACCCTTCATTCTGTCGATTTTTTGTATGAGAAGATCGAAACTTTTCTTGAGAAAAAGCTTCCTTGTCATATGGCCTTTCTCAAGAAAAAAACCGCACTGGAATCCGACGGCGCGTTCCGAAGTTATTCGTCTTCGATGGTTCAGCCCTACGGAGCAGATGCTCGATGTGACACTTTCCAATTGGATTTCATTGCGGGTAGTGGGTTTTGTTGTTGTATCAATTATTGTAACACGAATAACTTCGGAACGCGCCGTCGGATTCCAGTGCGGTTTTTTTCTTGAGAAAGGCCATATGACAGGGAAGTTTTTTCTCAAGAAAAGTTTCGATCTTCCCATACAAAAAATCGACAGAATGAAGGGTCAAGGTCAAATTTTGGGCTTTGAAATTGCCATTTTCGAAATTTGACGGGGTCTCCCCGCTTGTTTGTTGACTGATTGGGTCGCGGGTGGTATCGTTGGAAAGCTTGAAAACTCAGCTTTCTAATGCATTATCAACCAGTATTCTAGGATATCTCTGAAAGGACTTACGAAGCATTTTCTAGGTTGACCCCCTACAAATTTTCAATCGCTATTTTGGGGGGGAAGGACCGATTTTAAGGGGGTGGGGTGTCCGAAGAAACGTTGATCAGGAGACCATTTAGAATCGATTGGCATACCCCTGCTCAGACCTTAGCAAAACACCCTGTATATAAAGGCCAAAGACATCATATTAAGTGCTGAGAGAATTGGTCCTATAATTTTAAACACTATTGTATTGAGTTTTTTACGATTTTTGTTAAAATTAGTACATGAATTTAAAAAAAAAATTTATGAAATAATAAAGGATACACAACGATTTCATATATACCAGTTGTCACCATCCCTCTTCTCCTTATCAACAAGTTATGGGCTTGGGAATAGACCATATATGCAAAATTAAAGCTTGGTCCTATAATTTCAGACAGCACTGTATGTACATTTATCAAGATTTGTAAAGGTGTGAAAAGTGCATAAAATTGCAATGATATTTACCCACCCAAAATTCAAACCTTGAACCAGATAAATTTCTGAATTAAGTTTTTGAGGCAACGATGGTATAAATTCAGGCAATTTGATTTTATTTTTGTGAAATAAAACATGTTTCACATGCATTACTCTTCGTAAATCTCAATTATTTGTTACTTCAAAAAGGCAGTTAATCCAATCTTTAAGAAACAAAAATCTTTATCTGGGTTATAAACCTGGATCGTTTTTTTCATTTGACACTGAACCAGAACCCGACCCGGTTGAAAAAACGCAGCTATTAATTTCAAAATGAATTGTGCTATTTTATTTGTTAATGCGCAACGAAATGGGCAGGTGCAGGTTTTAGCTAGTTGTGTATAAACCGAAGAAAACAATAAGCTTCTGAAGTAGGAAACCTTATTGCAAATAGGGTTCAGTAAGTCGGTTTGATTTCAAGATATCAAAAATAGTCGTTACATTTTTAAATTTGTTACCTGCAGGCAAGCGGAGATGTCGACCATGCGGCCGTCGTTGTCCGGGCACCATAGCAGCGCGTCGTCGATGAATGGCATCGCCGCGATGGCAGAGCCACTTCGGAGTCCGGTGGCCAATGCCAGCTTATCGAATTTGCTGAAAATGTTCGTCAAATCTTCCTCCCCCGTCTTGGCCGGCTTCCCGTGTTCCAACAGCTTGGAAGGAGCTTTCTCCTTGTCTTCGGCAAAATTCTCTCGTGGGGAAAAGCTCACCCCGAGGGCTTTCTAGCCGTTATTTAAAAAAAGTTTTCGTTCAGTCTTCTCGGAGCTTCGGTGTTCGCCCCGAAAGCTCTCGGATCGAAGGCGCAATTAAGTCTTTTCGGGCGAGCGGTTCGTGTCTTCGAAAGGCGACGAAACGACGAAAGGCACTTTAAGCTCGATGGTGGTGGAGTGGTTCCGTTTCTGTTTGAGAAACTTCTCCGAACACGTTTCCGGTTTTGGCTAAAAATTGCTTGTAAATATAATTCTCTTAAGATTTATCACTAGAGGACGTATATGTTTCGAAAAGGTACAAATTCTAAGCATCTTTCTCGAAGAATTTCTCGGGGTCGTTCGCTTAAATTTAAATTAGGTTTGGCGCGTTCTCCTCGCTGCTCGCTTGCGTTTGTTACGTAAATCTCTGGTGCGATTTCATTGAACACTTTTGGCTGCAGTCATTTTTATTATTGTGGCGGGATTTCAAGTAAAGTCTGAAAAGATAATTAAAAATACATTAATAATTGTTTTATGGAATATAAAATTTCATTTATTTATAGTATTTGCCAATAATCGTCAAAATCTGCACTTCTGCATTGTTTTAATGAAAAGATATAATAATATAATAAGGTATAATAAAATGCTATATTTTTCTTAATACATATTATTACTTATAAGAATTAAACAAAAAAGTTTCATGTTTTTCGATAAAATTTTGCTCGCTTCAGCGGAGTTGGTGTCGGAGATGACTGCTTTCGGAAGAAAAATTCAAAATAATGAAGTAAAAACACCCCAAAAAATTTCCCACCAAAAAATTAGCAAAACAGATTTAGCAGGATTGAAATTTAAGCCAATTGATTTAGATTCCCACTTTTTTCTAATATTAAATATTTGAAATTTAAATAAGGAAACTGATTATTATTATTATTATTTTTGTTTTTTTGTATACAAGGCTTATAATAAATTTATAATTATTTGTAATTAAAACGAATCGAATATTTGGCTACGTTTTTCTAACATAAGCTTCTAGCAATTTTATCTTCTATTCGATCTTATTTTATTTAATTGAAATATAAATACATATAACGTTTGCAACTATTACTAAAAACTGAAAAATATAATTGATTCCAGCTGTAAGTAACATAGACTTGCTTTTATCAAAAATAATATAAAACTGTTATAATGTCCCACAGGGGCCTAAGTATTGAAAATAAAAATAAATACATATTAAAATATAGCTTTGATTAAAAAAACCTATGACAATTTTGGTCAGTTCGTATCTTTAGTAACATTTGGGTGATAAAATATGAGCAGAAATAAAGTACCTATAATAAGTACATATTTGAAGCGCGGCAACGCAATAGGGTATTAAAATTACTATTATTTCTATCTTTTCCGCCCCCTAAATAATGAAATGAATTTTATTTCGAACGAGCAAAAAATAAAAATTAATTCTTAATCATTATCGAGCGACAGACAAATAAAAATTACTTCGTAGTCGTTATCGAGCTATCGGAAGAGCAAAAATTACCTCATAATCGTTTATAATTTTTATTTAGCCAAAAAAATTAAATCGTTTATTCGAAATATTTTTGAATCGAAATAAGGCTACAGATCCAAGATCTCTACAATGTAATTTACTTACTTCCCTTTTGAAATACAAAGGTCTTTGCTAAAGTGGAATCGTATTTGAAGTTATATTTTCTACAGCCGCCGCCACTGACCACTCATTCCACGAGCTTTTTCCAGTTTCAAGTGATCAGCTGTTATCGAATTGTCAGAAGAAGTAGTTGACATTTCCCGGTGTTTGGATGTGGTTTTCGGGACTGCTCTTTAATTCGACTAATATAAAAATGTTTTACACCTTTCTTTTTAATGTGAGTTAAGGTGCGAAGACAGAAAAACGTCCAGGCCAGAAATAGCTCTTTAAAATCCCGAAAAAGTGCGTTTAAGATGTCGAAAAAGCCAGAAAGTCGGGCAAACCCCTTCGAGTGCGTTTCAAGTTCCAGTTCGAGTAGCTCAGACTCCGCTTTGGACTATGAAAGTGATAAATTCGATGCGTATAAAGCGCTCTACTCCTCGAAGGTGCCCCTCAAGGTGAAGGAGTTCACAAAGTACGACAATCTCGCGATGTTCGAGGCGGCCCTGAAGAAAGTCGGCCCGACAGACGTCGGCGTGAAGAGACCCAAGACAGCGGGCAAGTCGCAACCCTCGGCATCAACCTCAACCGCGGACTTCTCGGAGCGTCGGTTTTTACCGCATCAAAGTTTGTGTCTTAACTACATTAAACCGAAAGCATACCTTCAGGCGCAATTTTTAATTTTTAGGACCGATTTACACCGGAGGCGTTATGAAGGCGAGGCATACGCGAAACATATTCACGAAAATTAAGGGCTTCACAGGGCCCCTGGGTGCGCTCAGGGAGTTCATGGAGGGCAAACGAAGGGTTGTCGTTTACACCCGCAAAGAGCACGGAGTCCGGGGCACCACAACCGGAACAATCGTCTGCTTCGACAAGCACTGGAATCTGCTGCTGAGCGATGCGACGGAAACTTGGAAGAGGAGGAAGTACAAATTTAGCGAAAATAATGCGATTTGTGGTGAGTCTTTCAATAATTAGAGAAAGCTGGAAAAGCAGTGTTAAAAACGAGCATTTTCCAGGCACCCCAACGGACTGCGCGGAACGGCTGAAGCGGCTCGGTTTGTCCATCCCCGAAACGGAAGTGCGGAGCCTCAACAGGAAGTACGTCGAGTGCACGCGTAAGGTAAACCAAGTCATGATCCGAGGTGAGCAGGTTGTGCTCGTGGCTGCCGCCGCCGTACCCCCAGAGGAGGAGGAAAAGAGTTGATGCAGCCCATGTTTCAGGGGGAAATATATAATTTAGCAGAAATCAGAAATTGCATGTTTTTATGAGACCCAACCTCCCGCGCAACCGCTTGATATAATTCCGCTGAATGGCGGCGCAGCCCGACCAGCTGGTCGCTGCACCGTGGCCGCATCTGCACGAGGAGAAAGTTGCCCGGACCGCAGCCTCCTGCGACTCGTTTTGCCTAATGTCGTCTAATGCCAGTGTCATTACTCCGCTGCATCTTAGCCGTGAGCAGCTGAAATCGGTCCGAGATCGAATTGCGCAAATCTCGTTGCATCGCTTACCATCGGGAGATTTGGCAATGGCCAATTCCTTGTTTGCTTTTTAGTGACATTTCCAGCAAGCAGAGTTCGACGAAGCGATTCTCTGAGTTGGCATATTTACTTCCCCTTAAAATCATTTTATTTATTAGCAATTGCCTTATTTCCATCTATAATTCATTTATTTTTGTAACTACAATCTTGCAAATTATCAGATAATTTCCATTCTTTACGGCAATTTGAATATAAGTTACGGTTTTTGTGTAAAATGTTTGATTTTAATTGTTAAAAAAACAAAAACAAAATTGTAAAACGAATAAAAACTGTTTTTCTAAAGTTCATGAATTGTTGATTAAAATCATCTTTTAACCTTTCTCGTAGCTAGGAAAAATCGATTTCTTGAAAATATCTCAAGCAAAGGATGTTTAAACGATTTTGTTCATCATTTTATTTCTGGATATTATTTAGTTCCTATTTAAATATAATGTCATTTTGATTAATCAATTAAAATCCTTAAAATTATTATGTTCATTTTTAACGTATAATTTTTACACAATTTTCAACGAAATTTTTATGAAATATTCAGAAAATTGTTATAGAATAATTTTTCGAAACATTAATATTTCCGAAAGTAAAGTGGCGGACAAAAGAATATTACATTTTCTTGAAATTTAAGCCTTTCTTAAATTTCATCAAAATATGGGAGGGTGTTTAAAACTTAATCTGTTCATTCGTAAAACTAAATAAATCACTCCTAGAGTAGAACATTTTCCTAAATCAGTCTCCGAAGTAGAATGTTATCTTTGTCATAATTCTTGGACTGTTGCTAAGCTACGATGGAAAAACGATATACCTAATTAAGTAGCCTGTTTAAGACCACAACTTAATGGCACTGGTTTAATTTGTGAATAACTTCTTTCAATAAAAGATTTAATTAAGATTTCGCATGTCACGTCTCGTTTTCGAAAAAATAGGATACCCGTATTTTGACCAGTTTTTAAAATGTATTCAAAACCCGTGATCATCAAACGAAATTCAGATGAAAAATGGTAACCCTTAGCTATAGTTCTAAAATACAGTTAATATGCAACATTTCTTTTAGTTTTTTGGGATGCACATATTACTAGATACTGCCCCCGCACTGATACTTATTGTATTAAGTGAATTGTTAAAACTAAAAAACAAACGTTTATCAACCAAACACAGACCTGAGTTATTATTTATTGCGTTTCTATGTGTCATTCATAAACGAAAATGTCCTATCAAATCCAAGACAAAATTGGCAATTTTTTAAAAATCATTCAACTCTGAGCGGTTTTAACACTTTCCTAAATATTTTATTAATATTCATTCTTTTCCCTTTCAAGGAAAACTTACTTTCTATGAGTAAGTAGTAGTTTATACATACATATATCTAGGTAAGGAAATTCCTTTTGTCTGTTTTTAATTGAACATCTTTAACTTTAAAATTTTTTTAATTCCATGCTCATTTCAGACACCATACTAAGATAACCCTCGTTAAAACTGCTTGAAAATTACTTGCATTTTTCTTTAGTTCCGATGAACTTTCGATTTCCCGCAACAAATTTCCATCTTCGTCTTCGTCTTCGTCACATGTTACACACGCTTCAACTATCGTAATGCACTTTTTATCGTGGTAAGCATTTCTTCGTTGGGCAAACGCAGATACTAAAAATTGGATTTCATTTTGTAATTTTTACCTCATGCAAAGTTCAAAGCATTCGTAGAAAAAGAAAGTGAACAAGTGACTTATTGTGTTCAAATGAGCAATTGAGCCCCAGCAGCACCTCGCCACCATGAGCCCCACGGCGCGGGCGGCGGCGGCGGCGGCGTTCCGCGCTCCGAAGGTGGAAGAGGCCGCCGAGGTCCCGGTGCTCAAGTGGTTTGATAGTGACGCATTAATCAGCACCATCGCGCTGAATTACCGCTTTACCGCTGGCAAAAGCGCCAACTACCGCGGCGGGATCAGCTAAGAAATGGCGCGGAGCGGAAGGTGCGCTGGAAAAGTGAAAATGCCTCCGCGGTTTGTTTTTGCCGGGGCATTCAGTGCCTTTTTCCACATTTTCTTTTACATCGGTTACTTTAACTCAAGCTGCTCGATTGCTCTTACGCCAGTGCCATTGACCGACCAACCGCAGGAAGGAAAAAGTCCACTTTTGCGATGGAAAATTGAAATTGAAATCGCTAACTGATGATATAATACGTTGCAACTCGAGGTTGTTCAACTCGTTCGTACCATTGCCATACACGTTGCAACTTGGAACGTTTAGGAGAGTCAAGCGCAGAAATAGATTTTGACTGCTTTGCCTTCCTGCAGAAGAAACTTGTCTTGAAAACCACTCAACCTATTATAAATTAAATTCGTTTAGCATCAATTTCGTATTTAGAAATAAACAATGGTTAAGATTTCTTGTTGTAAATATAAAGGTACATCTTAAAGAAAACATTATTTGGGGAAAGGGTTCCAAATATCTTCGGTCCTTAGACTAAAAACAGGACGAAAACGTTATAATGATATTCTGACAGTGAGAAATATTTTGATGTTCAGTCCTATCGTCAAATTCGCTGCTGGACAAAGTCTATAATGATATTACCCCAAAATTGTAGTGTATATAATATTTTTCACCTGTGTAACACACCGAACACCGGTTACTTAAAAAAAACATAGGTAAATAACTTTACCCAATTACACACACGTAGATGTTTTGCATTTTAACAGTAACTCGTTTTAGGATACCATTGAAGACAGCAATGATACAGTGAAATGTCAATTTGTATTTTGCAATAAACACAGCTAACACAGTTTTGTTTAAGGTTCTTTTAATTACGTTTTCTTCCTCAAACTATACAAAAATAAATCATTAAAAAGACAACTTTATCTAAAGCAATTTTCAAATATTTGTGTTAAAATCTGAATTTTAAAAACCCTAGCCAGACCATATATAAATTAGGTTTAAATCATCAAATCCTTTTGCATTACGAATTATCCAAAAAAGGCCGAAACTTGCCGAAAATCTTTAATTTGAAATTTTCCGATCTCAACAAAATTCTTCTTCTTAAGTAAAAATTTTTCTTCTCAAAGAAGTGAATGTTTAAAGACAAATTTTATATTTATAGGATTTTAATGATCTTCCAAAAATATAAGTACTAATTTATCCCGAACTGCTCGATCCTATACATATTTTAAACGATTGTCATATTTACTTAAGATATTCATCACTATTTCTATAAACCAGTTTACTACTACATATATAAAAAGTAAAAACTTTAAAAGTATTTCAACCATTGCACGAGAAACAATAACTTGTCGAAGACGTTTTGGTTTTACCGTCACTAGACAATTTTGAGATCATTAAATTTTTTACAAAAACAAGGAAAGTTATAAAACTTCATTTATTTATCATTTTAAGTTCTTTCAGTTTTCTGTTTTTGTTTCGTTCATTTTAATCTATTTCCCATAAGAAAATTAACAGAAGTTTTTATAGATGTTTTAAAGATAAGATTGGAAAAAGTTTGCTGTTGTTCGTTTATGCTAGAAAAAAAATTCCATAAAAATTACATGTTAAAATAAAAATAAAATTATTTTTAACCATTTTGCTGCCCCTCGTTGCGAAATAAAAAATGATATAATAATAGTTTGCGTTTTAAATTCACGTTAAAGCTTTGTTATCTCATAACGAGTGTGATTAAGATCAGTTTTCATTTATAGTAAACAACTTAACTTTAATAAAAATACCTAATCATAAACTATTTTTGAAACTGTTAAACTAACTCTTTTGCAGAACAAATTTGCAGGCGCCTTTATTGCAATATCAATAAAGTCCAGTGAAAGTATCCGTCCGCGGAAAACGCTAAATTACATTTAGTTAAACAAACCTAAAATACCAATACTTCACGGATAAAAATAAATACACATATAATTGAGGAACTTTTCCAGCACACCCGAACATTTCGTACAAAAGCTGCGTTTTTGACTTTCTGGTCCTAGTGCAATCCAATAAAAATTTCAATTTTCATATAATTGAGAAGCGAATAATCAACAAAAAATAAAGAACAGAGCACTCCTTAAAAAAATTGGTAATCTCGTTTCTTACAAGTTCGTGAAGTGAATTTTAATCCTAGTGTCATAAATCGCAATATGCTACTTCTGCTTCAGTGCAAGAATAAAATAAATTGAAACTAATTATCATCGTGATCATCGCCTACTTTGAACGAGATACTAAATATGTGGTAATAAAATCGAAGCAGACAATTTGTCCGCTTTCATTAAATGAATTTTAAACAGACATTATGTTATCGCTGTCGGACATCGGACGCTGTTATGTTCTGCAAATTACATTGAGAAAGTCCAACTCTGGATGGGCTGGCGCGTGACTACATTAATAAATTTAGTCTGTTTTGTAAATTTCAAAAGTAAAATAAATTTTCCAACTTCCACATCAAATCAAATAGCACGTAGTCAAATGCGATGAATTTTAGTATTCTACGTTGTTGATTAAGGCTTAAAGAATAACAATTTTTGTTTAAATAATTCGTGTTCTGCAGAGAGGTCAAACTTTTTATTCTTTTTATGATTATGTTTGATGATTTATAAGCACATAAAATCATTCGCAGAATATACCTCCTATCTTTAACATTTAAATAGTTTACATATTTTTAGTAAAAAGCGAAAGAGATCATTAAAATTTTTATTTTTTATCATAGTCTTAATAATACCGCTTTTATTTGGAGCCCCCATATTATACTACGTTTTAGTTTTTGGATTACGAAGTATGTACATGGTTGTTTTTAAAGTTATAATTGTAATAGAAAAATCCGACTTTAAATAAAGAAAATTTAAGTACCTGAATACTCGACTATTTGCGGAATTATTATCCAAAAAATCGAATAAGGGAGTATTTGAGTATTAAAAAGACGAGTATTAGAGTTTGGAAGCATCCAATTACTCTAATATTTGAGTCCGGTAGAATGACTACATTTTAATTAAAAAAAACAAACACTGTAGGAGACTGCCATTGTAATACTTTTGCATTGTACAAAGAAGTTATGTTATTCTCCAAATAGCATCGTGGTGAAACATTTGAATGACTAGATACTTTTATTTTCTAATTATTCATTAACTGCTTTCTGGAGTTGTAACATACCAAGTGCATGGATATTTAAAAAGTTAAATAAAAATGAAAGTATTATTAAGAAAAATTTCAAATAAGCCATGAAAATCTTAATTGTATCCAAAGACAATGGAAACGTTTACATCAAATTTAGTTCAAATTCTTTATTTTAATCTGTTTATATTAGTTTGACCTAGAACATTGTATAAGAATTTTACAACTCACTTTTCACCCACTTCTAATTGAAGTAATTTTTAACTTCTTAGTGTGCTATTCATAAAAGCGAATTTTATTAATTTCGTTTCATACTATTATAATTTTGTATAGTATAACTTTAGAATACAAAATATCCCAAAACTCAAAACAGTGAGTCAATAGCTACTCCATGGAGAGAACGGCGAGCCTTAAAATCAGTTTGTGAAATATATATTTCCTTACAACTTTAAGTAAGTTAACAGATTATAACTAGAAGCATGATGGTGGTGGCCGATAACTTCGTAGTGTATAAAATCGGTGTATTTGTTAAAATTGGAAGGTAGTGAAAAACGAGCAATATGTAGGCTTTTTCAAGAACATCCTTATGGATGCTATCCACCAAGTAAAAATTAAGGAGAAAAATGTAATGTTTCAGCAAAATTGAGGCCATAGCTAGCCCGGATGTTCGATAAAAATGTGTGGGCTGGCAAATTATAATGAGCCGCCTAAAGGGATGAATGAGCTATGGGAAAGGACGAAGGATGTATGATGTAGTATCGCTCCACGAATTTTGCAGAATTTATATCACGATATTCCCAAAAGGATATCAAATTTCGGAAAAATCAAAGGATATTGGATTAATTATTAAATCATTAAGCAAGAATTCGAGTCGTAAAAGTGTAACAATCCATTCTTTAGGGAAAATAAAAGATTTATCATAATGTGAAATACATATGTATATATGAAACCAATTCGTTACTTTCACTAAAGAGATCATTCATTAAATAGTATTTTTTATAGGTTTTGCTTTATTTCCGCAAAAGTTTTCGGAATTAGGTTTTTTTCCTAAGTCGTTAGCCTTTAAGTTAATCTTCGTGAAGATAAAGTTTGCAAGAACTCTTTAATACTTATTTCACGTAGTTACACACCAAGAAAATTTTCTAGTGAAATTTAGACGACTCTAGTAAAATTAAAAATAAATTTTTAACTTGATGTATTTTAGTCAAATTACAGCATAATCTGAAAATTGTTTTATGTGGCAATATTTCCTAAAATTGTTGTTAACACTAAAAGTCTAGTGATATCCTTGTTGTATTATAGGAAATTGCACAACTTTTTCAGTGCATATGTTTGATGTTTATCTATCTCATTTCGTACTCGATACTTTGTCATTGAAGTTCGATCTCTTGAAAGGATAAGTGGTGATTTCCAGGGCCCAATAATGAAAAGTTGTGATTGAAAAAGATTGAAGTTGGCTTTATCAGTTGTATTATATAATTTATTTCTGGTGAAATTCACTAAATTTTTCTAGCAAAAAAAACCAGAATATAACACTAGATATACTTCAGTAAATTTTGAGAAAAATGTTTATGGATTTTAAGGCAATACAATGGTCATGATATCAATAATTTCAGCAATATAATAAAAGAATCTATTATAGTTCTGGCATCCTTACGATATAGTCCATTGTACTATACGTATGATCCTCCCAGAATATATTTTATACATATACATAGTTCAAAATTTCTTTCGATGTAGATAACTTTTCTGGTACGGCACGCAAAACACTATGTCTTTTTAGTTATATTTTCTTGCAGACCAGTGAATTCAACTAGAAAGCAGAAAATTATTAGATACAATTGAATTCTAGTGATTCGTTTTATACTAGATTTTAAGCTGCATACATATGTATCTAGGAAAGTATGTAACTCTAATTGATATTCACTGTAATCAAGTGAGAACAACTTTAGAGTACAAATTGTATGCTACCTGTCTCACAAAAATTGATATTTTAACTGAGGAATATTAATTTTGACTGGATCCTATTACCTTAAACAAAGCGCGTCTTGACCAGGGTCAATAAATTTTCCGTTAACTGTGGGTTTCCCCGTCTGACCAGCGCGGACTTTCCACTGGCAACTGTTACAAAGTGGGCAAGACATTGCAAAAGAGGCAGGCGGTTGTTGCATAGCGCACTTCTTTCCCTGCGTCTTAAAGACGGTAATCGGCGAACGCGCATTGTTACAATTAAAGAGCGTCACTAATCAAATCACCTTTTCACCGGCGCGGCGCAACGGACCCATTCGGAGAAAAGCGAAAGTGCAGCTTATGCTATCGCGTCGCGGCTCTTTAGAGAGCTGCGGAGATAAAGTCGCGATAGAGACGGGCAAAAAGTGCAACGGCCGGGGAATAGCGCGGCAGCTGCAAAAAGTCGCGGTTAATTCCCAATGGCAAATGCGCTCACAATTAGCCATTAAGTGGCCTGCCCCGCGGCGGCCCCGCGTCCCCAGGTGCTCGAAAAAGGAGTAATAACCTCATGAAATCATTGGCGTGATGATGGATGCGGCGCGCCGCGAAACACATCACCGTCGCCGCCGCCGCGGCTGCCGTAATTCCTTCGCCGCAATTGTCGCTGCCTTGCACCGCAAGCAGCGGAATTATCGAAGAAAATTCAAAGTGATTTTCTTTTGGCTTTTCCCGGCATTGTTTGTGGAGCTCCCCCACCCGGCCCATTCTTCTTCCTTCTTTCCGGCCTGCAGCGGCGTCTTATGCCCGTTCTCCAATTGCGAACCGACCAACTACGAACCACCGAAAGAAAAAGCTCAACCCCGTGTAAAGTATTAAGCCCTTGCCTGTAGTTGTGCCTGTCAGCTGCGAAAACACAATCGGGCAAATATTAAATGTGGAAGTTTTTACCACTTTTTGAGCGGAAAAACTTCTCAATTTAACTTTTTATATTTTCCTGAAATTACCGTGCACATTTTTATAAGTGTTTCGTGTTATAATTAGTGCACTGGTGTTTTGGCAACCGGCGGAAAAGCTGCGGCGACGTCACTATTCTGGTACAATATCGTTGCTGAATGGGGGACTATTACTTTTGGTTAAACGCACACATTTAAAAAGTTAGCTCGGTTGACCAAAACACAAGCGAGAGAGAAGATGACTCTAATAAGAAAATGGAAAGCGATGGCGCGATGTTATTTGGTTCGTAGTTAGTCGGTTCGCAATTGGAGAACGGGCATTAAACATACCACCGTTGGTCAAATCACCGGGCGTGAACGTTTGCTAAAACTTTCTACCTTCAGTTCTGTTGTTTTTGAAAAGGTGCATTATAATCATTCATCTTCTCCTTCTTCTTTTTTTTCCGTTTATTTGACTATTCATAATTTCTTGCCTTAAAAAGAACAAATGTCTCCGTAGTTCTAGTGTTAAGGGTAGGTGCTAAATGATTCAATCAGTAAATGTAAGGTTCTCATCTATTCTTAACTCGTTCCCTGCCAGAATTTCCAAGAAAGCTTTCTTGAGAGACTTTTACTTGTGTACCGTTTTCGGTACACGTGGCAGGGAACGTGTTAACTTTCCTGCTTTTGGGCTTTAAAAGAGAGCTTATTTTGAGATAAAAGTGTTAGTATACTTTGAATACCTAAAGCTCAATTTAATTTAGAGTTCCTGAAATAGAGGGTTGGTTGAATTCGATGCGGTCGTGAGTAATAAGAAAAAGCACAAAGCTCTGACAAGCACCCGGGCACATTCGATGCGGTCGTAAGTTGTGAGAAAATCATAAAAAAGAGCTTATAGTTTTTTACCTTTTCTTCTGCAGTAAAATGCAAGACCTCCTTTCCCATCGAGTGCTTCTTGAAGATTGAAAAATGCATTATTCATGCAGAAGTTTAGAGTTTGCAGAGCAGAGTTTGAATTTGGCTCAAACTTAACGTTTTTTTCTTGCGACCGCATGGATTTTGTTCAGACTTGTAAGAATTCTGTTGCCTTCAAGAGTGTTGAAACTCTTAAGATTCTCACAACTTACGGCAGCATGGCATGTATTCGCCGTTTTAAAGCTCAATTTAATTTAGAATTCCCGAACGATTATGCCCGTTCTCCAATTGCGAACCGACCAACTACGAACCAAATAACATCGCGCCATCGCTTTCCATTTTCTTATTAGAGTCATCTTCTCTCTCGCTTGTGTTTTGGTCAACCGAGCTAACTTTTTACATGTGTGCGTTTAACCAAAAGTAATAGTCCCCCATTCCGCAACGATATTGTACCAGAATAGTGACGTCGCCGCAGCTTTTCCGCCGGTTATCAAAACATCAGTGCACTAATTATAACACGGAGCACTTATAAAAATGTGCGCGGTAGTTTCAGGAGAATATTAAAAGTTAAATTGATAAGTTTGTCAGCTTAAAAAGTGGTAAAAACTTCCGCACATTTAACATTTGCCTGATTGTGTTTTCGCAGCTGGCAGGGCACAACTACAGGCAAGGGCTTATACTTTACACGGGGTTGAGCTTTTTCGTTCGGTGGGTCGTAGTTGGTCGGTTCGCAATTGGAGAATGGGCATTAGGGTTGTGAAAAAAGAAGTTATAAAAGCTTTTAAAAACTTTCTATGCTTTCAACATTTATTTTAGGTCTACACCAAAAGAAAAGCTTAGAAATTCCAGGGATGGATGTATATGCCCGTTCTCCAATTGCGAACCGACCAACTACGAACCACCGAAAGAAAAAGCTCAACCCCGTGTAAAGTATTAAGCCCTTGCCTGTAGTTGTGCCTGTCAGCTGCGAAAACACAATCGGGCAAATATTAAATGTGGAAGTTTTTACCACTTTTTGAGCGGAAAAACTTCTCAATTTAACTTTTTATATTTTCCTGAAATTACCGTGCACATTTTTATAAGTGTTTCGTGTTATAATTAGTGCACTGGTGTTTTGGCAACCGGCGGAAAAGCTGCGGCGACGTCACTATTCTGGTACAATATCGTTGCTGAATGGGGGACTATTACTTTTGGTTAAACGCACACATTTAAAAAGTTAGCTCGGTTGACCAAAACACAAGCGAGAGAGAAGATGACTCTAATAAGAAAATGGAAAGCGATGGCGCGATGTTATTATGGTTCGTAGTTGGTCGGTTCGCAATTGGAGAACGGGCATTAGGACCGTTCGCGACCTCCCCCGACGTCTTGGCGCTCCATTCGAGTGGCTGCAAATAAATGCAAAAGGTATGCACTTTTCCATTTTCTGGCGAACCGTTTTTCATTTTTCGCGCGCGAGACGCGAGCAAAACGCCGCGCGCGCAAATCGGAGAAATGCAAAAAGTTAGCAGCGCGGTGGGCGGCGCGGCGGTCGTCTGTACTCTCCCCGTGCAATGACTGCGGTCGCGGTAGAAAAACGCGAAAAGTGCAAGTGATTTTCTTTTCACTATGAGCTAATAATTTCATTTTCACGCTTCACGGGGAGGTAAACAGCTTCTCGTTTTCATCGTTGCTATTTTTGTTTTTTTTTTTCTTTTCCCAGCTTATGAAACTCAATCTCTTCGCAGCTTCCTGCCGGGGAAGTCGTTAGCAGCCACACAAACTGCGAAAAAATGTTAATGAAAATCGCACGGAATGCTGTGCGGGAATTTTCTTCGTTTTTCCGCTGTTTTTCATATGTTTTCGTCGATTCGCGGACCATTGAGCCGCCCGCCCGCCCGCCCGCCACACGGGAAACAAATCTGGTCGAGCGGTGTAAACTTGTTCGCGAGTTCAATGTTGATGAACTGCGAAAACTTTCACTGGCGAATGCATAAATTACGTCAGTGTGGCAGATTAATTGCACCCGATTAGCATCTGTGGCGGCTAGAAATGAGATGTTCTAGTTTCGTTCGCTCATCGATTTGCATATCGACTGGATTTTCTACCTGCAATTAATCGCAATCGGCCCCTGCGTGGGCGGTTAACTGTCTCTATGGGTTTGATTATTTCAGGGACAATGTTTCGACGCCACCACGATGCCGGGATTTTTCGAATCTGCCGCTCCAACTGGAAGGCCTTTCCGTGGAAACATTGATTGAAAATTGATCTTGAAATAGGCGTTTGAAACTAGAAATGTAAAAAGACCACTATTCTTTGGGAGGTCAGTTGCATGCTCAATAAATACATATTAGTAATGTATGGGGTCATAAACATATATATTCATTTTAAGTTATTTACTATATTTACGCATAACTTGTAGGATATTCCAGTTTAAAAGCTGCTTGTAATTTGAAATCAACAAAGATATACCTAAATGACTTAAAAAATTCAGTAGCTTAAAAAAGAATCTAATAATTTTAACTCGGAACTAAAATCTCGTTTGCTAATACAATGGCATAACCAGAAATTTGTTTTTAGGTGGTAAAAAAAAGAAATTTGCAAGAAATGACAATACCTACATGGTATAAACCACAAAAGTGATTGAAAATACTTTTTGGACAATTAATCTAAAACGGTTACACTAGACTAGACTCATTTTCATATCTTTTCACTACTTATTGATTTCAAAAAATATTTAAATATTAAAATAAAATGGAGAACCCTGACAATAACTGTTTTAAGATACAGTGAGAGTAAACAACTTTTTAAAATCAATTTTGTGTTTTTGTACATAAGGCACGTGCCCGAAAGAAAATTGCACACATAACAAAGACCGCCGATATACGTGACGCGACGGTAGTGTCCAACGGATTAAACAATTTGGATTGAAAAAATTTATTACGTACTTAAATGTAGGTACAAATAGTAAAATTCAGCGTTCTAATTTTACCCCTTGAAAATCTTTTGATTTCGTGGTTTTATAAACGAATTCCATTCCACTTTCTGGGTTGCTAGCTTATCATATTTTAGGTATTATAACTAGGATCTTTCTTATGAAATGTGGAGCTGGCGTACAAAGCAATCTAATTACAAAAAATTAAATTAAAAACTTAATGACGTATACATTTCAAACGACTTTTAACGTGGTTTTGTTTATAGAGTTTGCGACTCTATTTGACATGCATATGTAGGTAGGTATATATGTATGTTAAATCAATATTCCTATCTCTAGTGAAAGGGGCGGTATTTAAATTTAAAAAATGCAATTATGTCGTTTTGTTTGCGAAGTGCAATTGTTACATTTTGATTGCCACTTGATTGCATTTAAGAGGTCAACACCTACATAACCGCATCGAAACTGCCGCGTTTTTTAGGAAATTGAAATTGTCAAAATAAGAAGAGACACTTGATTCATTAAATACAATATTACTATAAAAATTCAAAAATGAAACGACATCTTATGGGTTTATCCGAAAATTATTCTATTTTGAACGAAAGGGGGCTCGCTTATTGGAAGCTGTTAAAACTTATACCGTTTTGATCGAAATCATAATCAGAACATCAAAAGTGATTTTTTAATAGCACTGGCGATTGAAGTGGAATTAGTAGGAGGTTTAATTCAAGTCTTTTTATATGCAGGGATTGGTTTTAACTCATGATTACCTACTGTAAGAGATTTTTTTTTATCAATGTCATAGGTTTCTAAACCCACTTTTTGAACGAAATGTATACAAATTCTGAGTTAAAATCCAATGTCAAAAATTTTTGAAACCAATAAATTATTTTGAAAAAATTCCTAATGTGCTCTGGGATAATACTTCTGGAAAAGAAGTAAAACTATTGAGTGGTTGTAATCGCAGCTTTGAACTATGGAAATGTATATGTAGATTAGAAGATTATTAAAATTACTGTACAGGCTGTTTTGCTAAGGTCTGAATAGGGGTATAAAAATGGATTCTGCACGGTCTCCTGATCAACTTTTGTTCGCAGACAACTCCCTCAAATCGGTCGTAACAAAATTTGCCTTTCCATTACACTTTACCCTCGTGAAAGATGACACAATTTAAAAGAATTTTGTTTTGCAAATAATTAAGTATGAAGTTTAGATAGCTTTTGTAATCACCGAAGCTGAATCTTTAATTTGATTTAAAATATACTTTCTTATGATTACATATACCTAAAGATAAAAATTGAAAAAAAAAGAAGTATACAGTTCTTAAATTAATATGTATGTATGTACGCATGCATAATGTATCTAAGAAATGCGAGGCGTAGGTAGGTATGTTTTGTTTTTATTTAAATTATAATTAAATAATTGCAAAAAATAATAGATTGAAGATAAAATTCAAGTAGAAAAGCTCCCTACTACCACGAAATTATAAACTCACTATAACAAAGCGATCTAGTCAAACAGATTCAATGAATTCTTTTGTTTCTCGGAGACATACTCTGCGTCACCGTGTTCGTGACTATTGATAGACTTGTCTGTTTCAAACAAAAGTGACAAAAGCGACTAAAGATATAAAACGGGGAAAATTTACTGCGCCTCATTACTTGATTAGTCCAATGAACGTCCAGCGGCTGCGCTGCCGTGGTATTCATCGAATTCAAACAACTTTTCTCCATATTTCACAATTGCAAAAGACTTTTCCGGCATCCGTCAATGAATAATTCGATCAAAGGTTCTGATTTAAAATTCAAGGAGAAGTTTTCCATGTGCACAGTACGGCACAGTCGCAGTGCGCTGATTAAGCGGGAGTCCGTGACAGCACACGACGAGATTCAGCGAATGAATAACGAACAATATGCGCGCGCTACTTAATTCCTTACTTTTTTCTCCTTTTTTATTAAGGCTTTAATTCATATCCGATTGCCAGGGTATATGTTTTTGAAAAATGATTTTGACAAATACTAAAAAAAGGGAAATTACCTCATCGAAGTATTGTCAACGGGCAGTGGAGGGCTGAATCCGACCATTTATAGATTTTCACGATTTCCTTAGTCGGTCTTGCGACGATTTCCCTACTTTGCATGTCACTCACTTCTGCTTCAAGCGGCGGGGATTAGGTTTGATCTCCTTCGACAGCTCCGCTTAATCACGATGTTTTTTTTTTTTTGATTATTCTGCTTTCACGATGTCTATCTCAATTTAATTCTCTTCTTCTCCGGGACGTGATAGTGATTACAAAATGTAAAATAATTTGTAGACCTGAAAGGAAGGTAAAATAAGAATAACGATTATTTGTTTTAAATGAGCAATTTATTTACTTTAATTTAAAAAGATTATTTTGGTAATAGATTGTACTTATTGTACCTTACTTGTAATGATATTTTATTATATTAATTTACTTAAAAACTCTCATAGAAATAATCATTTTGACTTTCTAACAAGGATTGACGGAAAAGAAATATATAAACGTTACCATATTAAATTTTAATTTATTTTATGTAATACTTAAAATATAAAATGCAACTTCAATTTTGAAAGTGAAGGGTAGATTTGAAGAAGGTGTCTCCTATAAACTGGGATCGCAATACTTCATAAAATCGATTAGTAAATCGATAGTGGCTTTATTACACAACAATACTAACTAATCCTCCACAGATTTAAGTGAATAAACACTTTTAAGGGGTAAAATTACTTCTCGAAGTTATTTATTATTACTTTTAATTAAAGTTTAGATTTTTTTGGATGGAACTAGTTACAACAGGGCGAATAAGCGTACATTTAAAATCAAATTAAGATGCACGTGCACCTTATTGAAAATATTTTATAATTGTTCATAATTTGCAGTTTCTACAACATTTGCTAAGTTAAAGAATAATGTTGCAAGAATACCCTTTCAAAGCGAAAAAAAAAGCAATAATTTTTGTCGATAAGGTTTAACATTTCCTAACTGGTTATGCCATATTGAACCTTATTGACAAATGTTAGTAACTTGACCTACCATTAACAATATGTAGAAACTAGCACTCTCTGCGAATTTTTAAAAAATAATTTGATCTGAGACCATTGTTAAATGGAAATTAATTGACAATGTCGTGCTTTTGAAATCTATTTACCATTGTTCCCATAATTAAACTTTTTTTGTGCAAAATCAGTTAGCTGGCAAATAAATCATTCCCATCAATTGAACCAAATCGGTAAATTACTTGCAAGAATTATTCGCACCGCAAAAGCCCAGACCTTCCCGTCTTGAGCACGTCATCGATAAACCGATCACACAAAGTAGGGTCAGCCTTCACACCTGAAAGCGATTTACCGCCGATTGGCCGCTATCGCGCACCTTCAAAAAAAGCACCGAGGGTCCTTGAGTCGAGCGGAGTCAGTTGCGCGTCCATCACTTACGCAAAGACAGCCAAGTACGAGATAAGCGCGCACAGAGGTGATCGATAATATTTAAATTCCGATCTGCGCGCGATCGCGCGGCGTATGGCCAAATTGAAATTCACCTCGAGGCGACCTGGTGGCTGCTCGTGGTCTTCTTTAAATGATTCACGTCCACCTTAACGCCCTTACGCAACGAAAAGCAAGCGAAGCGTTGACCTGTGCGCTGTCCGGTGACAGGGACAAACCGCGGACCGCGTTTCGGGATGACCGCGCTGCTTATCGCTCATTCCAGACGCGCACTCGCTGCGACGTCCGAGGCAAGACAAAATTAGCAACAAATCAGAAATTATGAATGGGAGCGATGTCAATAAATCGCCGCTTGATTACTCAGCCGATGGGGTTTTTGAGCCCGCGAGAAAATTATGATTTTGGTCACAACATGCATTACGTGTGGGAAACATGATTTTTGAATTTTTGTAGACGCTTATCGGCAGCTGGGATCGCGATTTTATCGAGCCTTCTGTAGAGTTTTGTTTTGCAAATTGTTTTCAAGGTATGTGATTTTCGTGTGAGCCAGAGCGAATATTTGTGTATCGAAAATCGATTCGTTCTGGAAATTTTTACATTAAAACAATTACGCCAAGGCGACATGTGTGCAAAAAAATGTTTTGGCTGATTTCTGTTAAATCTAAATACAGCGAAACCGAGGGGAAATGGAGAGAAAGAATTATAATTGCTATGACATAAATTAAGAAAATTTTCTGTTTCACTGAACGCGCAACGACAGTTATGTATATTGAGATAATTTTAGAAGAAAGTCAAAACGGTTGCTGAACTACGGTCATCATTACGTCACTAGAAAAAAGTTTTTACGAATTGTTGCGCAAGCGATATTTTTTGGTATTGTTGTGGGGAACGAAACAACAATTAATTTTTTTATGTAATCTGAAGGTGCCGTGAAAATGTTTTACGTACTGTTGCCTTGTAATTAGACACGCCTTGTTCCTGATTTAAAGATCTTATCGAAGAGCATTTAACAAAATTTTCATATCAGCCAGTATCTGCAGCAATGAAGTCGTAACGAACAGATGAATTTATAAGCTCTATAGGGTTATGGGGGTAGCCTAAAAACAAAACTTTTTTTAGTGTTAACTCCTAAAAAGATATTATACTTATGTGTATGTGCTAAGATTATTAATGTATTAACTTAATTACTCAACTTTTAAAGGCAGGTCAAGAGCAAATTCAGTAGGTAGGTCGAATTCTTATAAATATAAGTTGAAACGAAGATGAAATTGAAAAAATACAGCGATTTTTTTGATCTCGCTAATCTTAAATTTATGTATATTGTATATGCAACTTTCTCCTTGAAGGCTACATCCCGAGTAAAAATATCTAAATTCTTTTTGCACATCCGTACTGCGCCTGATATACATCAAAACATTTTCCATTTTTCAAGCCTTGCATCGTGCTTTCAACAGGCCAGCATTTCCATAAAATACGCCCGCAAATTTTGATGAAATGCGCCTGCAACAGGCCCAAATTTTTCTAATGTATGCCTGTAACTAGCCAGAATTATTATAAAATTCACCCGCAACAGGTAGCAATAAAACTTATTGAAATAGTATAAACATAACTGTGAGAAAATTCTTGACTTAAAAATCACTATAAATTCGATTTTAGGTACAATTTTTCGCTGTGATTCTGTTTCATATGCCATTATTTTAAAACGTTAACAATTTCCTTGGATTTCTACAAAAAAGTCTATTTCAAATAACTTCCATTTTAAATTAAAGGCATAATCGATTAATTTGCAAAAGAAATGGCTTCATTAATTTTCAGTTCAGGAATCCTTTTAAAGGAAGTTGAAAATAAATGAAATTTAAAGCTAGAGGAAATTATTTCTACTGAGAAAAGTTTTGTGGTTTTGTGGTTGTATTTCACGAGCACTGAAAACCGTTAATGCCTTAAAGGTGTATTTTGATTTGTTTCAACGAGGAGTTTGAATTTAAATGAAAAATTGGTGGAAAACAAATTCTTCAATTTTCTTCTTTAATTAAAAGAAAAATGCGAGAAACAATAACATACCTTTAACATTTCAATTATTCAAAAACTCCGTGAGAACATTGCTAGCTTTATCACAGCAGCTTACCTTAATGATGAAATGCTCAATAGATCGAAAAGGAAAGCTACCTGCCTGTCTAACATCGAAATTAAAAAAATGAGAAATAAATTTCTTCACCTCGACGTATGCAAATCGTGAAACACGAATACCCACTTAATGAAAAGTGCAGAAAGTTTTTCCAGCATTGCTTTGATTCATGCGTAATTTATGTAATTGTTTCCCCTTCCTTGTGCAATTGAATCATTAAAAACATTCCAAATAAACTTTGTTGTCCTGCACCACGCTATTGTCACTGATAAGCTCGTGGAGGTCGGCTTTGGGAGTGGGATACTTAAGAGTAACGAAATTTATGGCGACAAAATTTATATTTGCATATTATAAATTAGATCAACCTTGCGCGAAGTCACATATTAATGCAAACTCTTGAAGGAATTTATGCATCGCAGTGTTGTTAATCCGGAGCAAAAATCACCACTACCACCTTAATTCTATCGAACACCGTAAATTATATGCACTTGCGTGCACTGAATGAATCTGTGAATTGTAATTTCTATAATTCGTAACACGATTAGAATATTTCGTGCATATTTTAACAGTTGGGAGGAAGGAATGGTCTAGTCAGGCAATAGATCACAGTCAATGGCAGCGTTTATTCGCAGAAATTTTAATATTTACATAAGTTATTGAATTACATCAGCTTTTATTGCTTATTTAAAAACTAACGCCTGGAACGCCTCTTGACTAATTATTTTAATTCTGGGTACGTTGTCTCTTAAAACTTTTTAAAATTTATTATCAATGATACCAACTTTGGTCTGAAATATAAAAAACCAAATAAAAGTATTCGTAATATTACAAAGCTGAAGAAATTGACTTGGGTGTACCAAATAAATTTAAATTTCACATTGTACATTTTCGGACGTCTTAAACATATGTGAATAAAATAACCTATTTATAGTTTTTTTTTCCAACATTGTTTGATGTTGTCAAAATCGATACGTAAAAAATTTGTAACTATGTATAATATATAATTTAATCTGATTCGGGTAAAATATCACTTTTATTTAAAACAAGGAAACCTATGTAGATATACCCAATTATCCACAATGAAAAGAGTTTTGCGTATATTTAAAATGTTTCTAAAGCAAATGAAGTAAAAATAAAAGGCTTTGTACGAAAAACATCTGTGAAAATAATGGCATTTCTACTAGTATAAGTGACTTTATTTTAAATTCAACGAAAAATTAGACAATAATTGAAAGTGTAGCAAAATATTTCTGTCTTCTCACAATAGCAATTTTTAAGCTTCTACTATTTTTGTTACTTTATTCCCTTTTAATAAATTTAAATAGGTACAAAATGTTTCTAGTAAATTATAACAAAATATACCTATGTACTTATTACAACATGTTTGGTACTTGGCAGCATTATTAGCTGAACCAAAAAATACATATGTACATATGTATATGTGACTTAAACTTGTATGGTTGGTACTACATAAAAGTGTTTATTTGGGCGAATTTAATTCGGTCGTAAAGAAACACCTGAAACTATTTTGATATGTCAAAACGACTATAGAGGCATCAAGATTAAATGAATGCCAAATACTAAAGACATAGTTCTGTAAGTGTTTTTTAATACTAACACACAAACACAGTGGATGACTCATCAAAACGTATAGGGTAGGTACTTCCAGTTGACCTTGAAATTTTGCTCGAAGAATTATCTCATATGAATCATAAATAAAAGGAAAGATATACATATGTATGTACTATACATACATAAGTCAAAATGATGACAACGATTGAAGCACAAAAACTAAGGACTTTGTTTTTCGAATAACTACACCAACCGCTCTAAGATTATGCCTTACTTTTGACTTTACCTATGACAAAACGCAATGCTCAAAAAATTTTATCTTCATTTGAACACGTCAGGGACAAAAGAGCGTACCGAAAGCAAATGTGAACCACATAACAAAATAAACATAACCGGCTGTAATTTTCAAAAGAACATATGGAAATAAGGACAGGTGGGGATCCGTCATATTCAATTTCGACGCTCTCGATGTTTTTCGTTATTATTGGCACGATGTATGCAAGTCAAAACTTGGTTTGAGCTACTGTACGAATGCATCAAAATGTTTTATCTCCAAAAAATTGACGTCAGAGAACCGTACGAATTTGTTAGTAAGCGTTTGGAAGATGATGTGATTTCCCGAAACAATATAATGCAACCATTCACGTTTCCAGATCCAGAGAGACAAAAGAATGGCTTGTTAAACGAAATATTAAAGCAAGTGTTTTGAATTGGCCAGCTTGGAGCTTGTAAGTAGTTCCCCAGACTACTGAGCTTGAATCTAAAGAAAGCATCAAGAATGTTAGCAAACAATTCTACTCAAAAATAGATAATTTTCTGTAATAAATAAGAATGGAGGACATACATAATTCATAATAAATATTGATTTCACTGATTTTAATTTCAATTTAATAATATATTATACATGGTAACATTCATTGCCATAATAATGTACATATAATTTTCCATTTTACAAGACAATGTAAGTGTAGTGTTTTATGCTTTTCGGAATATTTGATGTGATAAATGTGGATGTGGCTAAATCAATTTCGCTCACTGTAAATATTGTAGCAACAACTTTGTTGGATTTGTGAAATAAATTTCTAATATATACTTTAAGTTCCCACAAATTAGTCTAGGAAATTAATCAACATGAAACATTTCCCTTTCTGTAATTGCTATTTATCTTGCGAGTACATGTAATTAATTAAATACAAATCGCGTATACGTAATTGCGTCCTTGATGTTCGCATTCGTGATTAGTCGATTCCCAATATTAGCTGCCAGCTTGGTCCCACGTCAAGTAATTCAGCGCAAAAAGTTTTCTTAAAAATATCACTGGAACCTTCAACCAGTGCCAGCGAACTTGCTGAATGTTATTTTGAAAGAGGCGGCCACCTCACGGCAGTATAGGGGCGAAGTTATTCGGCTGAAGAATTTGCGTATTTAAATTTACACCCAAATTTTCATTCTAACAACTTCCCCCGAGAAATCAACGACTCAATGAACTTGCGCATTGAGTTACCTACGCACCCGCACCGAAATAGAATCAAATTAGTTGGGAATCCATTATTCATGCGAAGTGCGGTTTAGCCGCGACGAAAAGTAACCTTTGCGGCGTTCATTGTCGAGCGGAGCTTTAATTCGAAGGTGGACGAAAAAACAAAGCCGAAAGCCTTGCGCGCTTAGTTCAATTGTCGAAATTGTCGCAAATTAGCTGCGTGCGCAAGTAATGGCCGTGTCGAGCGCTAGTAACTAGTAACTGTTAAGATAGCCCGAAGATGCGAAAACAGTTCGTAGAAAATTCCTTCGAGGCCGACCGCATTTCTGCGACAAGCGACAACGACGCGACTATCAAAATTGTCGCCCCCAGGCGCTGTAACTCAACTCGAAGCACCTGACCGAGCCGGCGGCGGCGGCAGCGGCAGCGGCTGAAGTTCAGCAAAACAAATTGCAAACGGCTGAGTGTACCTGAGCCTCCGACCACAGCGTGAAGCTCGCGAAATCTTGAAAAGGCAGGCACAGCCGCGCGCGGCAATGAGGTTTAGTCAGAGGCAAAAAATACCGAAACTGAAAAAAAAAATCCAAAAACAATGTAAATATCGCAAATCGTGCTTAGAATTTCGACCTTCGTTACAAAGCACTTCAATTCGCGTTTATTTTGCTCGTTTTGTGGCTCGTTTTGTAATCGCCTTGTGTGCGGATGCAACAAGTACTCGCTAGAAAAGCACCCGACTTCGGGATGTTGTCTCCCTCCCTCCGGTGCATTCCTATATTCGGCGTCCCGCTCTTGCCGCACACTTCCCGCGAGTCGTCAAATCTTTTCCGCATACTGAAAGCTCAGCCGGGCGCAATGCAAACTTTTTACGCCCCGTGAATGTTACGGACACCGCGACCTTCTATTGTCATGGCGAAAATGTTTATTTCTACACGTCGTCGCGGCGCGGCGTTTCGTTTTATGTTGTTTTCGCGAATAATCTCCAGCACTCGGGCTGTGCCTCTGTGTTTGGCTGATTGCTCGCGAGTACAACGTCATCGAGGAAATTTGCAATATGCAGTTATTTCAAGTTCGAGATATGAGCTTTTGACTAACGGGCTTATTAAAAAAAAAATAACAATAATTAAGGTCCGATCGTTTCCTGATTGAGCCAATTGATTCTCGATGTGGGGATTTTCAAACAACAAGGTCGATTTTGTGCCGGCCCTGACAATTGGTTTGAGTGCAACTCGACAGTTTTGAAGCATCAGTCAATGAAATGAAGACACTAGGCCTATTGAATTTAAAATGTTTATAGGTCTAGTTTTCAATGAGGGCTCAAGTTTGGAGAACGGTTAATTTAGTCTTCACCTTTAATTGTTCGCAGGGGGTCAATTTGATTTCAAAGTCCTCTAACAGAACAGTTACTATGTTTATATACTTACATACATATGCAGATTTGGAACATCTAGTCGAAATTGGGTTGTTTTCGATCTGCATACATACATATACAATCCGCTAGGATTGAATGGTCGAGTATCGAAATTGGTTCGAAACGTATTTGAAGTGACAAGTAAACATAACAATAATTTTTGTGGTTGTTGTTACCTACTTAACATTTTTTTAATTTCTTCATTTTCACAAACATTTCTCTTACAGCCAATTTAATACATTTGCTGAAATCTTCTACCTAATGTTTTTTATTTGATACTAGGCATACCAGATGGATAAATTGTAATAAGAAATTTATACAATTCTTCCAGAACTGTTTCGGAGGCGCAGGAAGAGATGGTTATGGAAAAAATACAGTCAACTCCAAAGAAAAGGAACAAACTCCCATCTTACTCAGTCAATATATGTATGTATCTACACTACATACATATCATATACAAAAACTTCTCATGTTTCTTCTGCAATTTAAATCCGATTAATTTTTGTTTCCAAGAAAGAATAGAGTATGCACAGATAAGTTTTATTTTATTATTTAATTATAAATTTTATACGATGTTTGAAAATATTCGGATAAAACGTGAGATTTTAAAACAACATATCTACACAAGAAGACCTTGAAAGTACCTACCTACACTAAATAAAGCATTGACTAAAATAATGCTTGTGATTTTTTTTTAACTACAATTTTCCGTTATATCCAAATTGCATATATTGAATGATGAAACAATATCTTCTTTGCAACTTCTGAAAGCTTCATCACCCACCGCACAAGGACCTTATATGTATATGTAAATTAAAGAAGAAAAATCGAGCACGCTTTGCATGATCTATAAAAGAAAAGCTCATAGAATTTGAAGGGATATGTACATATGTATATATGTATAGTACTAAAAAGTTTGTTATTTAACTCATTATGCTATAAATTTAACTAAACACACCTGAAGAAGAAGCATGGTGAAAAAAAAAACAGTTGGAGAAAATCCGCAAGCCATGTAGGTAGGTGTATCCCAATATTTTATCATTTTGAATAAAAGACTGATCTGCACATCGTGTATTATTTCAATTTTCAATATAAAATTGTAATGGAAACATTAAGCAATAGTTCCAGAATGCACGGGATACAATTTAAATAAAATTAATTAATTTTCATACTGATATACTTTTTTCTATGCAATATAATAATATTAAATATAATAATTTGTATGTCATTTATGTTACTTTTATGTAAGATATTGTGTATTGGGTACAGTACTGTATGTTTACATAAATAAATTGAAAAATATTAAAACCTAAATTTAAATTTAGTTGGTGAGTTAATTAGACAAACTCTAAGGAATATTTTAATATTGTTACTTTAAAACACGACAGTTTAAAAAATAAAATTATTTATGTTGATAATTTTATTCGACATAAGTAAAGTAATGCGTTATCTAAGAATATTATCGCTATCTTGAGATATTTCACACACAATTAATCATTTCGCATGCTGTTTACACTGCTTATACAACAATTACGGTAGCAAAACGGCCACCTGAGTCCGGTGGCAAAAAACCAATGGCCGTTAATTATAAGAAAAAACGGTCACATTTCAATTGCCACCATAAAGTGAAATATTTCCATGCCAATTAAAGGTAAAATTTCACTAGGCATTGGCGTGCGTAATAAATCAGGTAAGTCGCACATCAGAAATTACAAGGTGCATATTGGACAACTATGGCAGTGGAGTAGGGTCCTCTTGACTTTATTATTCATTGAAATTGTAATTGCGGTGCAACTGCCTTAAAATATGCACCTTTCTATCACAAATGGTCTTGTTAACCAAAGAGTTAGGTGTCTTACCTATCGCCGCACTTTATCTGTATCGCGTGTCCAACTCGCGGGTGACATGCTAAACCAGAAGGCGTGTTACGAGCTGTCCAGCTTGAAGCGAAATAAAGAAAAAATAAAAAGACTTTTATTGAAACACTGATAATAAAAGGCTACGGAAAAAGGAGCGCTGAAAACTAATTACTATCGAAGCGAACTTATTAATCAATAAATCACAAGATCTGGCGGGTTCAGTCAGAGAAAAAGACAACTCTAGTTGGCGGTAAGTTCTGAAAAACGAAGTTTAAATATTTGCCATTCCTAATGGAGTCCTTGACTCAACAGCGTTATTTATTTGTTTCGAATGGGATATGCGTTTCATAGAAATCGATTATTTTAATTAAGTGATTTATGGAATATACAAATAGATGTTAGACTGTAGAAATTAAAATACATCATAAATTAAGCAGATGCTAAAGAATTATATGCATTAATAAATACCAAAAACTTTTAGCTCGCATATATTTCATGGGTGACCGATAGAATCCGCAAAAAGGCCCATACTATTAAATTTTGATAAGTTCATTGTTTGCATCTTTTTGAAATCGTTTTGAATTTTTTCCGAGACGAGTGTCTCGAACCGTTTCTCACCCTGAACTTAAGAGCTTTCCTGCAGCCGTCAGCAGTCGTCATTGCGCGGCAGAATGCATTTGAGCATTTGATTTATTCCGTAGTCCCAGTGACAGATATGCGGGTATTAGCAAACAAACAAGCGAACGAGCGAGCAAATAACCTCTTTTATTTGTAATAAATCGAAAAACACGAATTTTCACAGCCTTGGCAGAGGCACTTCCTGGATTTACTGCATTAACAAACTTGTGACGATGCTGCCGCTGTTGCTGCAGTCGTTTATGTGCGAATTGTGGGGGTTTTTATGGCTGCAATAAATGCAACTGTGTGGGTGTTACGAATCGAAATATAAGTGCTAATGCAAGGTGTCAGCTTTGTAATGATATTTTTAATGCAACTTATTTTCCGAATGAACTTGATGGTCACGCACTTTTATGGTCTGATGAACATGTAAAACGCTTTTTTAAAAACATTTATGTACATAATAAGTTAAGGAAAATATAAATCTATATCTGGTAGAGATAAGAAAAGAAATTAATTATTCAGTTATGTAATAAGATAAAATATTTTGATATTATAAAACAGAACCTCATGAGCTTAGGTCTACTTTTTTCCGCTTACAGATTACTATATTAATTGTGTTTTTTCATCCGGGTCTGGGTTTTAATAAGCCTTTAGAGTTTATTTTTTATGCAATCCTTTAATCCAAAAACATATTATTAGTTTTAATATTTGTTTGCACACAATAAACTTATAAACATCAAGTCAGTACTACCGGCATTTCGGAAACAAAATACAACAAAAGGATCTCTGTAAGTCAGTTAGAATATTTTCGTAATATTTATCTGCGTTTTTGAGCTTGAACCAGTGTTATCGATAAGCCAAATTAGGCTAACCTAAATCTTATTTTCTTTTGAAATTTTTATTCCTACAATTTAAAGTTTGTGATTATTATACTAGGTATTCAATTGGCTAGTAGGTATGGCAAAAGTGAAAAAATAAAGTTCATTATTTTACGCATTTCAATAGTAGTTAATTCTCTTAGGATGTGATTTTATAAAGATCCAAATAAATTTTGAAATTAAATTATAAGTAATAAAACAAGTGCTCGTATAACAAAATGTCCAAATTGTTGAATTTAATATAGGAAGAATTTGTCATTTTTCCATTTATTTCAATTTATTTTTAATTGACTAGTCACATGTATATGTAATATTTTATTACATTTCTTTTATTTAATAAATATCCAGCGAAGACATGCAGATTACTCTAATCTACGATATAACGAGGTAGAATACATTCACACAAAGAGTGCACTTCGGTAATGCAGCCGATAACGATAACAGATATAGTAATGATAAAAGCGACTAATTGCGTTCTCTGGTCAATATCCCACAAGAAGTAATTTTTATTCCGTTCATTATGTCTAATATAATGCATAATTATCGATAATTCTAATATTTGTTCATATTACATACATCTTATCAATTAGACTGCAGGTTACAGGTTTTAGGTTTCATGCAAAAAGAAAGTACTTTAGATAAAGAAGCTTTCCGTTATTTCTGTTAGTTTAAAGTACTGTAGTAATACGAGTTTACGTTTTTATTCTCTCAATTCTTTTGTTGTAAATCTAGATTACTGCTATTCCCAAAAATTATTATTATAACAAATTATTGTTTTAGGTATACTTGTGTACAACTTTTATGTAACTTATAAAGTTTGTAAAAATCGATTCAAAATAACATCAAATTAATAGTGTCGAAGCTAGAAAAGAAGAAGTTCTAAGTATGAACCAAAAATAATCTAACAAACAAAATTATATGAATGTTTTATAATAATTTTTGATACTTAAATTTAAAACAATAAAAAAAACATGTATCTAATAGTTGTGGCGGAATTGCACCAATACATACTTAGTATAAAACATACTAATTTTTAATATTATTTAAAGTTAAAGAACTTTATGATCGCTATTTCAATTTGAAGACGATCAACTACAGCACCTGTTTTTTAAATTGCAATTACAAATATTAAAAAAGCGGCCAAGTGCGAGTCGGACTCGCCCATGAAGGGTTCCGTAGCATTATGACGTATTAAAAAAAAACTACTTACTAGATCTCGTTCAAACCAATTTTCGGTGGAAGTTTGCATGGTAATGTACATCATATATTTTTTTTAGTTTTATCATTCTCTTATTTTAGAAGTTACAGGGGTGGGGACACACATTTTACCACTTTGGTAGTGTCTCTCGCGCAAACTATTCAGTTTAGAGAAAAATGATATTATAAACCTCAATATCATTTTTGAAGACCTATCCATAGATACCCCACACGTATGGGTTTGATGAAAAAAAATTTTTGAGTTTCAGTTCTAAGTGTGGGGAACCCCCAAAATTTATTGTTTTTTTTCTATTTTTGTGTAAAAATCTTAATGCGGTTCACAGAATACATCTACTTACCAAGTTTCAACAGTATAGTTCTTATAGTTTCGGAAAAAAGTGGCTGTGACATACGGACGGACAGACAGACAGACAGACATGGCGAATCCATAAGGTTTCCATTTTTTGCCATTTGGCTACGGAACCCTAAAAACTTGCCTCATTTGCTTAAATTAGTCGAATCGTTTGGACTATGTGTAGTTTGCTAAAAAAAAAAAACAAAAATCCCTGCATAAATAAACGGTATTACGAGTAATTTATTCAAATGGTGTAGCTAATAGTTCACCCATCCGATAAGACATATTTGCGGTAAAACTAATTGAATGGAAATCAGAAAAGGTAACCGTCACAGCACGCTACAATTTTATCTGGTTGCGATCGTGTGTCCGCCGAAAGGATAAAATTGATAATTTCATTAGAACAGCCAACACGCTACAATTAAGCCGGCCGCAGACACTTTGAATTTAATTAATACTAAGGAGCATGTCACAAGATTGGCTTCGTACAGCACTGCAGTATTAAGTCTAAGATATGCATCTCGAGCACTTGAGTTACTGAGCCTATGTTTTTGCGGTGGCGTGGACAGGTTGCGGACTTTATTAGAATTATTCGCACTCCGCCTTGCGTCTGGCTATAGCTCCATTTGAATGCAATTAGTATTCTGACATCTCAGCCGCTGATTGATAGATTCACCTGGTAACATGCATTATCGTTGCATGGGAGGAATTTTGTTAACAATAAGAAATGCACGTCCATATTCAGATTGGTTCGTCTACGAGGCAGCAATGTAATAAAATTACTGAAACAGGTGAACGTTCTGCATACCGAAAGATCCATATCCATATGAAACCTGTAGACAGTGGTCGCGATCTTATCTTTTTCTCAAACACAGGTGCGTACGAGGTGAGACCTAGCCAATCTTTCTCAAACAATAGAATGCAAAACAGCCAAGGGCAAACACTGTGCCCTTGAGGTACTTCCTTGCTTTTAACCGACTATTAACCACTTACCACCCACCTAAATTTTTATAATTAAGTGAAAGCGTTCCGCTTCACGTATGCAACTAAGAGTGCGTAAAATTCTGGTCGCACTTTAAAGCGTGAACAGAAAGAGTGCGTAATAAATGCTCTCTGCAGTGAATGCTTTCTTAATTTTTCTGTTTAGTTCGTTAATTTTTTCCGCTGTTGACCTTCCGGGAACCCGATGAAATCGCGGATAAACTTTGTCGCAAGGTGAAAACAGGAGGAACAGCGCAGATGCGATTTGATTAAGTGTTTCCAATAGGTTAGGGGTCAACCGATGATTTAGTGTAATTGTGTAAATTTATGAAAATGCTTACAAACGATTTACGGCATCTTTCTTGGAAAAGGTAATTAACGACTGTGGAAATGGTGACAAATAAAAATTATCCTGTGGGAGGTCATCTTGGAAGTATCTTCGAAGGTTGCATATTAATAACGAAGGTAAAATTCCAGTAAAACACAGTTCATCTACACATTTTTAAATTAAGCGTAAATCTAAAGTTAAAAGTCTTTTATTATAGCATTAATCAATATCTTGATTAACAAAAGTATTCGCAATTGAAACTGTTTTCAGAGATTATTTTAAAAGCTATTTACATACATAAGTACATACAGTGGCGGACAATAAAATAGGTGTGACATAGAAAATGCATATAATTAACTGAATGTGTTATATGAAATCAAAAACTTTTATCTTTTGCAATTTATTAACAATGTTTAACTAAAACAAAAGCGGATTCTACAAAGAAACAATATAACAAATTAATATTTTTTAAAATTATTAACTATTTACATATTTAAAGGCGGTCAATAAAATAGGTGTAATTCCCTAATTACATTTTAAATCAAAATTAAACGGAAATTCAGTTCAGTTTTTTAATAAATGTTTACAATATACTAATATTTAGTAGTACAGCCCTTGTTTTTCTAAACAGCAGCGCAACTTTTGGGCATTGAGTCAACTAATCTTTGACACATTTGCACGGGGATACTATTCCATGCACACTGTATACTGCCTCCCACAATGCTCTTTTATTTTTTTGTTTAGTGCCACCTATGCTGTCCTTTACATACTCCCAAAGGTCCTCGAAAGGATTAAGGTCGGGCGACTGAGCAGGCCAATCTAGGACCCTCACGTTATTCCTATCGAACCATTGCTTGGCGTGATTGAAAGTATGTTTTGGGACCTTATCTTGTTGACACACCCATACAAGTGGCATATTTTCCTCCACATAAGGGAGCATTATATTCTCCAGGATGTCGACATAAGAATACTGGGTCATTGTATCCGTTATCCAAAATATGGGGCTTACACCGTATCATGGAAAACATGCCCACACCATTATGCTGCCACCACCATGTTTTACGGATTTCAATTTCAGTGTGTAACGGGAGACAAATTCTTGATTTAGTGGCCTTCGTAAATACCTTTTGCCGTCAGAGCCGAACAAGTTAATCTTGGTCTCGGTCTGGTTACTTCAGAGGATGTTTAGCCATTTTTTTCCCAATTCTAGACCGACCCAATCTTTATGAAATGTGGCGAAGTGTTTCCTCTGTCGTATGTTCCCCCCATATTTTGGATAACGGATACAATGACCCAGTATTCTTATGTCGACATCCTGGAGAATATAATGCTCCCTTATGTGGAGGAAAATATGCCACTTGTATGGGTGTGTCAACAAGATAAGGTCCCAAAACATACTTTCAATCACGCCAAGCAATGGTTCGATAGGAATAACGTGAGGGTCCTAGATTGGCCTGCTCAGTCGCCCGACCTTAATCCTTTCGAGGACCTTTGGGAGTATGTAAAGGACAGCATAGGTGGCACTAAACAAAAAAATAAAAGAGCATTGTGGGAGGCAGTATACAGTGTGCATGGAATAGTATCCCCGTGCAAATGTGTCAAAGATTAGTTGACTCAATGCCCAAAAGTTGCGCTGCTGTTTAGAAAAACAAGGGCTGTACTACTAAATATTAGTATATTGTAAACATTTATTAAAAAACTGAACTGAATTTCCGTTTAATTTTGATTTAAAATGTAATTAGGGAATTACACCTATTTTATTGACCGCCTTTAAATATGTAAATAGTTAATAATTTTAAAAAATATTAATTTGTTATATTGTTTCTTTGCAGAATCCGCTTTTGTTTTAGTTAAACATTGTTAATAAATTGCAAAAGATAAAAGTTTTTGATTTCATATAACACATTCAGTTAATTATATGCATTTTCTATGTCACACCTATTTTATTGTCCGCCACTGTATATGTAAATTGTTAAAACTTAATGAATATAAAATATAACCAGAATGCACTATGACCAACAACATTTTTGATAAGGGGTTTATATGGGTAGATGAGTTTGTTTTTAGTTTAGATAGAGTATTTGCAACTCCAATCTAATGTGCTAATCGATTCAATGTGCTAAATTGATTCAACGCTCTATTCTTACTTATGCAATAAAATATTACAAAAGCATTTCCTCTTAGATTTCTACGATGATTACTTTTCAGAGAATGATTAATATTATTTTCGTTATTCGATCAAAATCCATACTCAAATCTCAAGTCTGTATTGGTTCAGGTAAATTTATTTAAGTTATCAATTTTACAAAAGAAACGGCACATGTACCTGAAACTTATGCTCATCACCTATATAATTAGTCAGAGGATTGCTTAAGACACTTCCGACAAACGTTGCAATTGGTAGTAGAGTTAAACACCAAAATGATTCATTTCTTATCGCCCACCCAGAAATGGTTAAACTTCCATGACGAAACTTACAAAATCGAATTCTCGTGATGAGCAGAACAAAGAAATTTAAGTAAAAGTAAGAAAAAAAATGGGAAAAGATCAAAGGTCTACTCGAAGGAGAAATTTTAAATGAAAAGGCAAATGACCGAAGTAAACGAAGCACTTGAACTCACCGCGAAAATAAATTTACGCTAAGGCCCCATTGACTATGAAAAAGACCCAGTAAATAATCAAATCGGTCAGAAAGCAAGTGTGCAATGCATTCTTCTTCTGCTGATAGTAAAGCGTAAGATTCATAAAAGCGAAATCTGAATGTTATTGTTATTATAATTATGATAACTTCACAGAGGCATTTAATTGCTAATTAATTGATAAATTGCGAACAAATATTTCACCGTCTGCCAATCGCTGTGATCAATTTCTGCCAGAAAGCCCCCATTAAAGATGGAGATTGCAAGTGAAATTTTTCTTGGCTTACTCTGCAATTCGATTTATTTCTTTATCATTTTATTACAGCTGTAATTTGGTTTAAGACGCATTTCTTTGTTCCAATTAAATGGACTATGCCGACGTTTCGTAATCAATAGCCCGTTGCCAAGATTAACTTTCTTCTGTTAGGTGCTGATGAATCAAGTGGCCTGCATTGCTCTACTGATGGGTCAAAGGGGAATGGGTTTTAGCGATATTAGCGGCTTTGAGTGTTTAAATCACTGCAAGTCGCTAAATGCAGAAATGTGTCACTATTATCTCAATGAATTTAGTAAATGCATCGTAAAATCTTATACATATTAGGGTAAATGAAAATTACGAATACTCATTTTGGATCAGAAAAAAAATTCGAGTGTATTCTGAGATTTGAAGCACGTGAAAAAATATTTCCATCTAACTTTCACTTCTTGTGAATGTCCGAGATTCACGTGAATCGAACAAAAATGTTTCAGTCAGCTTCACAAAACAATCAATTCAACATTCTTTTTTTCTCTTATTTTGCATCCTATTTCTTCACACGTACTGCTCAAAATGTTCTTTAACTAAAAAAGTGACGTAAATGAATAATTCACCACATACCGAAAAGTTACACTTGTGGAACACTCACACTAGATGAATATTAGAATAGAATTTCTTACATGTCATTAATTTTACACGGGAATTGGATCTCAGAATAGGTCCCCTTATACATACGTATGTATATAGTATACATAGTTAGATTATTTCCTTTTTGAGCTTAATACAATATATGTATACAATATTTTCAGAAACTAATCATTCAGTGGTAATCTTTGGTTTGCTTATGACCATCATTTGAACTTATTCAATACCGTTTTAAAAAATGATACTTGGACTTATACGAGTATACTATGTAAGCTCATCGATTTATATCACAGGCCAACAACAGTTTTCCGCTGGACAACTGATATATGTATGTATGCGTAAAGTTTACAAATTGTTATTAGACTAAGAATCCGAAAAATCGAATTAAAAATGAGAATATGCAAACAATTTATACGAAAATCATAGAGCATCGAAAAAACTCAACCCTGTACTTTAGATTAGACGGTCACTTTTTTTGGATTTTGAAGTTATTTAAAATATGCTATTAAATTATATATTTGGAATTGTCTAACCTACATATATTTTTAATGCTTTTATAAGGAATTGTAATTTCTGCTAAAAATAACTACTACTTTAATATCGCAGGGGAATGGCACGCGCAACCCGCTGTGCACAAGAAATGACATAATCTATCAGTAACTACAATCGAATCTAGCAATTAAATTAACCCCAGACCTAATGATTTATGTTCATGCAATTAGTAAAATTTAAATATTCCTTATTTGCCTTGTGGTCATAATAAATCCTTAGTAATGTTCCTAAGGTGCAAACATGTTACCAGTTGACCTTCCCTTGAAAAAGTGAGTTGCGTAATATTAATGTAACGTTATGTTTGCAACTTTTCCTCGGTGGTCTATTTAAAAACTTGAAACTTGTTCTATATTTTAATAATAATTTGAATTTTCCTGCACAGTTAGTAATAATATCTTTACAATTTACGACTATGTTTTTAATTTATATAAAATATAAGTAAATAATGATGAAAGTGAATGTTGGATTTAAGTAATAATATTTCAGTATTTTATCTATTTTCTATTGGATTGGAACAAATATTCCATACAACTCTACAGCGTCCGCAGGCACAAAATGTCGAAGTTTAAAACTTAAGAACGTTTCGGTCATTTATTTATTTGTTTATTCGGATTCGACTTATTTCTCGAAAACTTTCGAATTTACTATCGAAAATTGTGAAAAATTCAAAGTCTTCATTAATGTTAGCTCTTTGCGGTTTCTAGATTGAATCTGATTTTAAAAATGATGTCAATGCCTATGAGTTCAAAAAGTTTATCGTTTAATTTTAGACTTAATGACATTTCACTGAAACTAATTCGACGTACACAAAGCAAAATCGAATTCTTAATAAAATTTAATACAATCAAATATGAATTGAAGTTCACTTCGCTTTTATGAAAACTTCTAATTTAAGCCGCGATGCCAATGTATCCGCACCGTTCCGATCCGTCCAGCTGTCAAAGTTAAAATTCGATGGTTGCTTAGGAATTATATGGCAGCTCGGAAAGGTGGTCCCAATGGCACTTACAGATCGGATCGGTACGGAAGAGTTGGTTAACTGTCAACTTTTTCGGATTGCTACGGAAGGCATAACCTCACAAAAAATTTAAATTGTCACAATTTAATGATTTTTAGAGCTCCGAGTGGACGCAGGACGGTTAAGTAACAAAAAATGAATTTAGAAGAATTTATCGAGGATATCCGAAGACATCCAGAATTGTATGACAAAAAAAATAAAAATTATATGAATACTAACTACTTATATAAATACTAACTTCATGCTTCTTTGCCTTTTTAGTTTTTTATATTCTTGATATAGCTTGTATAGCCCACAAAACAATTTAAAATATTTCAATAGCTTATTTCTTTCCATTTTGATACTCACAAAATTGTCAAATTTCGGAAGCATTGGAACCAGGCTTCTCAACGGATCGGTGCGGATCGGACGGATCGGAACGGTGCGGATACATTGGGATCGCGGCTTTAAACTTGAAACAGTTTCGATCTAAAGATGAAAACTCTTCATTAGCGGTCGATAGATAAATTGAAACAACGTAAATGTGTAGGATGGAAAACACTATAGTTTTATAGTGAAAAAATATTAACTTTTAATTTAAATTCGAAACCATGTTGGTATATAACTTTATATATACAATTTTAAATCCTTTTATTTTAGCATGATTCCATCTTTTAGATCATAAAAATTTGTTTTTATTGATTTTAGTGTAGGCATACAGCGGATTTTTTCACGGCATTTCTTAGAATCACAAAAATTAAATTTTAACAGAAATGCAACGACCACAATCACGAGACTGGCAAGTCAAAACAATTCTATTTAAAATTAGTGGCTAAGAATAATAAAAAATATGTACATATTAAAAGCAAGACAAAATTTTAATGCTATGTACATATTTATTAGCACTTCCAGCAAGTCTTACATTAAAATTAAAATATGGTAAATTATTCAAAAATCAACTTGTTTAAGCAAAAAACAAATTTAAAAGTTATTAGTACCTTTACTGGAATTAGACTAAATTAAGAAAATCCAATTAAATTATAATATTTAAAATAAATCTGCGACAAAAACCAAAGAAAATTTTAAAAAATAAATCAAAATTTGTTATAACTCTATTTTTAGGCTTCTCACGAAATACCTCATCAATTCTTCAACGATAACAGTAAATAAATAAAATATAATTCTGGAAAACGCAAAGAAGTCATTTACGCTAATTATGCAAAGTCTGCGAAAATCATGAATATTCCCTTCAACTTTTTCAACGTTCTGTTAAATGACTTCCTGCTGCGGAAATGGGTTCACAGAAATATGAAAATTTTTTGCAAAAAGCACCCGCTAAATTTATGGGGGCGCTCTTCTTCATAAACATGCCACGGCAGTGCCGGTGACTTTGTGGCGAATTTTCTTAACTTAAAAATTGTTTCGGTGGGCGAGCGCCCGTCTTGAAGAGACGGTTATCAACTCTTTAAATAAGTAAAACGAAGAAGGGAATTTCCGACTAATAAGACAAAATATGCGAAGAATGTGTCACTTCAATTAAGAAAAGAAAGCCTTTTAATTTTCCCATTTATTTATCACTCGTTGTGGGAAGCAAGTTAATTGAGTGAAGGTAGCAATTTATCTGTAGCAACTTAACAGCAGCTATTTTTTTCCCCAGCTCCGGAAGTGTTGGGACCACTTATCTTTAAAGCCCGAGTTTCATTGTCGTGAAATCGATTGAAATTTTGATTTGTCGTCTACACTGCGAGGAACCTTGGTCAATAGTACAAAGTTAGTAAGCGCTAGAATTTTGTTTATTTTATGCAGAAAACATTTGCACACTAAACCGTTTGGTTCACCTTACGAGCGTCCAATTAATTATCAAGTGTCCTTCCTATTTGCGAAAATGTTAATAAAATGGAAATGTGGCGATGAATAAAAAACACTCCTCGCTGATAATTTCACGGTTACCTGGGTAGTACTAAAGGTGACTAGGAAGTGGCAGGTTGTTTGCGGAATTGGTCAGTTTTGTGGGAATTGTTAAAATAATAACTACTATATACTGTTATTGCAATTTTGCTGTTTTTTTTTCTCATTAAAAACAAATTTCAAGGATAGCCAGTATTCTCCGGAGATTTTGAACTTTAGCACTGACAAAAATCTGAACTTTAAGATCTTTGTAGAAGGGCTATTTAACAGTTTGATAATTCTGTCTGATCTTGAATTGAATATTTGGAGCTATCAAATGTTGATTTAGCAACAAATTCAATTTTTAGCGCAAAATGTCATGTAGAGCTAGTTATACATGTCAAACAAATTATTTCGGGCTGCGGTCACAAGGGGATAGGTTTGTATTTCTTTAGACCACAGAAAAAAAACTAATAAGTATTAGTCGCTAAAAAAAATTGAGAATTGAATAAATTATGGAGGTAAGTTTTTTAATTTTTTTATGCTGCATAAATATGAATGAAAGATAGAGCTCGTGCCTTGAGGGTTTCGTACCATTATGTTACTGTACAGCTAGTAAAAAGGTTGGTTCATACTTATCTTTTAAATTTGAATCGTAGAGAGAAAATCTATCATTTTAGTTTAAATTGGTATAAATAGTGTATAGGTACATAAGGCAGAATTTCTCACACCAAAATCTTTGAAGGTATTTTAACTCTCCAGAAAAAGTTAATATTCTAGCAAGATAACGTTATAAATACAATTCATCCGAATAAACTTTCGCATGGCTACAAGGAAATTTTTGAGATTCTCTGTAGGTACGTTATATGTTTAAAATATTTGAATTAAGTCTAAGTTAAGGAAAATAATTTAATCTCATTACGAGAACAAATTAAAGGAAAAACACCATTGCAACGAATGAAAAAATCTACTATATGTACATACTTTTATCCACATTAAAATTGCTAAGTTGAAATTCTCAAAATAACGAAGTTTTGACCTTTAAAGTGGGAGCAGTTAGCATATGCTCATGCTAGGAAAGTTTAACTATCAACTGCGTTTTCTTGAAACGATTTCTTCCGATCTGATGTAGGCACCTAAACAATAGCGAAAGCAATAACTTCCAGATTTTAAAAGGTTTTTTAAACTTGCGTAACTATAGTGTGTAATCATTAAGAGAATCGATTAAAAGTATTGCGAGAGCAGACATTTTATTTTGCAATGCGCCATTTTACGCTTAACGAAAACTACAATTATATAGATTATAAAAATTACAGTTTTTTGCATAACTAGATTTGAGTCCCATCGTTTAGAAAGATTTGTTTTAAGTACCGGTACGTAATCAATTTTGATCTCTTTTTAATGACAATATGTAAAGGACTGTTATATGCTCTATATTTTATTGTATATTCCTGGATTTAAAATAATGTATTTATAAAAAAGAGTTCGGAAAAACTATTTCTAGTGTGCACTTTCATTCATTTTAAAATTTTGCAATGGTAAAAATTACGGAATGCTCTAATAATTTAAAAATCTCGACCGTTAACACATTTCTATGAAATAAATTACTCACATTCCCTGATCTATACTGAAGATCGATTCTGCAAAATATCGAATACTTTGATAATATTATTATGTATGGACCCGTAAAACTGTGTTAATCTGAAACAAACTAAAATGTGTACATAAAATTCAGTCATTTCTTTTCACTATTATCTCACTTTTATCATTAGATAGTAGTTAATGTGATTCTAGTTTGATGGTTAGTAAAAGACAATTTCAGATCGGCGAGACGGTAATAAAACCCATAATTAATATACATACATATGTATATGCAGCGAAAATGTATAATTTTTCTAGTATGTTGTTTGAAAATTCGTTATGTGTAAAAGCGAAATCATGTAGAAAAAGTACCGTCTAAATCGATTGTAGGTGTAAGTGGGAAACTTTTAAAATTTCTATGGAGAAATAGCAAAAAGGTTTATTCTCAAATTGAATAAATTTTCAACATAGTGTAAAACAATGCTTAAAATACAGAAATTATCTTAGCTTGAAAAGAAGTGATGTAGTTGAGTAATAATTGTATTTTTTATTTTATAGACGAAGAATACAATCCCCATCAATATGACAAAACAAAACCCAATAATCTTGATTGAATCGTTATTCCCTTTAAGAGGCCATTTCGGTCGTGATTTTCTTCACCGGACAGAATGGGCGTTAGTTAGTTACCTCACTGTCTAGAATTTTTGCATGCACCCTGCGCTGCTGAGTGTTCTTGCATCAGAAATGAATTATGTTACTATTATTAGCGACTAAAGATCAAAGCGAACACACCTTGCATTCTATTGAGCGGCAAGGAGGAAGAGCCGGATTGAGAAGAATTAAAAGTAATAAAAAGCGGCCGGCTCTAGCACGGTACGCTGCGGCGCGCATTGTGTCTCCGGCGGTTCAAGAAAATTTTCTTGTTATGATTGCGTGATTGCGCCGTAGTACGAGTGGAATGACAAGAACTTGTTTGTGCCGAGTTCGGTGTGTGATATAATAAAAAAATAGAAAGATTGCTCGAGTCCCAGGTATTACGTATTACGGCCGTTCTACTACCGCTTCCAGTTCCAAGCTCCGAGCTCATTCAGAACGTTCCAGACGAGACCTCCGCCTTGTCGGCGCGGGGGAGGAATTTCGCGATATTTGCGTTCGCAAAATTGTTTTCTCCCGCGATAGTCAACGAAGTTGAGGAGTTTTTACTACTGTCGTGCGAAAGGACTCCAAATTAGATTTTGTGCCAGGATATTTTTGGTCGTGGGAGGTTATTGCACAGATCCAGTCGTTATTTGTTGTTTGTTTGCTCGAAAACCCTAGGTCTAAATCTGTAAACGGCGTAGGTTATATTTACCATGAATAACGGCGCATGACTACGCTGAGTTCTTAGCGAACATAACTTTAAGGTATTTAAGGTATTCTCATTAACCTTATTTTTCATTTATAAATTAATTTCAATTTGTCAATTCGTTCAGTCCTTTAATTATAAAATATTAATAAATGTAAAAAAGAAGTCGAGTACAAAAAAATTCTTCCTAAAAATGTTAATGTTCGAAACCCACAATAACTTCCATTATAATTATCCAAAACAAATGAAGAAGAATAATTTATAATAGATTCAAAATAGCGGCCCTTAAAACCCACATTACATATATTGATTTTTATGAAATACATAATTGAAATTTTAAGCTACCATTTTGAAATTTCGTCTAATATTTTAGATATAACATGGTTTTTTCAACGGTCTAAAGCAATTTGTAGAAATTTGGAACGTTACCAGAGTAGCGTTGTAACTTCGAGTAGCGGACAAAACAACTAAGAGATAAATACAATTTTGAAAAAACAGCATTAATCATGCCCGTCAAAATCCTTTATCAAAGAACATATCATCGAAATCGGTGTAGCCGTTCGCGAGATTAACCCTGACCAACAGATAGACAACAAAAATTGTAAAAATAATAGTATGGACTTATAAAACACGTATGTAGATAATCATATGTGCTTGAAAATATCTTATTTATTTGAAATAACAAGAAATTACAATATACATTTTCTTTTCTTTCTTACTAAAAACTAACCCTTGACTAGTTCAACTAAGATGTCTTAATGAATATTTTAAAAACAAAACGAAGCGATGAGATTTAAAACAATATTATGCATATGAATATAATATGTAAAAATAAAATCAATTTGTTTATCCAATAAAAATACCCTCTGAAATGAAGTATTACCTATATAATAAAAAAATAACGGTCCATTTTAAAATAATTTTACTCATATCCTTGAAATTTTCTGGTAAGCTAAAACGTAAGATCTTGTTGTGTCGTTCACTAATTTATTTAATTCTAAGTATAAGTAATTATTTCTTTTTAATAATTAAAAAATCATCAACAATAATTTCTAATATTTTAAAGTTATAGTTTAAATTAAGTATTTAAGACAGGATAATTTGGAATTGAAAAAAAAGTTTGTAATTAGTAATTAGAAAACATAACTGAACCCTACTGTGGAATAATGCATTTTTAGTTAGAAAGAAAACTTTTTTCATCTGTGGACACATCCATCACGCAAGAGTTTCTGAAATAGAAGATTTTTATGGTTATTTTTACGCAGAATTTTTCTAGAGGCGTACAGTGAATTTTCCTCAGAAGTCGTTAAAGATGGGAGCCATTATTATTACATAACCTTGAACACCAGTAGTTTTTGAGAATCCTTCAAAGTATTTTTCTTTTTTTTTCTTTACAAGAAGTTTGATCCGAAATCTCTCTTGTCAAAATCTCACCAATTTTTTTTCCTACATTTAGAACTCTGTTTTGTTAAAATTCCACTTCTCCGATTTTTAAAAACGTCACGTCATATATCTAGGTAAAAAATCAGGACTAAAAAATTTTCCAGAAAATTCTGTCAATAAGCAGAAATTTCAGTAAAGACATTTTGTAGGTGGAAAATTTTCACTACCTACCTAAATAGGAAATTTGTGGAAAGAAAATTCTCAATCAATAGGCAATTTGTAGAAGAGAAATTATCAGTCAGTAGGCAATTTCGAGAATCAAACAAAGGGTATTTAAATTAGCTGGATTTTGAAAATTAAGATTTATTCAAAAAGGCGATATTTTAACTGAACAAAACTTCCGTTCGTAAAAAAGCAGTATTTTTAAACTCTGTATCCTATGTTTTAGGTTATTTTTTGATATTTTTGAACACTTTTGCTGAATTTCCTCTTCTGTGATATGTCTGATACAACAAATGCGAATTTTAAAAGAAATATGACAAGATCGAATTTACAGGAGTAGTAGTGGGACTTATATAACCGAACACATAAACATAGTGGTAAAAAAAATTTAAATGATGACTAATAGTACTAGGTTTAAAAATGTAAATATCCTAAAACTCTAAAAACCATTTTAAATCAATTAAATCGAACGAAGTGTTTTCGTTTTGGTTCACCTTGTAGGCAGTGAGTAGGTGAAATAACGCCCTCAACAAAAGAAGAAAAATTAATGAGCGAAGAATAAGAAACCGGATGAAACAAACAGAATCAGTCACCCGACCTATCTCAATTGTTCTTAGAAGCGGTGCGGTGAGAAGTTAATCGCCCGAGAAAAGCGCAAATCATTCAGCGCTAAGCCCCGGAGGTGTTCGGGCGGCTAGAAAAAGCCGCTAACCCGAAAACGATCCAATTCTGAGTGACTCAGAACGACTTTCGATTTCGAAATTCTATTTTTTGCCTGAACCGGGTGATTAATGTTCTTCTACCTGTTAGCTGCGAGCGCGACCGCTGGGATCCTCATTAACCCAGAAAATCGGAAAAGTGCGATTATCATAAAAATTAGCACAAATTAAATTGGAGAATTCCCCTGGTGAATTTGTGGCTACCGGGTGCTGGGTGACGGGGGAGTGAAGCCCGAAATCCGCGGCATTAGGTGACGACTGTCGTCGGCTGCTGAAGCGGCGCGGCGTGGCGATAAGATTCTTATCATTTTCGGCGCTGATGATGCTCGGCCCAGCAGAGGCTGAGGCTGAGGCGCGCATCGTTCTCCCCTGAAAGCTCAAGTTGAGAACCGCTGGGAAAGTACGCGCCAATGACCGAATCCGGGTGAAAGACCTTCCTTGGAGCAGCGCGGCTCGAATTGTCTCACTCTCTTTAGATAGTTTCGTTTTCTTCTTCGTTTTGTGCGACTTTTTTTTTGCACGTTGTTTACTTTTTGCAGCTTTTGTTTTTCTCTCGTTTTTCCCGCGCGAATGCTTTCATTTCGTTTTCCTCTCCGCGGCGGGGCAGAGGACGGACGAGGGGCGCTGCGATGCTGCCCGACTGCTGATAAGGAGAATTTCTTTCGATGTGGCCGCGATGTTGCTTTCTTTTTCCTTGACATCATCCGTTGTGATTCCATGTTGCGAAGGAGGGAGTCGTCTCGCGAAATGTTGCAGCCACAAGGCGGAGCGGAAGATGTTGAGAGAATATTCAGCAATTCGCGATTCGCTTTGAAGTTGAGTTCCGATGTTGAGATCTTAGCGGGCGACAGTTTCTAAGACATTAAAGAGTGTGGGAAGTTTTATGAACTTCCACATGCGGTGTGGGGAGTAACTCGAAGCAGATGTTGAACCGTTTCATAATATTTACCTTATTCGGCTTTGAGACGAGTTTGCTGTAATTAGGAGCGCTGCAAAGAACCATTCGTGGCATTAAGGAAGTCCTAACTTCGACGCGTAACGGAAATTCCTTTTGAAACAAGTTGCAAAATGATTAATTTTTGTATGTCTGCACATAAGTTTAAAATACATGAACCGATATATGTAGATAGTAGTTTTTTTTTTTTTTAAGGAATAGATTAGGGAGTTTTCGAAAGGTACAAACATTTCATGTTAAAAATGTACCCAAGATCGATCTCATGGCCAAGGCTAAGTAAGTTTACCTACATGAAAGAAAGTTTCGTGAAACAATTGTTGTTTAAATTTTTTCTTTATTTACACTAAGCCCAGCCGGCTGCATACCAAATCGGGACGTACCTTAAACTTGTGATACTCATAAAAGAGTGACGAATAAGTGATGAAATCAATGAAATTTTTGCGTATTAATAAAACATAAGGATAAAAGAGCTACAAAAATTAAAATTCATTAATCTAGCGACTACATCCCGATCCAGACCGAAGTTATAAAGGTTCAAAAATACACTGAATCGTTTCGGGAAGAAAAAGTATGACAGTGTGTTCCTGGAGGAAGTATGCTCGTCAAATTAAACAAATTAATTTATATAAACTTTAAACAACGTATAAGCACACATACTATACCACCGCATTTCAAAGATTCATACAACGTATCAAAAGAAATATATAGATTAAAGAAACGCCAAAGTTTAAATTAAATAAGTTACGCTTAATGACCTCAATGCCCTGAGCTAGAAGTTGAAATGAGACCGATTAACTTGTTGAACTAGTTGTATGTAGTTTAATAAAGATTGAAGAAAACTGATTTAATCCTTAGGTACATATATGTATATATCTTATTTTCAAGTAAGTTAATGCGAAAATTAAACATTCACTCAAAGTTTTTTCATCAAAGACGAAAATCCAGACAAATTACAAAGCTGGACAAAGTCCAGACGGAAAATCGAAAGTCCGGACAAAACCGGGTGGATGGTAACCTGTATACACTTCTAATCAGACAACTTGACTCAATTTACTCATTAGAAAGTCAAGGAGCAATTGATAACCATCCTTTTAATTTCTGTTTTGAAATTGCTAATTTTTAATTTCTGCAGAATCATTACTTTTCGCTCCGACCACGGTTTTGTTTTTGCCCATTAACAGTCAAAAAAGCTATGTACTTGTTGTTGTTTATTTCTTGTTCTTTCTCGGTTTAATGAATATCGGATTGTATGTATGATATGACTAACGTTCGTACTCATAAAATTATAGCAAATCTAATACTTTTTAAACTCTCTGAGGTCTGAAAATTATAAAAGTTGTTTGTCGATAGATATGAAATGCTCTATAGTAATGCATCGGCCGAAAGCCTCATAATACCTATTCTAAATTAAATTTTAAATTCTTTCTTCAATCGGAAAATTATGTAATGAAATAAAAGTAACAAAATGATCTATAGCAGTAAAAACAACTGCCGAATTAGATAAATTTTCGTAAAGCCGTTTGATCTAAATTTCGCTCACCAAATAAATTCAGATAAAAAGAAAATACTTTCAAAGCTACTCAAAAGTAATTGACCTGAAGACGTTTTTCGTCAAATAATTTGAAAAACATTCACCTCCACAAAAATTCGTGCGCAAATTTACGAACTGCCTGAGAAAACGATATCTCTCTCCAAAAAGTCCCAATGTGTCCGGGTGTGAGTAGATCAGTTCATCAAAAGTTTGTTTAACTTTTAGAAAAGGATTTTTTTGATAAAAATAAACATTAGTGATGGGGGCATCGACACTTGGGGATGAATAGTAGGAGGAAAACTGCGGAAAGTTTCATTTCTATTTCTGGATGCTTCAAAAATACACCCGAAGAAGAATGGGCTCACAATGGGTGAATGAAGGTCGCTGCTTCTACCAGAAGTAAGGCACTTTTTAATTCTTCAATTGCGGCACCAAAGCAAGTAGTTCGACTTGGTCGAACATCTATCGAAAATGATCACGAGTTGTAATTAACACCGTCATTAGCATAAAATCATATCGCCGGCCCAGCGTTGAATAGAGAGTCGTAGAGGCTGTTAAAATGTTTTTTCCACAAAGCCATTCATATGCGAGCACACGGGCGAGTAAAAGAAGAGGCATAAGCCGAAAACATTTTGCCTGAAAAGAAAAACGAACAAATTTGGGCCAAGGTGACTGCCTTGAGGAACCACAAGACCTTGTGACCTCGACAATCATTGATTGAGCTGTGTCTTCGCATGACGTGATACGGGAAATAAATCGTCTTACACGGCGAAGAAACGAATCAAGAAAAGAATTTTTAAAAAAACACAGATGAATAATGGCTTTACCGCATTGAGAAAGTGAAGCAGTTCCCGGCCAAGTCGGAAGGCGACAAGCGCAATCCAATCGTGTTAATCTGACGCATAGTCGTAAGATGCTTCTCAAAGATGTTCGGACCGCACAAAAAATTTGACCTATAAATATTGGAAACCTTTGAAGGGCTCGGCTGACTTTGAACTGATTTTTTCCCGCGTTCGTCGAATTATATAAATAAATTTCACTTTTGTCCGCAGATGGCTGATTATTAATTTCGGCGACACGCCCCGATTTAATTATGACTCTAGTAACCGACCACAGGGCAATTCGTTTTGTCAATAATTGCGAAATTTTCATAATACGTTTTTTGACGAACACGTGTAATTTTTTTAGTAAATTCGAATTAGGTCCAAAATCTGTAGCTAAATTATTGTGCAACTTTACTGCGTTTGCATGATCTTGACATTTTTGAGCGTATTAGGGTGTTAGTGACATAGGATTTGTTTGATTGATTAATTGAGTAGAGCAGTCAATTTTATTTAAGCTGATTGGTCGTGTAATTCTACACGAAAATAGGCCTCAAAATACATATGTTAGGACAATTAATCTGCACCTTGCGTAGATTAGCTTTAAGTTCAAAGTGTATTATTGATACTTTTAGGCTATGGCTTGCTCGTTTCTTTTTTTAAAAATTGACCTTTCATATATGAGTCATATTATGTATTGATTTTTTTTATTTTGGTGCTTTTAAACCTTAGCTTCGAAGTTTACACTATCGCGTTAAAGTCAATAGAGTGAGCTTTAAGAAATTAAAAAAAAACAATCATGAAAATACAACTTATTGAATATCAACGAAAATTATATCCGAAAGGTTGCAATCATTTAGTTATATGTAATTCGACTCTACAAAACTCTGTTTTGATTGGATTTTTTATGTTAGTTGTTTTTTAATGCTCTATATAACATATTGTAATTATAAAAATTGAAATAGAAGGAGATGTAGAAGTAGCACAGGCACAAAATAGCATATATGTACCTAACAATGAGTATAAAAACGAAAGTTCAATGCACCGATGTGCCTGCAACAAATGTTGATATTTTCTGAGTCAACTATTTACTTTCAACTGGAGGTTGACTTTTAGTACCTGAATATAAACTAAACGGTGTTAGCTAGGATTTTGTTTTTACGACCAGTCAAATACGCTCTCATTCTATAAAAAAAAATGCTCGTTCATCAAAAAAAAGGAGAGATATTAAAAAAGTTAGTTAGTTACATTTTTGCATTCTTCTGAATGTCTTACTTAATGATCATGTATTTGAAATCTTTTGTAATCTGAACGAGAAAAAAATTAATTTGCTAATGCAACTTATACTCCGATTTTCTCTAAATTTTATTAGCTTCTAAAAATAGTCATTGACTTAAAAGAATCTTACGAGAGCAAGATTAAAACATTTGCCAGATAATAATCGAATTTTGCGTTTCAAGAGGAACATACATATGTAGCTAATAGCTAAAAGCGAAAATGTCGATGATCCAAAGCTCAGAGAAAAAGGCAAAGAATAGAAGTAATTAAACGTCTGAAGAAGTTTAAGTTATTAAAGATTAGAAATTCGTAATAGTATTAACTTTAATAAGATACTAGGATACAATATAATATGCGTAGATATAATGATCTTTTTGACAGTATACTATCGATAAGTTTTATACGAACTCTAACGTGTACAAATTTGTGCAATATACACACATCGTAGTCATCACATTAGTCATTCATATTTTTCTTTCTTTCAATGTACAATAGTTGACTTAGAATGAAAATGGAATTTATTGGTCCGTATTTCGTTTGATCAACTGTTATTTCTCCGACATATGTTTTTAGGATGCCTTTCGCACGCCATCTTAAAAAATTGAAACATATTTACCTTTAGCTAGAAAAATGAGTTTATAATATTGCGTAGTCTTGATTACGACCAAACCTCTTTTATTCAATTTTAGCAAGGAACGCCAAAAAACACTGTTTTATCAAAGCTTAGAATTAAAATTCATAACAACAAGTTCGTATCCAATATGTTACGTACCTACTATCCACAAATGAACAAACATTCACGCTATAATTAGCAGTGTTTAAAGATCCATAATACACCTTGAAACAAACTTGAAAAACAATGAAAATAGGTATTAGATAAAGTAAAATTTTGTCAAAAGTCTTTCAAATTAGCTGAATTGAATATACTTTGCTTTTTCATAGATGGGGTTTATAAATCGTCAATCGAAACCAGATATAATAAAATATACTTTGACGTATAAGGACGTCTTCATGTTCTTATACTTATATAGTCTTTTCCTCTACATATGTATATGTAATTAGTAATGACCGAACAGAAGTTATTTTGTAAAATCAATACATCTAAACTGTAAAGAATAACAAGAAATTCTAAAATCTTAAAATACAAAAAAAAAAAAAAATACTTTACTGTAAACGCTGCAGAACGTTACGATATTAATAAAGAATAATAATAATAATATTAATAAATAATTAGAAAATTAGTCTAAGGCTGTGTGCGAAATCTCTTGAAATGATATCATGTTCGAAAACAAGATGGCGCCGAAATGATACACCTCAGAGCGAACATTTCAATGACAGTTCGTATCATTTCAGAGCAGACAAAATTGGGATGAATATATTTAATCGGATTTACTTAATACTTTTAAATAGTACCCTCATAGGTCTTGCTATCGACCTTGCATTGTGTACAGTTGAAATTAAATACTCTTCGTATTTAATAAACACTTGTAACACCTTTAATAGCAGAAATACTAAGTACCTATATGAAATTTTGCTCCTCTTCCATTAATTCCAATAAAAAAAAACAATCTATATATTATTACACCACAATATTTCCAAAACAAAGTGCGGTACCTTGACAGTTGAAATGATACGTCAAAGATTTCGCACACTTTTCTTGACATTTCCCATTTTTTTGCATTTCAAATGATTGAAATGATCGAAATGATATTCGAAGAGATTTCGCACACAGCCTAAGTAGCATTGTTGCATATACACGTGTATAAATTGACAAAAAAAATGTACCAATATTTTGTCATGCGTTCACCATTATCTGCTTTGCACCTTTGTTGACTTAAACGCGACTAATGAATGTATCAAGGCGGTTCTTTCCCGGCAGAATAACAATGAAATTATTGTTTATTAGTCTTAAGTTTCTCAAACCTGGTCGGAAAAGTAGTTGGTCATAAAATAAATAAATTTATTTTCCGTACTTCTTGGTGGAAATGTGGTTTTCTAAAGTGAAAAACAAAGAAATCATAACAATAAACAACAAATATTTTTTTATCAATCATTTATTATCTTAGGTGGTTTAGATAAACGGTCATGTTTTTAAAAAGTTTAGTAAGGAAATAAGTAGTATATTTACTATAATTTCAAATGAAGTATGAGGTAGAATTAAAAAATTATAGAATTATACATATTAGTAAATATGTGCATATAAAAAGTGAAATACTTTTATAAAGCTTGAGTAAAACAATATTAAGCAAAGATCTGCAGAGTGACGTACAATGTGGCTTTACCTAAAATTTTAACTACTTCCACTCTATTCCATATTTGCCTTTCTTTTTTAATTGACACTATTCATACTATAAAAACTGATTTTACCATTTTTCATTGAGCCACGTTTTTCCGACCTTTTATAGAAATTCTGTAATTTAAGATCTATTCAAGTTTTTTCTAGTAGTTTTAAAAAATTAACCTAAATTAATATGGGGCCATGGTCCATGATCGCCGTATAAAAGAGTTAACGGGACTTGAGGGTCATACTTATTTACAAAACATTTATAATTTTATTAAAATTTAGTAAGCACCTTGAATTCTCAGAATCAAGTGGCTGTCGATCCTATTCTTTAACATCGCGGAGTGTATTCGAAATGAATCAGTGCAATAAAAACAGAGTAATACCTCACCAAATTTATTCATACAATTTGAATACTTTTACAATCTTCCGACTGACCTAGGCCCAATATTACAGTAAAACACTGAATCTTCAGTTCATACCTTGTCGAGCAGCATTTGAATATTTGACAAAAATTGCTCTTGACCCGAATGGACCTCTATTTGTAAAACATAAAACTGCTTGGATACATTTCACCATTTTTGCTGATTATGTTGCCCTCGTTTTATATTTTTTGCTAATTTGCTAGCATAAGATTCGCAGATAATAGTTTGTCTTATCAGTTAAAGGAATATTCGTAATGAGTCTGTTTACTCTTGATAAATATTTTAACAAACTGTTACAGTTTCAAGAATGTATATAATATAATATTTTGTTGTGAAAATTAATTAATTCAATCGACTAACTGATGACCATGAGACTCTTTAACAATAAAAAATAAATTAAGACGTTCGATTTTTGTAATCAAATGCAAATTTTCTGGTACTAAAAATTTTTCAACTCAAAATTACTTGCAGATTCGCTATCAGTGACTGATGTCGCTTTTACTAATTATGTAATACATATACCCTGAATGTCATAGAAGACGGTTAAAATTAGCTTCTCTCTCTCTTAGGTATTTTTAAAACGCGTCATAACGTATTCAAAAATTCCATGATGGTCAAAGATTAATTAAGACCTACATTCACCCCCTCATTAAGCAAACATATTATTATGAAAGGCTTTAAATAAATGAAAGTGAGCCTCTTTGATGTCTTTGCTAAATTTTTCATTGCATTCTTCAACAATATTGGGTTGCTTCTGGAGTTGTGTCTTTTTTTGAGCCCAAAATATCTACAATATTGTACTTATGTAGGTCAGTCAAAAACCAAATTGACATGACGTTTCCTAATTTCAAATTTAAAAAAATACATATATGTATGTACATATTTATAGGAAGACAGAAGATTCCATTTAATGAAGAGATTGAAAATGTGGTCTTTACCTACTTTAAAAATTTCGATAAAAACTGTTTTTATGACGCCAGAACTTTTGGAGATTCAACGTTGAGAATTTATATGATAGATTACATGTATAGTCCAAAATATTCAATTACATACTTTAGCTACTGAAGTTAGGCTACTTTAAAGATTTCCTATATCTGTATTTAGAGATACTAAAAATGCAGGTAATACTATGTACCTACAATTCCAATTTTAAGTGTGATGTTATTAAGCTTGTCTTCATTTTGGAACTTTTTTCGTTTACTCGTCGCCATAGTTATGAACAACTTCTTGTTCCTTATTTAAAATATCATCCTTATAAATTTTGTCGGCGCACTCCATCTAAGCTATATTACCTTAAAAACAATTTGTATAAAAAGTTTATGTTCGCAGTCTCTTAAAAGTCGAGTTTATCCGCTTAGTCCGAGGTAATTGAACCAATTCAATTTTATCAACAAATGCGTGGCTTGTTTAGTGCCCATTCTCAAAAATTCATTGACCTGCGTTATTTTTGCTTTTAAAATAACTGATTCAACTAAGATGCCTTGCCGCATCACAAATTCCAAAAATATGAAAAATTTCTGAAATTCTGACAGCCTCCAAAACCGACCTTAAAGTCAATGATTTTCGGAGAACAGAAAAATGAAAACGTTTGAAGTGCAATGATCTTTTTGCGTAAGACGAGTATTTTTACAGAAGCATCTTGGCGGGGCGAGCTCATTTCATTCATGTCAAATCGCAAAAATTCAAAGGCAGCTCAAGGAGCCGGCCCGAAACCAGCCCAGGGGTCAATAGCATTTTCTGCGACAACTCGCGGCATTTCCACGGCAAGTCGCGATCGCTTTTTTTATCTGCGAGCGAGAAAAAAGAATATTTTTCCCCCCGTTATCGTCCGAAAAAAATGATGGATGTCTCTGGAAGCGGGGCCGCACATCGCACGTGGTGCTGATCTCAATTTAAATCAATTTGCTTACTTGGGCGTAATCTTGTTTGTGAAACAAAAGTGATTCGGGCAAGTAATTCACGAAAAAGCGCTGAGAAGGAGCCCATTGTAGGCGTCCATTGACTCGGGCGGCAATCAGAAGAGGCTGACGCGATTGCGGGCGCGTTATCAGCCGCTGAAAGTACTTAAATGTCACCGACGGCATTAGAGAAATATTTCAGCTGTAAAAAAGCCATTCACCCCTTTTGCGCTCCATTTCCAATCCGAAGGAGTCTCAGTCGAAACAAATAAAGTTTTATGTAGTTTTTAAGAGACCTGTTAAGTGCCTTGCGCAGCGCTCTAATTATAGCGAATGCGCCGCCATCGCGGAGGATTCGCGCGCGCTGGGATAGTTACGGCCCCATAAAACGCAAGGAGACCGCTCCTGCGAAGTGGGTCAAGTTGTCATTGATTGAATCACTTCTCTGTTTTAAGACCCCCTCACTGACTGACTGACTGCGATCTTCGCGCAGCAATGCCGCGGCTGCGTTCCGGAAATAGTTTTTGCGCTATGCACGATATTATTTTAAGCTGGCCGTCTTGTCCCAACGTCTTAGCGTCGTGGAATTTGCCAACGTCTAAGCTGCCCCGCGAGCTAGTGGCGGACAATTAAGTTTTACTGGCCTAGTGGAAGGGCGCATTTTCTTGTGCAATTTCTGCGAGCTCTTTAATTTAGAAAACTTGTATTCAGGACTCATACAACAGTGGTAGCTTAAATTAGTCACGAGCATAAAACATAACTGCCCATTAATACATGTAAAACCAAAAATAACTTCTAATTAGGTTTAAGACTATTGAGTTTGGAGTTTTTTTTTCCATTCTTACTATTTGATCAAAATAAAACAAACACACTCCCTAAATCTAAACTTCTAAATGGTTTAGTCGCCAGGTGAGCGAACTTTTATGATTTATTGCTATATAGCAAATTTTTCTAACAAGTTTTAAAAAAATCCGACTCATTTTATATCTAGCACAAATTCAATTATTTTATTTTATGTTCGTTTCGTAACTCTTAATTCCAACATAGGTATACCACTCGAATCGATTCATGTCAATAAAGTGAATGGGAAATTTCCTAGTTCTGTAGCTCTTAATGTAAAGATATCATTAAATATATTACATACATTCATATGATGATGTATCGTACATTGTAATATGTACATAGAATGAACAATTATCAAAAAATCTTACTTGTTTTTTAATATTGAATATGTAGAAGGGTAGTCAAATGCGCGTACCTGAAAAGAGAAACAAATTAATTTATATTATATAAAAAGTAGAATAAATAAAGAATTTTTTCGTTTTTTGACGATATTTTAATCAAGTTTTTAACATAGTAAAGAGCAATCAAATAGGAGCTGCAAGTGGACCAATACAAAACCGAGAGATAATTCAGTGACACCTATGGCAACCCATATAAGAACTCACCGTCAAAATTAATAATAATAAAATTAATTAGATACCTTTTCTTTATGTTAACTCTAGGACCGATTTCTTTGGGTGAGATATTCGTGACGTTACAACAGGTGGTTAAGTGAAAATTATCGCTTACGATATTTTCTATTCTGTTCAAGGGTATATAATGTAAATAATCCCAGTATTTTAAGAAATGGTCGTCCAAACAATAATTTTACTTAACACTTGAAACATTGAATTACTTTTGATATTAGCAATTATCTTTATTTCTACCGCCCTTATCGCAAGAATCGAGGTCAGTAGAATCAACTCGACTTTTTTCGATTCTATCGGGTAAGTTTGCAATTGGTTCCTAGACCGTTCTGATTCTTTTGATTCCAGCGCTTACGATATTTTATATTCGGTAGTAACCGTTTTTATTGAGTTTCGCACCGTAGGGTTTTACGGAACTCTATTATTGTCACAATCACAACATTACCCATTCGTCCGTACGTCAAAGGCTTCTAACTTTTAAACAAAATGAGATAACGATTTTTTTTTTATTTCTACTTATACGCTTGTGGGATATCGTTAGAAAAAGCTTTGCTAGTGCTATTTACCACTGTAAGTAAAAAGCTGTATGTTATGTACAAAAATACTCAAACCCTGGACTTTAAACAACAAATGGTAAAAATAGTTTATAAATACAATTGAAAAAAAGTTGTAAGTAATTTAGGAACGCACTTAAAATTTTCCTTTAAAATAAAGAATCAAAATTTTACCTTATCGATCACTAAGATGAGATAATTTCATGATTAAAATTTCTTATTACAACCTACAACGACTAAAGAGCTGTTGGAACATGGAACGTCGACTAAACAAAAAACGGGTCCGTTTCGCAAATCGGCATAAAAATCTCGTAAAATGTAAATGTTACAAAACATCGAAGAATCTGACAACAATGGTAAAAAACGCAATTGCAATTTTTACCTTCGGCGAAAGTAATTACGAGTGCCGGGGCTCCGTCCGGAGCGAAGTGAGTCGCATAAATGCGCCAAATTCCTGGAGAAGAGGCGGAAAATAAAAGTGGTGTTGCGGAGACATCGCTGGAAGAGAACGGCCCCAACTCCAGTTCTCTTCGAAGAGTGTGGGAACGGAGAGCTCCTCTCACTCAGCGCCTTTTCTTTGAGCCACCGAGCTGAGGAATTTCGCGAATGAAAGTAAAAAAGTCGTGCAACATTAGAAAGCAGCTGCTAGACTTATGTGTCTGCGACATGTTTCCGGCGCCGCCGTCGTCTTCCTGTGGGCTAGTGAAAGCTGCCGCTCTGCTGCCGGCTGCGGCTGTGTCGGTTCCGCTGAACTTCGCGAAAGCTCACACGTAAGACGCGCGATTGTTCTTGAAGACGGAGCAGCGGTGGGCTCCTTGGCCGTCGTCGTCGCGATAGTGGTGGTGGTGGTGGTGGTGCAATTCACAGCCGCCGATAAATAATAATCGGAAGAAATGCAAAAACAAAGCGCACCACCACCACCTGGAGGAGCACCCGACGACCACACAGCCGCCCGGGCCCCGGAGAGCGTTCTAGCGCCCGGCGCGTTCCCTCAGAATGTTGAGTTAGGTCGGTTGAGGTCGTTGGCTCTCGTCGAGTTTAGTTAGCATGTTGCTGACAAAATGTGTACGCGCCGCGGGCCCGCGCGCTGTTTGTGTGCCTTGCCAGCGCCCGGTGGTCGCGGTTTACGCGGGGCGCGCGGCACCGCAGTGATTGACTTACTGTGCCTACTCGCGGCGAGATATTTTTATTTTTATTTTAATTGAACTGATATTGTAGGGGAGTTATTGATGTCTCTAATTCCGAGAATAGGCCGCACTGATAACCGCGCCAATTTAGCTCAGGCCTGTGTCAGCTGGCTAATTATATCCCATTCATTGGCGCGGCGCGGCGAAGGGAGCCGCGACGAAGGGCAATGTACGATTCGCCAATTGTTTTCTTATGCAACTCCTCAGGTAGGCCGATGCTGCCGCAGCTCGCGTAAGGAAGCAGACCTGGAGAATATTTTAACTAATTTACGACCTCGGGGAGAGAGTGCTCAATGCGGAACTAAAGGAATTTAATTCGGTGGTGTTTACTTAGTTACGTAGTCTGATAAACGCAAGAATTTAATGCAGGCTTAAAATTACTGCTTTTTTATTGCTATTGCACAGCACGTGCGAAAATAGATACATATGTACATATGTATATGAGTCATAATTAAAAATACTGAAAAGTACCATCATTTGTTATTTTTCAGGCTTTGGTCAATTTTTGATATGTACATATATATTAAATAGTAACTACACTTCCATAATTCTATAGTTTTCTTATATACCTAAAATAAAACTGTCATATTTGCATTTGGGAGCTTATAGTAGGAAAATGGAACGAGCTATCGGTTTGGAACTTTTTTGCAATTTTTATTGCACTTTTAAGATTACAATGAACTTTATTGCGTTTCAAAATTTAAGGTCGTAAAATGTCTAGTCACTAATACAAATCTTTAATTCTATTAAATGAAGATAAAAACTATTGAGCGCATTTTTAGGAAAAAAATTGCAACTATTTTTTAAAGGGCATAGAAATATTAAGTAGTAAAGCGCTGTGAAAAATGCACTCAAATGAATGGAGATTATATTCAAATATACATATTTATTCGTTTATTTTTACAAATAGCTACGATATATAAGTAAGTACATATACTTTATTAAAGATTAAACGCTCTCAGTTTTTTCCATGGTTCTCTCAACTTTTGAACTAATCTGCTATAAGTATATAGGTACTCTATGCAAAAGTCCTTTTACGTTCTCATAGAAAACGTCCTGCCCAAGATTTTCCATCCTGCGAGGAGTCCGACCATCTTTAGTAGCATTCCCATATACATATACATATGTATGTGTAATTTTTTAGTTTTCTGGAAACTATACATAAATATAAATACCAACTACACCGTACCGTGAGCATAATTTATTTCAGATTTTTCAGTATTCATAGTGGTGTACATATTTTTTTTGTGGATTTAACCGTTTTTAAGATGCAATATGAATTGTAAACAGTTGGAGATGAAGTAGGTACATTTATCCCAACGGCCTGCAGACTGCAGGTGTAGTTCAAATGAATTGATTTCGTGCCTTTTTCCGCTCCAAAAAAAACTATAGATCAGCTTAACGTCAGCTATATAAAAAAGCCCAGTTTTCACTACCATTAGTGAGAGTTGCTTTTCCTTTGTAAACTGTATAATTCAATTAACAGTGTAAAAGTATAGTATTTGAAAAATTGCAATCCTTTAAATTATTTGAATTCAGAGTATACCAACTACTATGCTCGCCACTCACTTTTTATAAAAAGCATTTAACAGCAATTTACAATTATGAAATTTACAAAGTTATAGATTAATACGGGATAAAAATAAAATTTAAAAATAGTTTAAAATGAAAGAACTACCCAAAAACCTATAATGATTGCAACTTGCAACTATAAGAGAACTTAAGTGCAGCGGCGAAACGAATGCCTTTTTACAGACCATATTAATATTATTACATATGTTGAGCAAATTAATTAGAAACGCCTTTCTGCAATAAGTTGTTCAAAAAGTTTCCTGGTGTATAGCTATATGATCGAGTTTTCCTAATAGCACTGAACACATTTTATAAGTGCAATAAAAACTTTTTCTTGAGCAAATCTTTAGCTAACTTCTTCGAAGAAACAACATTAATCCATTCAAAACAAAGCGGCTTCACATAGAGCGCAGCACGACAACTGAGAAAGTTTTAATTGCAACATCCCCAGAAAGGCGCAGCGACCCCAGCCCCAATCGCGAATCACCACCGCAATTAAGCCCGAGCCCTGACGTAATTTAATTAGACCTGCTGCCACTTCCTATCGGTTGTAATAACTATTTTTTTTACTTCCTCGGGACCACTCTTTGAGCGGTTCTTGCAATTGTTGCATTTCTCCCAGTTCTTTGCACGGCTGCAGCGCTGCACCACTATCATCAACATCATCATCATCATCGGGGCACCGTCGCGGCTGCAAAAAGTGAGCCCGCCAGCCGCCGACTTCCTTCCTTCCGCATTTCGCTCATTTCGCTTTCGTTCAATTTATTTTTCCACCAATTGGCCGCTTTCCCCGGGTAACTGTCAGCCATTCTGCCAGTAAATTACCCGAAGTAGGAAAAATTTATTAAACAAAGCGAAACCAATCATTGAATTGAAAGTGGAAAAATAATAGAAGGCTCACGGCTCACGCTCTCGTGTGCTTTCGCGAGCTCCGACTTTCGAGGCTCGCGATTCGCCGCCGCGCTGCAGCGCGGTCGCGCCACGCCAAGCCGCGCTTGTTTGTTTATTTGTCGAACTCGCGGTCGGCGCGCCGCGGCCGCTCCACTCAACGCGGTTTGCGGCTGGGCAGCACCAGCGCAACAGCCGATGATCACTGCTCTTGGCCTGTGTACTCTGCAGCGCCCCCCGTCCCGGGAGCCCGGCACGGCCCCGGACCATTGTGCAGTTAACTAATAATGAACATTTTTACTTCCTCAATTTTTCATAATTTATCTGAAAATTATCGGTTTGATTGATGATTTTAATGATTAAGTTTTGCTCCGGACGGATCATGTGCTCTCCTCTGCGCGGAGTCTTCGTGCAGCCCGGCTGCCTTCCGCGAGCTGCGCGGCCGCTCGCCGGAATGTAGCCTGGGTTTTTGCGCTTTGTCCCCCCGATTCGGTAACTAACCTGCAGTCTGATGACAGAGACATCGAATTACTTTCATTTTCAGGTAATAAGCAGCTTTGTCACCGGGGAGCGCTAGAAAATAGTTTGTGGTTCGATTGCGACTACTCGTTGGCTCTAGGAGCAAAAGACTCCACGTGGGAGTAAAGGACTCGTTATAACAAAGAAAATACAACATTCTATTATCTGCTCAATTTAGACCTACATGAACTCGTCTCGTAGTATATTGCGTTTTAGTTGATTAGATTGATTGAAGTAATAACTATGAAAATTTACTAACTTCATATCATTATACTACCCAAACCAGCAATAGTTCATCCATCAACAACTTTTACTTCCATTTATTTTTCCATTTACCTCCACAATTATTATCAAAAGCGTCATTCAATTTCATCATATGTGAACAATTCTGACGATCATGACTGCGATAATCTCTGACTAAATCACCTTTTATAACTAGTGCTCTATTATCAAATTTCGTATTCGAACAGGAGACTATTGCTTGAATCGATTGGCATACCCCTATTTAGACATTAAGAAACACCCTGTGTTACACAATTAATATATGGAGCGCTGGAACAAAAATTTAAATTTTTAAAATATAGCCTGCATAAGGACGGACGTACGTATAAGTTCTAACACACCCGAAACAGACCAAATTAGGCACGGTGCATGATTAAAGAAAGAATTAATCCTAGAGAGGTATACTGACCCAAAAACGTCGAAAAATCCATTTGAGAGTTAAAAAAGCACTATGCGCAGCAATTTTCTTTAATTTTGTAGCAACTTTCGTGTAATAAACACGAGTGCTATACGCCTGCGAACCGAATGAATTTATGAATTTCTGTGCCTCTCGTGGACGCGTATGTATGTGCCTCAAAACGAATGTATTTTCAATATTCATGCCTGCTTTTTTTAAATGTTCATGCCTGCTCTTCGAGAAGTCAAACGTTTTCTTTGGAATATGTATACAGTATATTTGTTTTTCTTATGAACGTTGTTTATTTATTGATTTATTTATTTATTGCTACATATACATTCTTACATATATAATTAAATGTACTGTAATTTAGGCGCTCTCGTGGTTTTAAAAAGTAAGGTTTTAAGCAACTTGTAAATTGAGTCGTAAACTGATTTCTCTTTCATTGCTTTTTCACGTATAGACTCAAACTGGGTTTTTGTCTGGTTCATAGTTGATTCACCCCTATTTTAATTTTTATTTAGGCTTTGTTCACGTCCTTAACGTTATCAAAAAGTTAACACATTTTGTTCATCAAATATTATAATAAGTATCTGAACTTTGGTTGGCTGTAACTGGTCCAAACCGATAATCTGAAACTTTTCTGGGGGTGCTAATATAGATTTTTTAACATCTAAAATAAATATGAAGATACTCTATAGATAATATGAGTAGCAGCTTCTAGATGTCTTAATAATAGCATCCAAAGGCAAAAGTGATTAAGAGCCTTGACTAGTGCGAGGCTAATTTACTACAGTAATAAAACAAAAAGTAAAACATAAAATATTGATCTGTTTTACCACTCTTAACACAAAAAGCGATTTTTAAAATAGACCAAAAAAGCCTTCAATCGCTGAGTGTGCCAAACTTTCTTCGAATCTTCTTCACCTTCGCTGCCACTTGAGTTTATGGTCGCGACTTTTTGAAATTTTTTATTTTTAATTTACAGTGAATACAAAAGCGACAAACGGAGTCCCTGCCATAGACACAATGGCAGCCCGCTGCTGCATAAATCCAGCGCCGCTGACCATCCACGAATTGTCCGAATTGTTGAATAGCGCAGCTCAACCTCATCTTTGACCCGGTTACTTAGGTAATAAAAAAAAAAAGGCAGCAACATTTCGCGCTATCTTGGCGAGACGTTACATCGTTAGGCTGAGTTTCTTATTATTTGAGTTCAGCGGCATAATCCGGCAGCGCATGCGCTTAATACTGCTTATTACTACTTGCTAACTGCTGTAGGGAACACGAAGGCAAAAGTCTTCTTTCTTCAATTTCTTTTCGCTTTTCTTGGGCACGATGTGTGGTCGCCGGCCAAGTTGCCACAATTGTATAACCCCATTTTTTGTGTAGTGTGTTCGTTTTTAATTTTGAATTTTGTACAACCGCCGCCACTTGCTGGGTTTCTTTGTTTCCGCAGAAAACTTCCAATTCGACTGGCGAGCCTTTCATCTTTTCAAATTTTTTCCAAACCAGAAAAATAGGAAATTTTATAGAGAGAAATGCTGCACGATATCAATACAATAAAAACTATCTAACGGCAGTTAGATTAATGCTAGAATATACTGAGGGCTATTCAAACTTTAAAATAGAAAATATATAGATATTGAGGCGCTCTAACTGGAGTTTTTAACTTTTCCTAGACGCCAAGGTGTTTGACTAAATAAAATTTCATAGAATCGCTATCTGTTTTTTTTCAATAGTAAATTTTTAAGACTTTACATATACATATGTATGTATTTAAACAATAAATTAAATAAGACAAGAATGCCAGTTCGATGGCAGTTCTAGGCCACAATGAGGTAACTATGGCTTCAATAACAAACATTGTTCTTTTAACAATTTTTACTTCAACTTGCCTTGCAGAATGAACGACTTTCAAATGAAAGGTCGATAACCGAACTTTTGCCACGGTCTTACAAGGAAACATTTACACTTTTTGTAAATTCTCTAAAATGATTTTGGCCTCTAAAAACGTTTTTTAATTCAAACAACGTCTAAAAAAGTTTATAAGATTATGAGACACTAATTATTTTTCCAATTAAAATGAAAGCAATTGATAAATAACGCTAGTACAAATTGCCTATGAATAGCTTTGGCAATGGTTAAAACCAATTGTTTTAAAATTAAATCATCGTTCCGTCTCAAAGCATTACTCTGCCATTTAAACAGTCACCGATTTTACTTGAACGTTTTGCACAGGTTTACGTAAATCACCCTTGAAAACGTGAACTCAGAACCGAATCGTAACCCCTGCAGTGATCTTCAAAATAATTACGAAATAGTCGTGGGCCATTTATGTGTAACTATGTACAACAATTTCCTTGAATTATTTAAATTCGGGCAATGCCCTTTACCCATTCGGGAAAGTACAGTCACTTTTTGAAGGTTTTTAATTTTAAACTTAATAAATGCCGCTGAAAGGTCTCGTGAATGACTGCAACTTTTGCTGTAATATAAATAATGCAGTAAATTATTTAAGCCTAAAAATAAAATGTAGATAAATGTAGATAATGTCGATAAATTAATGCTAGCCTACGATATCAGGAAGGATGAAGAAGAAAGCAAATTGTTACGTAATGAAAAATATTCGGTTTTGGAAAATTGTTATAAACGTTATATGTACCATGTACGAGTATATGGTTAAATGTTTTTCGAAATCGACATAATGGAATACGAAGCTCACAAAATTACTTAAAATGATATGAATGAAGTAGTACCTACTTAAAAACAGTGTAAATGCTTAAGTCCAAACTTTTCTTTGCAAGGATATCACAATTAAATTGCAGCGGGTAATTATGAATTAAGGATATTTTAGGATTAAAAAACAAACATTAATTTCTAAGTTGGCGATAAATACTCGTTCTTTTATTATTGTTACCTCAGAGCTAAAAATTGCTAAAAATAAATTGATATTTAATAGTGTATTTCCAAATAAAGATACAAAATTTGGGCTTTAAAATCTTCACTGGGAAGTGACATACATATGTATGTAGCAGTTTTTTCCAGGATAACCTCATTCCGCCAAATTTAAAAATGTTAAAATATTTAAAAAATTTTATTTAATTGAATTAATTTTGCTAATATACATTATTTTATATTAAAGATACATATTTGAATTTTTCTATTCTTCCCCAAACTTCATTAAGATTGTTCTTTTCAGCTGTTTTCAATAGTAAAGCCTTTCAGCTCTTAACTTATATTATAATATTCTTTTTGTGCGCTTCGCATATATGCATTTATACCTACATATGTAGGTATGGTATCTAAGGCTCCGTGAAAATTATGATTAAAATCTATATATTATAGTATTATAGATATTATGGTCAGTGATAAAAATTCGATTTGCTGGTTTCGACAGAATTACACTATTTTTATTCATAATTTACACAGACACTAAATTATCTGTGCAGGTTGTCTTATTCGTTATTTCTAGGCAAATATTAAACGTTATAGTATACTTCTTGTGCTGAATTGATTGCTGCATAAATTTATATGCCACGGCCAACAGTTCAATTTTCGACATTCAACCGAAAATCGCGTGCACGCATTTGTCGAAATTTCAGCATCGCTCGTGTGGTTACCAACGGTGCGACCGCCGCAAAAAGGCCAAAGGAAAGAATCAAACCTTCGCTCGCACCCCAGAGACGCATGACATTCATGCGCGATTGCACTTCGTCGACGTCGACGTCGTCGTCGCCGCAAAGTAAGATTGCGCAACAGCGTCAGACTGGAATCAAAGAGTTGGGCGCGCGAAGTTGTAGCTCAAGCTCAAGGGCTTTCTGCGTCTACTGCAGCCAGAGCCGCCGATTTAGCGGTGATCGCGCAGCTCTGTATCGTAGGAGTGCGATGCGATTGCGTATGGCACGTTACGTCGCGATCTTGCCAAAAACAGAGCCGCCTTCGCGTGCACTTGAACCGTCGAAATATTTTCAATTTGGTCCCCTGCCGAATTCTGCAGGTGCACGCTTCGAGAGGACCGTGAAAATCGAGAAAACCGCCTGAGCGTTCGCAGATAGAACGGGTTCCGCGCCGCGAAATCAAAAGCCACGAAAGTCGCTCAAACCGGCCGTCGTCGTCGTCGCCGAAGTCGACGCTGCACCCGCCGCCGCGCCGCGCCGCGCCGCGCCGTGCGAGCGAGCGGCTCGTAAGGCGATCTGTTTTTTCTCAATAGCAGGCCAGGGCTGCGCGACATTGAGTGCAAATGGGAACGCACAACCACAGGCGCGAGCTGCAACCGTCATAACAATAAGCTCGTAGCCGCGAGCCGCTCGAAGGTGAGGCGCGATTTTGCGAGTGGTGACAAGCGCGTTACGCGCGTATAGCTGCACCGCACGCACACAGAGCGACTAGCGAAAGCTCTCTAACGCACGATTCTTATGCGGATCGCGTGGGCTAAAGTGCGTTGTTTTCCGGGCTCGCACTCACAACAGCGACTGGTTCGCTTCATGCAAATTTTGATTTCCTGGCGGGGAGCTGCGTGCACATATGCAAATAAGCAACGCGTTTTGGTCTTTTTTTTTTTTGTTTTTGGAGATAACGCCTCTGACATTGCAGCGCCGCACCACCCCCCGCGGACAGGCGGTTGATGAAAACTTTGCGCTGTTTCGCTTCCCGCGCCGCGGCCCTGGGTGCAGCTTTTATATAGCAGTCAGCTTTGACGGCGCTCGCGGTATTGGATTTTCATTAACGCGCTGACCTAGGTTCTACATTATGACTATAAAGTTTCGCGCGTTTCAAGTTTGCTCGTATTTTGTTGCACACGCAAGCACAGGGTGGTCCAGCAGGCGCAAAACCCGCAACGACGACGCCGCCGCCGCCAATCGAATCGATTTTAGTGCGTGGCGCTCTGTGCAAGTGTGATGTAACCGCGCGAGGGAGGGCCTTTGAAGGAAGCGGCCGCGCCAGCTTTGAGGGCAAAAGTACAATTCTGGCTAAGCATGCAAGGCAAGGCCAAGAAAACATTTTCGAACGCGCGCGGGCTTTCATTTGTTGGCAAAATTACCGGGCACTGCACTATATCTCGTCCGCAAGGGGGAGTGTTTTAGAAGGTTAGGTTTATCGCCGAACGGCGAACACACACACACACACGCCATGCGGAATCAAAATCAGAACTTTCAGCGAAATATGATTCACTAAAGGCCATTTCGCGCATTGTACAGTTTTGTTCCTACATCACAGTGCTGGATTGGTTGACGGTCGTGATCTTGGTTTCTGCCGAACTTTATTACCTGCTTGATCTCGCCGCACCGCAAGGCAAGCTATATCAACCTGGTCAATAGCTTAATATGAGATTGGTACTAAAGTTTTATGAGACAAGATTATTCATTATCTTATTAGATAAACTAAAGTAAGCAAATTTGAAAGACATTAGTCATTGTGGTCATTTTTCATGCAAATATAAAATATGCATAAGATATACCTATCTATGTTTGGTAGCCTTTGAGTAAAATTTTCTTAAATATAACCCTGCTGAAAAGTAGTAGGACTGTTTATCAAAAGTGACCATAAATTTATCTAGTTGGGATCAAGTCAAGTTCGGAAAAAAAAGGCGCAAAGCACCGAAGCGATCGTATTAACCAAGTATTAACATCGAAAAATCACTTCCAGTTGACTTAGGTATAGGTACTTGAAATTTGGTATCGAGGTAAGTTTATTGGATGTATACAAAAAATTAATGACATCCCTCCAAAAACATAAATGTTAAATAGGAACTAAGCTTATCGCCGATAAAAGAACTGAGATTTAAACGAGTACCAAGTCCTATAGAAACTCCTTTGATCATAGCTAGAGGAACGTATAACGTTTTCAATTGCTTTAAAAGAAAACGGGTTATGTAACTACCTTGCTAAGATATGTAACTTGGCATGTTCTAGTCAATTAATTGCATATAACGTTTAACATGAACAGCCTTTTGTATTTTATACTACAAACAAACTGACTTCTATGTGAAAACTTGCCAATTTATGCATTTGCTAGCTTTATTCACCTATCCTCTGATTTAGGTACACGGATTTAAATTAAAGCCACAATCTGTTTTTACCGTTATAATTTTATACACGCAATCGTTTCAAAACAATTTTTCTTTTTGTATAAAAGAATCCCAGTTCTGAAAAGCTCCGACGATGAATGCAATCGTAGACTGGTGTTATTATTATTATTGTTATACACTGAAAAAACCATAAGTGTTGTACTCACGGACTATAATGAAAGATGAAAATTCTTCCAGAACATAATTTCTTCGCTTAATAGCAATTCTTTTTCCCAACGCGCCCCGTGATTTTTTAGGAGATGTAAATCCTCATGTACATTTAAAATATCTATGATCTGTAAAAATTTCTTGCACATTTACATTTCGTGGTCGATCACATATCAGTTGGCGATCAAATTTCTGAATCTCTCAAGGCTTTATTGGATTATTCACTATATATAGTATAAGCCTAAAAAGAAAATAAATGTCTACGAATTTGGATCTCCAATGCTAGCAATTGTTGTTATCCTGAAATCAGTTCATTTTTGAGTCGTGAGATTCGTGGAGCTCAAAATTTCTCTCAGTGTATGTTTAATATGTTGTTTTTATTTTTAAGGATAATTTTTCAATTTAATGTTTACGCAAAATATGTATACTTGTAAGTTTAAATGTTATATTAGTATAATAGAAATTCGAAACTTTGTATTCGGTGGAACTAAATTTTGCTTTTCCATATAAAATATCTACAACATTTAAAAAGTTGAATCTATGGTATTTTTCACGTGCATACCATATTTACCGTGTAAGTCAAGAGATGAGTGTGAAATCTTCATTTGCGGTTTTAAAGATGAAGGTTTCATATAAAGGTAAGGAGTCTTATCTAAAACAGTGATCACAACTGAGAAAATGTGTTAGATAGACAGACGATAGACTGCGTTGGTTCTAAAAACTAAAATGAAATTTGTTATGTCGTATCTTATTCTTTATAAGGTGATTCACAAACACGAGTTTCAAGATATTCCAACCGATTCTATGAAATATCCTGATCAACATTTGTTTAGTATCGTGACTACCAATTTGAGAAATACAGGGAAATCGTATAGAATTAAAGCTTAAATGCTTTTGCTGAAAGGCTGGCAGTTAATAAATGATTCATATACGAATACAAGTTGAAAAATCTAGTCAAAATTCTAGAATTATATGTAATAACAAATTGCCACGTAGAAAGCTTACAAAGTCCTCTGAGGGACGACTACTAAGAATTAACTCGAACCGGCTGACTCATTCCGGCAGAGAAACTGGAAGATAGACGACAGCCAGAGCAGTGTGTCATCAAGGCAAAAATGTTTTATGAAAATTGTCGCATATAAACTTTTATCGCCGTTTTATTCATTTCCAAGGCGACGATTGCAATTGCCGCCTCCTCTAAAATAGGAAATCGTTTGCACGCGTTTTAACGTGATCATGGCCGCAAGACGCGGGACGCGGGACTCGGACGCTCGGATCGGCTAGACCTAGACGAGTCCAGTCCATCGTCCAGTCATATCCACGTCACATTAGCAATTAACAAATTGTTGCCGTTGCTAATTGTTTCATTTGCGCGATTTTCGAAAGGATTGTCAGCTGTCATAGTCTGGCGTGAAGAAGTCTTCATTGTCTTCCCAGTGGCAGTTGAAAACAATTTCGAACAGTACTGGCTCCATGCGGCAGTCTTCTTGTTTTAAGACAAAACACTTGTTCGGCCTTCGACTTCACTTTCTTAGACCCTTCCTGTATTTTAGCGTGGATTAACCGCAAAGTCATTTTTATTTTCGTCAATTGCGTCTTCGTACGGCTGAGTCATGGCTAGCGAAAAACTATTGTTGAAGGTAAGTGATTTTAAAGTTTTGTGCAAAATTTCCTGAGTAATTTTGCAGGCGACGAAGCTTTCTACCCCACCCTCTCCTTAAGACGCTGAAACGCACAGGCACAGTTATATTGGCGCGATTTGCACGTCTCAACTGAAGCTACGTTGCGCTGCTTCGACTGCAATTATTCGGCTGAAGGTGATGACAATTTCGCTGCGGCGTGTCTTCGTTTTTCCTCACGCTTATCGACACGGTTATTGTTATTATTAGCATTTGTGCGCTTTTCCCACTTTAATCCGCCATTGTGGGCCTGTTGTGGTGGTTGATAGGACCGCATTTTAGCAATGAGCCGCTCGCCTAGACATTGGCCATGGCACTACTTTAGCACGAGCACGTTGCGAGCGATACAATTTTGCCATTCAGGCAAGGAAATCTCGGGTATTGTGGGCGGCTATTATGAGGCACTATTTTGGATCTACGTGTATTTATAGGGGACGATTCAGGCAAATTGCTCACACTACACTTACTTGTGGAACGCATGTTCACAAAAGATATAGGCTGTTAATTTGAACCCAATGAGAATGTATACGACTTTAACGATTTAACAAAAAAAGAATCGCTTCAGTCTCGCACAAATTTTCTATTTCTATGGTAATATGGTTCCGCAATTCCCGGTTTTTTCTTTTCGAAAATATTCAAAACATATGTAGCGCAAGTGTACCAGTAGGTTATTTTAATATTTAGTAGGTATAACAATTTTATTAAATTCATAAATTGATGAAAGTTATGTCAGAAATAAAAATTTCAGTATAAAATCGTAAATACTTATTTCACGTTTCGTCGTACCGTGGACGACAAAATTAATTGAAATGAATTTGTTAAAAACATTACGAACAAGCTACTGACACAAGTCGAGCTTCAACGTACTCTAATAAGAACAAGTGGTGCTACAACTTCATCAAGGGCACTTTAATTTTTTTTTCTTTGATGTGTGTAAATAAAAAATGTAAAATTGAAAGTGCACATCATATTTACATAGGAAAAATTATGTACATATCTCAGAAAAAAGGGTAAGTAAATAGGGTTTTATCAGTCCAGCTTCTTTGTAATATATGTAGTTAGCTTAAAATGAGTCTCAGTTGCATTTACAACAAAATGAAAAATTAAATTTTTAAAAGAACTTGTTTTCAATCATTGATCATTAAAAAATTTAAAAACCCCTTCTGCCTCTTGAAAAGTTGTCGAGGTCAACAATTGTAAGGGCAATTTTTAGTTCAATTCTTAGTAACATTAGTTCCTTTCAAGATCAAAAAACAAATTTTTTTACAAAAAGTACTAAGTAGGTATGTTTACAAAAATGTGTACCTATATATAAAATTCTTAGCGCCAACGATCATTCTCAAAATATTATATGGCCACCAAAACTTTTAATTCTGGAATTTCGGTAAAAATGAACACATACATACATATATGTACATATGTAATTTTACTAGCAACTGGTCTTTTAATAGCTCACCAAATATTCGAGAACCCGAAACGAATTATAGATATTTAATACCATTCTTAACACTAGATATACCATACCCGTCATTTTGACTGGTTATGCCATTTAAATTACGTTGATAGGAAAAATCTAGTGTTAAATAAAAGAATTCGGTATCCCCTTAAGTATATACACAAAAGTATGCCACAAAGTTCTTAATATTTTAATTTTCTTAATACATATTTTATAGATGAACTCACAATCGCCTTGGATTAGGAAAGTCTTAAAAATTGCTGTTGACAGATACATATTTCCTCTAAATATTTTCATGTACGTATTTTGATTTCATTTATTATATAAAAAAATGTGAACCCAAGGGCATGTTAACATCGACAAAGAAAATTCAAAATATGATGATTTATCGTTTATGTCGTTCCCATGAAATTGAAGTATATAATTGCTTGAAATATTTGCGATGCTGCCTACTTAACTCCAGCTCAAGTTCTGACCAAAATGGTGAGTTCCTGAGTACTCCATGAAGAAAGTTTTTAAAGAGATTGGTTCCACTTAATTGTATGCATGGCGTTTTAACAGATGTTTCCACAGAATTAAATCTTCATAAGATAAATTAGTTCTATCCTTTAAAAAGTATTAACACTGGTTAACGAGTTTTTTTCCCCCGATTAGGTATGTGATGATGGGTGTTTTTCATTTAACATGAAACCATGCGAATGCATTACGAGGGTAGACAAATATCTATTCTCATATACCGAAGTCAATAGTAAAATTAAGTGGTGGGGGCATTGACGAAGAACAAATGCTGATTGTTCTGAAACCCTCAGTTAGTCTATAAAAGGATAGGGTAATTTCAATGAATTTTTTTTTCAAATTTATTTTATTTTACTTTTGAATATTAATAAAAACAAAAGCTCTATAAGTCGAATTGGCACAATTATTCTTCGGTGTATTTACAATTTGGAATTTGGACCAATTTTAATTCTTTGTAACCTAAAACCTACGAGAATATGCAAAATTCGTAGAATGAAAGCTTAATCGAAATGAGTTTATTAATATTTGAAATCCACTTTTTTGTCCAGAAATGTACCTATCATACTAGGTTACTGCGTACTGATAATAATAGTTTGTACTACAATCTTATAATTTTTCTTCAGTAAACGCCTTCTCTTGGCTTTTCTGCGCAGTTACTTAACTACCTTATAAGTTATTTTTCTTAAGTAGTTGCAGACTCTGATTTGTATTGAAATCGAAAATAAAAGGTGTTTAGAATAGGATGTCGTACCATCAGGTGTCAGTGTGAAAACTAAACAATTGGATAAAAAAAATGTTGATTATTGTAGGTATACAGTGCAGTGAGCAGATCGCGTTAATCAAATTAAACAATAGCAAATATTTGCCAATAGAAAAAGCAAATCTAAATCTGTTAATAATAAGAAAGATTTTTAAGTTTATAATGGAATATTTGTTATTTGCATATTGTGAAATTTATTAGTAAAGAGTAAAGCAGTAATATATTGTCAACTTGTCAAGTAGAATTTCTATTTATAAACGGAGACCTACATAATTTTTATAATATAGACTGGTTCAAGTAAAAACTGATATTTAGTGAAAATAAATGTTTTGAAAGTGATACGTATACAATATTTATACCTGATCATTTCGAGACACGTCGTAATGTCGCTTAGTGTTAAAAAGTAAACAGAAATAGCAAAACGATTGTTAAACAAATGGCAACAACGAATATTTGAAAACAAGAAACTCAAATAGAACTTAAAGAAATTGCGTTAAAATTTAAAGAAATAATCCGTAATTAGTGTGATATTAATTATTCTACATATAAAGGACCAGAGAAGTTAACATCTATTATAAGCACAATTGTGAGTTTTACTAGAGAAATCGACAGATTAGGTATTGTACACTAATATTAGTCCCAGCACAGAATTCAAGAAAAAAATATAATTTTTTTAACTGAACAAAACAAATTCTACCTTAATATCAAATCCTCATACCGACCTCAACTTTTGAAAGAAATTCTTCATTATGCAACCAATTAAACGAATTCTTTAAATAAATTAGCACTTGATTACTTCAAATAGCCGATGAGCCGATAAATATCGCTTGCACTTAGCGCTTTTGTTGGGAAAATCTGAAATCCCATCCCTGTTTGCATGGGAAGTTTTGCAAATTGCAAATAAATTCGATAAAGCGAACCGCACACTTCGTGTGGCGCTACAGTAATTAAATCCGAATGACTTTTCCAGATTTTTACGACTGATAGTGAGATCCGCGTTCAACAATATGCAACAAAAATAGATTGAAGAACGACAATAAAGGCCTGGGCATCGAAAGCATCAAAGACCAGTGGAAAATGACTCAGTTTTTCGGAATTCCACAGTTTTCGTATTTGGTGCGACCGCCCGCGATGGCACTGAGGTCTCAAGTTCATCCGTTTTATGCGCCCACTAAAATTTCTGCTGCACGCATGTTAGCGCTAGCGGACGGTTCGAACAAAAGATTTATGCATCTGTTGCGCGCCAGCAGATTCTGGCGCCAAATCGCGCATTTTCCACTAATGCTGCATGAGCAGTTAAAATTATGAATCCATTAAATCATGTGAAGTGGTGCCGACCTCTAGATAAGTTTACGACGATAGTGGCTAGCGATTACACTGTGAGCACCTAGCGAAAAACTTGAGCAAATATTGGGAAAGTGACATAACCACCATCGAAGTGGGTCACCCAAATTTAACGGTGGCTCCGCACATTTCGCGGTCTTACAAGTTAAGCTATTTGGAAACCTTCGCCACTTCAGTTTTTATGGAACAGTGGCAATAATGCCATAAAGCACTTTTTCGTGTGCGAATCCATCCGCGAGGCACGCACCGATTTTCCTGCGAACGTACGCAAATTTATTTCGAATGTTGAGCTGTCGAACAACAAATTGCGGCAAAAGGCACGATCGTGATCGTTTAGAACGTGCACTTTCAGTCAACCAAACCAAAACGCATTTCTTTTGTTTTTTAGCCTATTTGAAGATTTTTGTAAGCTTTTTGATTGCAAATGCGCAGCTACACATTTTCCAACTGCGCACCGTGAAATGCGCGTAGGCATGTTGCACTTTTCGCGATGGTCCACATTCAGCCGGGTCCAGCTAGACCAAGTTATATTCAATGGCGCTGAATAGTTTTAGAACATCGCGCCCGCGATAATAATAGCTTAACTGCGGCCTCTATAGTGCAAATGGGCGCGAAAATACATATCTAAGATAACTTGCATCTTAGCTGGCCCCACAAAGCTCGGTGCTGACCAGATATCTGGACACTTGCCATATTGAGACTTTTATTTATTTTTTCTTCCGATTGCTCTGCAACGCTTTCGTTTTATCGCTGCCAAAGCGGTTGATTAATCTCATGGAGATTTCTGCAGTTTACGTAATAAAGTTCAGGGCAGACTATGGCTTTGAAAGAGGAACTTCAACTGGACTTTTACTACACAACCAGTTTCTTAATTGGAGACGATAAAATGTAATGACTATAAATACTTTTAGTTGATAAAACATAGTAAACAGGTTGTTCCAAGTGTTCCGATACCCTTGTTTTTTTCGGATAATATTTACGCACTCTGCAGAAAAGTTCAACATTGCATTGTTAAGTCACCGCGGCCTTTAGTATCTTCGTTTCAAATACCAACCACCTTTTTAGGGTTCCGTAGGTAACTAGGAGACGATATTCTTGAACAAATAACTTTTTCGGAACTGCACGCATAGAGTAAAAATTGTATTCACTTACCACATCGGGTGAGTTTTTAGGACCTTTTGATTTTAAGCCTTGAGATACTGTATGTATTAGATTTCAATGTCGTAAGCAAAGTGTCCTCACTCCTCATCACATAATTTCTAAGCTATAGGTATGTATGGAAAATTTCTGAAAAAATTTTTGAGTATAGCCTTTAGTTAACAGTTTCAATGAAAATTATAAGAAATACTGTAGCAAAAATGAGGAACAAAAATTGGGTGATCTTTTAGAAATAACCCTATCATGTGCGTGGCTGTATACTTACATGTATGAAAACTTTCTTTGATATGCATTTATTGAAAGTTAGAAGCGTTCGTGAGAGCTTAACTCATTCCTCTCTCCTTTGTAAGGCAACAGTAGTTAATTTTTAATTTGTCGAACGCTTATTTCTGAGAAAAACAGTGTATTTGAAACACTCAGTTTATGTAATGAGACATGATACGTTTAAGTAAGTTGATAATTCCAATTAATAAGGAATAATTCTGCACTACGTAGAATACGTTTTCTTTAAACGGATGAATATTTGGGGATTTTCAAAAGTGAAAGGAAAAGTAATACTCAAATACATAATATACAATTTTTAAAAGTAAATTGGCTTCTTCCTTTTAATTTTTTGTTAAAATATCGTAAATTTGATAAATAAATCACCCCCATATGTAAAATTTAATATTCAATCAGTTTTAGTTTATGCTTGGTTTTAAAAACACAATCTATAAAATTTAGTTTCATTTTGTATACTAATTGTTTTTCTAATTTCTAATTATACTTAGGTACTGAAGAACTGTTGACAACAAATGAGTAAAGAAGTAATCTAGTAAGACTTGAAATCATATTTAAAAAATGCATCCCTGAACTCTGAAGAGGTTAGGTACTAAATATAACATTTTAATTGGTATTTACCTTTCTAAAAACCAGTATAATTAAAGTTTACCTTTCTTAAAATCAGTAATTAAAGTTTACCTTATCTTACCTCCAATTTTAAATAAAAATGAAGAGCGCAAGACATTTTAACTTTTATCAAAAATCACTTCTCTACTTCAACATATAAAAAATAATAAACATTTTTAACCTCTTTTAACTTTTATATCTAGAGTCTGAAGAATGAATTTAAGTATGTATGTATTTTGTAAATCAGCTGAATGTAATTTGATTCCCTCCTCGTTCATAATAAAACATAATAATAATAGTACATGACTTTATGATTTTACCTACTTCTTTTTCAAAATCACGGGAAAAACAGTTTTATCATAGAATTCAAATTCGTGTTTCCTAGAATAATTTAAAATAAACATCTTAGCTTGAGTTACGAGACAACGAACAAGCATTTTACAAAGCATTTTAATTAATAAAGTTTCTCTGAATTGAAACTCTAAAAAGACAAACATTTCAAAACTAAATGAAATGAAAATAATAAAACACAGTAATTACGCTTAAAAACACGAATATTTTACCATTTTTCCCAACAGATTCCTAATGTACATGAAGGTCGAATATCAATCCCTTATCATAATTAAGTGCCATTTAGCATAGCTAGTCCATGACCTTATAAATTATGTGCACACGTCTTGAGCATAACAACTACTAAAAATAAATAATCTTTTGATTCGCATTTAATCGTCGCGTAATCTATCAAAAGAGCAAACAAGAAACAGAAACAAAAACAAAATCAAACACATCGCAAACGGAGGGACTATCGATTGGCGACCTGCCTGCTTGACAAGTTTTGCAAAGTTGGGAACTGTGAGGTTTTTCAAATAATTTTATTATATGTAAGTATACATAATTGAAATGCATAAGGAGAAATTTTTTGATGTGGTATTTTTCAATATACGTATGTACATATCTAATAAAATTCAAAACACACGTGCGATGTGATGCGATACAGCAAGCGATAAAAATAAAAAATTAAAACATTTTAGGGCGGGAAAAAAGATTGAAACTTGCTGTTGTTATTGCAAGTGAAAACTGAAAAGTTAGCAGAAACCAATTTAGCTTACAGCTTCCACCGGACAAGGTGTTTGATGTAAGACTGGAGTTACACGTGTAACACAGGTAGAGTCAAGCACGTCAGGTACGAGCCAAAACCGACTCGAATTCATTCGGCGCGGAAATTACAGCAAAAGTGGAAAATGTAATTACAGCAGCGCTGTGCGGCTGCGCAGACGGATCTGCAGCCAGACAAGTCGAGGCCCAACCACTTTTAATTTTGTAATCTAGCAACTAATCTAGTTATTAGGATCGGCTAACGGTCGAAAATTCAACAATCTCTGCATGCTCCCGTTTCGTCTTGAGATGGCCGTTTTTGTTTTACTTTCTTTCGCTGTGGCCCCCGGTAATTTCACTCTCTACGTAGAGGCTGAGGGGTTTACGTAGTTACTCTCCTTTTTTTATTTTGGTAATTAGCCTCCGGGCCAGAGGAATGAAAGACAGCAAGAAATAGAGATATCTCAATTTTTGGCCAATTAAAGTCGAAAATGGAAAGAAATTTTCAAATTAATGGAGATGGCTTTTCACTTCATTGGGCGTCTGACTATTAACTTTGAATTGAGCCGTTTTTAGTAAGTGACCCGTTATGAGTGATCGAGCGCGAACCTTTTTTAACATTTGAACCTACCGCAACGTAATTCGAAAACCAAGGAATATGATGATCGGTTTGATCGGCTTTTACGTTTTGAAGAATATACCTAAATATTTCACTTTCACACCTTCTACGAGGTATCAGAGAGAGGTTAAAGACCTAAAATTAGGCTATGATTTTTACATTTGGATAAAAATATAACTAGGAACTACAAATCATCATTATACCTATAGAAAAATGCAGCTTTAGAGCTCAAAGCCAAACTAGTTTTTTCGAAGCAATATAGGCTTTATTGCTTCGAAAAAACTTTGTCGAATTTTTATAGTACATATACACAACAGCCTCGGAAATGCAACTCTACTAGATATATCATATGTATACATATACATATACCATCCAAAGACAAAATATCTATGTATGTAGGTAATGATGATAAATTGACAAAATTTATAATATAATTTTTATTCGTGTAGTTGAAACAAAAAATGGATTTATAAAAAGCTAGCCAAGTATTGCTAAATTTTTTACTACATATGTAGATAAGTACAACAAGAAGTATTAGAAATGGCGGTGAAGGCAAACCAAAATGTGTGTTTAAAAATGCAAAAAAGAACTTAAGGTTTAGGATCAGACCGCGCAGAACTTCCATGGTTTTCCTTTCCCTTTTTCCGTAAAACAAATGGGTCCTCGTTGCAAACTAATTTGGCTACTTACATACACTAAAGTATTATTACTATTAGTATCTCCCCGTCTACAACCTTGGCGGAGATTTTCTTTTACGCAAATAGTCAAAATTAGTTTCTTTAAATGGAAAAAAAACATTAGTTAACAATAATACTAAAAATTAGTAAATTTCACTTCGTATATTTATCTGAGATTATCCTTAACTAAATAACAGTCATCAAAACAATATTTACTATTTTCTAATAGGCGGTTTTCCCGGAAAATCGCCACTATGCCGATTCTTGTTTTTTCTACAAATACATATTTATGCCATTGAATTAAATCTTTATATCGTATCTTTCTATATGTCTATCTACAAATTTCTGTGTACAAAATTCTATGAATTTAAGAAATTGAGGGGGATTACCTTTTATTACATGGATGAATGTGTAAATATTTATTTTTTACTGTACTGATCAACTTTTTATACATGTTTCTTAAATAGAATAGAATCAAGTCACTTATCCACTTAGAACATAAAGCAAATAAAAAGTCGTAATTTCCTAAATACGTAGGTATGCCGGAGTGAATGCCGTTGTGTTTACTTTGTCTGGGGACTAATCTTAAAAAAAGCAATTTTAAGGAGAGAAATTTTGACTCCATCTTACTCATCTAAGGTGAGGAGATCGAACTTGCGCAAAAATGCCACAATTGAAATAAAGTAATTATTTAAGTAATTTTCGCAAAAATTCCGACGTCCCATTGAAGTACTGTTGCACGGCATGACGTAATCCATCTCGGCGAAGTTTTGTTGACGGAAGCTTGCAATTTTCTCCGACAGCAGCCGTTGCCGTGCCGCGGCCGTCACTCACGCCACCGCCGTTCGCCGCTGGGGCTAATCTTCTCTTCGCGCGAAAACCTCAACTAAATTTATCGCGATTCGCGGCAGCCACCGCCGGAAAATCTCTCCGGGCTGCGTGTGCAGGCCTGCGACTGCAGCTGCATCTGTGCAAGTGTGGCCGGGGCTTTAGCGCGCCAGATGATAGTTTTCCTTGGAGGATTTCATGGCGACGATGTAATCAGGTTGGAAGTGGTGGTCAAGTGGGAATCGCTTTAAATGCAGCAGCTCTCAGCTCGCGAGAACATAAAACTGTTGCGAAGATGTCGTACTTGAGTCTGGAGATCATGTTCAGTGGCTGGCTGCCCGGGCTCTGATTCAACGCGATGCCAAGCTCCGAAGGAAATTTTGTAACCTTTGAAAATAAAATACGCCTTTGTTTTTCTCCCGCAAGGCCCTGACGCAATGAGCACCAAAACTACGAAATAATTCTATCAAATTTATTTTTTAATCTATAGAGCTTCTTTAAATTCCATTGGCAAGCATGGCTAAAGATTTTACTATACCTATGTTAAAATTGAAATAACGATAAAAGTCTAGTCAAGTGCAAGTCGACACTATGCCGCCGTTTTGGTAAATCTATGGGAAGAATTTCGAATAGTTGCGAAATTTATTTATAAAGGACTTTAAAATTAAACGAACTTTAAAAAACATAATTTAAACTTTCGACACTTAGTAAATTTGACATTTACATTCTGAAAAGGATGGGTTTAATGATACAATCAGTTTTATATATTTAGTAGGTAAGGATAAACACGCATTTTTAATGTAATTGCTATTAGTAAACATTAAAATAAAATCTTCGATTAACTTTTTATAAAAGGAAAATTTTCAGCAATAGACATTTAGTAAAAGAAAAATCTCAATCAAAGGACATGTAAAGGAATTTAAATTTCAAGTGAAATACATATAGCTCATATATTTTTTTTTATTATGTATGCGATATAATAATAAATGTTAATACTTTTTTGGCAAAAAAGACAGTCTTATGTTGGCTAAATTCAACTTATTGCATGGTTTCGTGTAAAGGATGGGGCTCAGAAAACAGGTATTTTCGAATGACAGTAAATCAATATGCTTTTCTTTAATCAATATATTCAAAATAATGTATTGCTCTAACGTCAACTGTAAAGAACGTTTTCCTAAAATTGCAAAAGGGAACAAAAAGTTAACCATTTTTATTTAGGTATAGGATAGGTACTTTAAGTCGGGTTATGAATATGAAACGAAATTTTCTAAAACCCCATAGGTCAAAAACTTTGAATATGTAGTGTATTGATAGGTCAAAAATATGTAAAGCAACAGTCATAGTCCAAATTATGAGGTTGTTTTTTAACGTTTGTGACTTTTATCTGTTGTTCAGCTACAAATCAATTTAGCGAAAAAAAAACTTCTCGATTTTGGCGCTTCTGGCCTCGTTTATATCGGATCTGTTTATCAATAGAGTTACGAAAGGCCGTTTGGACATAACACTGCCGAAATGTGAAATTCAAATGCACTGGCCATTCGCCGGTCTCTGAATCTGCCCACCGGCCACCGCCGCTGCTCAACGCCCGACCAAACGACGGACGTCGCGTCGCGGCCAGCATCTGTATCTCTCCTCCACCTTTGGAACTCTCATAAATTTCACGGCTACAGGAGATTTACATAAACTCAATGAAACCGATGGAATGTGACGTGATTTACGTTTTTTTTCTTCGGTTTTTTACTCTTTTTTGTTTTCCTCCCCGCGAAAAGGAAAAACAACATTTTCCGTTTTTGCTGTTCATCGCCGATAGTGCAGCAATGGCGCAGCGCTGCGATGGTGGCGGCGGTGCACGAAGCGTTGATTGCATTGATAGTGCACCGCGACTTTTACTCTCCTTGGCGTTCGTACGAGTACCGTTTTTGACCTTATAACTGCACATTTGTTTTCTTGTCCGGGCTCTTCCCCCGGGCAAAGAATATTGAACCTTGTTACAAAGAATGTTCACTCTAATTCTGCGACGCAATTTACCCCCACCATGGACAATTTTCAGAAAATTACAACAACAAAATGCCCATTAGTCGAAAAGAAAAATTCGCCGTGTTTGTTCCAAGTCCGAATCCCCATTTAAATCGCCTAATAATGAACAAGGACGGCAATAGGGAGAAGTGCGGCAAACACTATGAAGCGAGAGTTCACCTATTACGGAGCGCTCCTGCTCAAGCATTGCATTTTGTGAGACTGTGTTGGTGCGAGGGCGCCCGTGCTTTTCGAATAGGAACAGGCAAAACGAAACTGCCGGACCCACACATTGAAGGGGTACACGGATTCGGTTGTTTACGTTTTTTCACCATAGGATTTCTTAGGCGCTCCTGCTCAGTACAGGAAGCAAATGCGCTTGTATGGTGAGGCGCTCTTGCGATCGGTTTGACAGGGTGTTTCTTTTGGTTGGATTTTCATATTTCCTCTGCAAATCCTGACACCCTGTAACACTGTACCGATTTCTTCAGATTCCAAGCTCCGCCTCTGAATTTTTCTTCTCTCTTCGACCAAAGTGCTTAAGCAGTGTACCATCCTCTAGCAAAATCGTGGGGTTGGGAGGAATAACGGTACCAAGGTCACAAAAACTGAAAATCTAAATTGCAGGAGTGAACAGTCTTTGTAACGAAGGTTCCATAGTCTTTGCCCCGGGGCGGCAAATTTGTCAGTGTATGTGTGCGTATGTGAGAGTATGTATGTATGTATGGAAAATTTGCAGAAACAAAAACGAGTTGAAAAAGCCAAGGCACGGCATAGGCGAAAAAAAATTGACATCGAAAATGCACTTTCTCCACTATCTCCGGCTAGCGCAATAATGGCCGCGAGTTGAACCCGCGCGCGCAACTCGCTGCAGAGTCTCGCGGTCATACGACCAGCGGCCAAAGAAAAGTGAGTTTGACTCGAAGCAGTTCACTTTTACTAGTCGCCATCGCGCATGAGTAATAGCTGTTTTGTTTGCTCGACCGGATCAGTTTTTGGCGATGATCTTTAAAGATCATCTTAGGATTTTTTATGGCACTGCCCACGGCCTATGCACACACATAATGTTAGACATTGAGGAAGTAGAACTGCTCCAGCAGCAGTCAGAAACCCTCAGAAAATTCATAAGTGCCAGTTTCAAGATCATTTCCCGCTAATTGATATTAGCAAACCGATTTACTGCCTTGCAACGCGATTCGCCACGTAGTCGCGGATGTTTATCAATTTATCGAACGGCAGTGGCAAATACGTGGCCAGGGGCCTCGGTGCAGCAGCGGCCAGTTATGAATAATTAATTAGCCACGGATGCCCCTGCTAACTGAACGATCAATTTAGGAGAGGAAATTACACCTTTTGACTTGCGCCGCTCTGAGCCAATTTCGTTCACTACCTACCTTATTTTTTTTTTTTTTTACCTCTTCTGTCAGCTCGGAGGATCAGTTTCCGTAAATGGATTCCTGTCGGCTGAACGTCGGATTAGTGTTGTATACTCATGATGAGCTAAACCGCATTAACCGAGGGCTGATCTTGTTGGGTTACGAAAATTGCAGTTCCCCGCACCATAGGTAGGTAAAGGAAGGAAGAAGCTTTCAAACTAACTTTATTCGACACTTTAAATTCCAACAATACTGGTTCACGTTTATTTCAAATATTAAAGGAAAGATATTTAAGCGCTATAAACTAATTGACTAGGAGTTAAAGTTCCAAGAGATAATGCGCAAAATATCTCGTGTAGGTATACTTATATTTTAGCACTACCCTGGCAAAAAAAAAAAACTTAACAACAGAACTACTATGTTTAGTAAATTACATGTATGTATATACATATATACCCTACTTTAAAAAGAAAAAGCAATCTCAAAACAGTTTCTATTTGCATTTTCAAAGTCTCAAAATTTGCTTAGAGTGCACCCAAAATAAATTTTAATTAATTGTAAAAATATGACTATGTATATATAGGCTTTTCGCATAATGCACTATTTAAGAACAACTTTATCACATAAGAAATACAACTGATAATGATTGTGTTTTGATTTAGTACGTCTACTAGTTAGTTCGAGCTAATAGTTCATAATCGGAACAAAATATTCTGATAAAATTATGTAATGCAATTCTTATTTCAGGGTCCTCAAAAACCAAGAAACAAAGACATTTTAACATAACAGTACCCCCTTAAGTTAAGCCGTTAAATCATAAAATTGTCATATGTATATTCTGATTTGTGATTTATCCTACTCTTCAAGATTCATGATGTCGAAAACATTTGCATAATTTTCAAAATCATTTAACTAAAAAGTAACGAAATTAAATCTAAGCTTAAACTACTTTCTGCAGCTTTACTAAACTACATCTTAAGCCCACACTGTGAAATCGAGCATACGCATTTAATTTTAGTATAATAAGTGCTTCAGCTTGCTCGCTTTTACAGTACCTATATAGAAGACTATACATAAGAAAAATGATTTTTTGCTACAAGTCAATGCAGAGGGAATCCAAATATTTTGGTTTGAAATCAAAACCACCATTGAAATCAGGTCAACGAAAGACCATCCCCAAAAGCGACGCAACTGCCTAACGCGACCAAACCGAGCCGAGTAGGTCAGTTAATTTGTAAGAAAGCCAAACATTGCAATTTTGCATGCCTGAAACCAAAGAAGTAATTACTCCGTCCGATTGGGAGCATTACTGAAATCCAACCCAATTACTGCTGCACCGCTCCCGGGGTTGGTTGGTTGCAATTTGCATGCACATGAGGAGTCGCCAATTTTTCCTTGAGCAAAGCGAAAACTGAGAAAATATGACCCCAATCGAAGCAGAAGTTCTAGTTCGAGACGGCAATTACCTAATGCTTCTTAGCCGCTCATAAGCGATGATGACGACGACGGCGATGACGGTGAAATTGCAACATTGGCAAAAATGCAGGGGGTCGCTCTGATTACGCGGGCTCCCCGGTTTAATGCCGAATCATATGGGCGCGATTTTTGTGTTGATCGCGGATTTTGATCGAATATCGCGAGTAATGTCTCCTAAGTGCGACAACAGCCGCGTTGCTCGCATGGGATCAATTTTGCCGCCAATGTTGCTGGCCGCCATTGGCAAGGTGGTTTCATCAAAAAATCTCGACCTTCGCGAGGCATTTAACCGTTTTTATCTCTTTTCCACGGGCTTCGTAGGTGCACACGACGAGGTTTCATTTTTATTTTATTTGTATTTTATATTTTTTGCAGCGCCGCACTTACAGTGGGGTCCGCAAGTGAAATGAAATGTTCTTTTTTTTTTTATTTTAGTTTCTTTATTTTTAAAAAAATCGAACACTCGACGTGCAAACAAAACTCACTCCAACGCTGACTTTGGCATTGACAGTCTGTTTCCGAATTAAAATGCAGCGCCTCAAGGTAACTTTCGATCGGGGCTCAATTTGGTTTCATAAAAGTACAGGCTGGCGCTGTTCAAGCTGAATTAAGTGGCTGCCGCACTTACAAATAAATTAATCGCCTCGCACTCGCGGGATAAGCAAATTAAAATAAAAACATAAGTTCTAAACTGGCGGAAAAATTGTGGCTAACTCTCGGCGATCTGCTCGTTATGTAACCAATCCGAAGGAGCCCCGCACGCAATTAACTGTTATTCGATGCAGAACGCCTTCTGACGTAATCTCTATAATTCCTGGAGCTCTTCGAGGGCGGCTCTCTGGTTAAATTATGAATTATCTCGTCGAAAATAAAATTTTCTTGACGTCTTGGTCTACGATCCTATGACTCGATTCCGAGAATAATTATGAGCAGGTAGTCTTCTTGCGCTGCCTCACCGAGGGGACCAGAGGTAGAAAAACGCAGCATAATTTGAGCATCATTCACCGCATATTGCAAATGACTAATTTTTTCGAATTTGGTATTAGTCCAATTGATACATTTTCTCTATCTAAATTATTGAATTATTCCAAAGTTTGATTCGCATTTCAAGGAAAAAATCGATTTTTCTGTACAAAATATATACATATGTATGTATGTTGGTAAATTTTCAAACCGGAACTTGCAATATTAATTATTTTTTTATACAATTATACTGAGTCAAAATCCCGAGTAGCATTTTTTGAAGGCTAATTCTACTATGAACCGGATCGGATCAGGGTGTGTTCCGGTATGCCGCGCAGTAGTTTACTAAACATCGGGACCTGAACAAAAACCAATCAGTAACCAGAATGAAGATTAAAGCTGAAAACAGATTGAATAAGAAAGTAGATTGAGGTAATGAACAAGAGACAGAGAAAAGACTGAAAATGAACTGAAATTGCTGGAATTATAAATAAATCTGTGGTCATTGGTCAATGATAACTCCAAAATTGATGCTGCTTTTTTAATTAAAATTATTTTGCATCACTTTGTTTTGGCACACTTGTAATAAAGTTAATAACAATTCCACCATGCATAAAACTAATTATTTAACGGTCCTCGATGCGTAATAACCCAATTTTTAAACGCGTACACCTACTGGAAAATATTACCTTTGCAGTTAATTGACCAATGGGCACAGAAAATAAAAATAACGTATTTCATTAAAGATTAATTTTTAAAATTATATGTTTCACACTCGCCACGAAATACATACACATGTACATATGTATGTGTGAAGCCCGTTAATTTGAAGGGTTCCGTAAATCTTGTGCTAACTACGTTATTACACTCCTGGACTTAGAAATTGTTCAATAATGTAGTCTAGTAGTTGATATTTTAGTCCTGATTCAATCGGTTTTCCGATATATAGCTAATATAAAATTTTAAGTCTCTTCTCTGACTGAAAAAGATATTTCCCCGTCATTTCAGTCAGAATTTCGCCTTAAATTTTTCGAAGTGAAATGTTCTCAGCCTATTTTCACTTTTCAGTGTAGTTAAATAATAATTTCCGTCTTATTTCAAATTGAATTTCGTCTAAAATTCAATTTTTAGTCTCTTTAGATCAATATTTAAGTCTTATTTTCCTACTTTCTCACGCGGGAATGCTCTTTTCTGGTGTAACTTATCCCCTCTAAAGTCAAAACCTTTTTAACACCCTGCCTGTTGAAACCTATAGCTTAAGACTACGGATCCGGATCTGAATCGATCCTGAAAAAAATCCTTCTCGGTATAGTTAATACAGATTCTAGATATGTATGTACTCGTATATGTGCTCGAAAAATTTAACCATGTTTTTCTCAATAATACATTTCGAATATACGTTTCGCAATTTGGATCTAGGTACTAGAAATATTCAATTCGATTCGAAATATTCAATTAAATCTAAAATGAACACCATGAAATAAATTGTTTGAATCAAGAATTTCAACTTTTGCTTTTCAAAAATGCCTATAAAAATGTCTTGCCATTTCAAAATAAACTTTGAGCACGCTTATTTTGAATGGTGAGTTCGTTATTCACTTGAAGGACATCAAAAGAGCAAGGTTTGGGTTTTGTGTTCGGAGCACACTTCAAATTTTCTAACAGTTAGTACCAATATGTCCTTTTATTAAAATTAGATTTTTAATTCATTAGCTTTTAAAACGAAATTTTGATCAACTTAAAGTTTATTTATAAACAGCAGTGCAGTTCAAAAATGTGCAGTTAAGTGCATTACATACATAAGTACATAATTGAAATTGGGAAGATCAGAACACGAAGTCAAAGGAATTATGCCGATGTCGCTATTTTACGATTTTATCTTATCGAACTATCTTTCCACAATGAAAACGTTTATATACCATTGAAAAATACCTTAGGTATAGCAAACTTTTTGGTATAATAAAAATCAGAGTAATAGGTACATATAATCAATATTGGAGAGCAGTTTAAAAATTATGCTTATGAATTATAAATTTTATCTCTTATTTTTCACACTTACGTAACGAGATGTAGAATGCAAAAAAGCGCATTATGTTTTTAACTGAACAGCATAAAAACGAAATTTCTACTTTTGTTACAAACTAAACATATTGCCATTAGTTGAAAATTTCAAGATTAACTTATTTATTTTACCGAATTCAAATATGTACAAAATTTAAAATAGTTATTCTCGATAGTTATGTCGTTGAAACTAGCAGCCGATATGCGAAACAAATCAGTTCAAATAGAGCTAACAATTATAAAGAGGATCATAATTTGATAAGACTTTAAGAAATGTATGATTCCTGTATTAGAAACGAATTAGTTAATTATTAATCTATGTAATTAATTATTTATTTTTTGTCGGGCAAAAGGAATGGTGAATAAAAATTGAAAAATCGGTTTAAATCAACGTAACATTCTGCAACTTTGTACAAACCGTCATTACTTTATTGCTATAATGTAATGAACAAGTAAAAAATTGTGAGGGAGCAAGATTTATTTTTATTTCTTTAATTATCAAAAATATAGACACTACGAAATTTCGTTTTTTCTACAGAAAAGGCAGGAAGATGAAACTTGCCCTGAAGCATCATCTTCTATTTATTGCCGATGTAATGAACAAGTATGTAATTTTGAGGGAGCAAAATTTATTTTTATTTTTTATTAATATTAATTAGAATAAAAGTTTTGTAACTATTTCGAAGTTAATTCTTGCAATTTTTATTTTAATTTTCAAGATTTAACTTCTCATCTCAAATTAGATTTCATATTAAAACTCGAGCGAAATGCTGCTGGCAAAAAATAAGCTGAATTTTTAAAAATGGCTGAGATTGCCTGGTAAGGGTTGAGTACAATACATGTCATACATGTATGTACATATCTATAAAATATTTATATAAAATTTCCAAACTGATACGTTGTATTTTTTTTGACTGTATATATCTTATAATTTCATTCCCTTCGTGTCATCGTTAATTCATTTGTGAAGCATAGTTATCAGGAAAACTACTAGATGCTATCAAACTTTTTGTTACACTTGTTATCACCGTCGCCCTTATTTGTTTTGAAGCGGAATTCACAGGTTTTCCACATGTGAGAACGCCCTTATCGTACTTTGAATTCTAAGAAGTTAGCGATCTTGTTTGCAAAAGTTAGAGATAAAGTTTAGATTTTTTCCACAATGTTAAGGCCAAGGGGAGTCGTGAGAACAAAGGTGAATGAAATTTGTAATTTCTGGGTGAACTTCCGCACGTAAGAATAACTTTTAAGATTTAACAAATGAATGGATTTCAAAACTTTAATGTTAAATTGTAAAAATTACGGTTTCATTATTGGGTGTTTGTCCTTTAATGTACATATATGTACATACATATGTATGTATATGTATGTCTGGTTCGATATTTTTTATTTGTTGACTGAAGTTACTACATTTTCCAACTTTTATAGGCTACTTTTTATTCGCATGAAATTTCATAATGTACGGCCAACAATTGTAAATTTTAAGGGTAAATTCGTATTTGCAGTTTTTGGGGATACTGACTGCGAATCTGCTTTCGAAATTCAGGAAATAAAAAATAACGTCCAGAATTTTTCAATTTCAACCAGAACTTGCGAACATAATTTTTCCAATTGAAAGTATGTAGGTACATATTTCAATGTAAATTTATTACTATCAAAATTATAAATGGGGGACTCAATATGGCGAAGCAATATCTTAATTTCGAATTGAAAAGATTTCAATACTATTAAAATTTTTAACTAAGTAGTATATTTCAGATACAGTGGTCGAAACGCAGTTCGTGAGTATAATTTTGCTAAACTTACTTGATATGGAACACACCTTTCCTCTAACGAAATTTTACTGTATAATCAAAATTGCAAAAATTGTAAAATAAATGCAAATGCTCCCAATAGAAGAACTATTTGTTTAATCCTGGCTTCCAGAATAGTACGCATATAATAGTATGCATAATTAACCCCTGTGTTAGCTGCATTCAATTTTCATGAATTTAGCCTAATTACTGAATAGTGAAGAAAGTTTTGCATTTCCTGCAAAATTTCTTAACTTTTTCCATTGTATTATTGTGCGGTTAAAAAGTTTAATTTCATTAAATTAGAACATTTCCTTGAATGCACTTTATAAATAAGCTGCTTTTATTGTCCCTACTTAGAACTCGAACTGATAACAAAATCAAAACGACGAAAACCTGAAATAATCATCCCTGCAAAATAAGTGAATTGGAATTTGAAAATCAGCCAAAGGCTGTTTTTTTCCGTACACTAAAGAAATTGAGAGATACTCACCGGTTTAATCGCGGGCAGATAGCGGCGATAAATTAATCCACTCGGAAGAGATTGCATAAAAAATAATCCAAAGATTTGCTGGGGCCTGGAGGAAGCACTGAACAGTGAACTGGAAGGCGAGCGTTATCGAGCCAACGAGCACAAAAAGTAACCGGAGAGCAATCAGATCAATTAAGCAACCAAAATCACTGGTGGCATTCGCTCTGAAATTTCACACAATTGAAGAAAATCACAATTCAAAAAAAAAAAAAAAATACAAGTTGTGAGAAGGAAGGACGACAGGAATAAAAACGTATTCACCAGCGGTTACGTCGCGAAATCCCGTGAAAAATCAAAAAAAAAATCTCGCGAAATATGAAACGGCGCAAAATCTCGACCGATCGGAGGAACCCCATACAGACCGCGGCAGGTCTTCCCGCGAGCCGCACAGTGCCGCTTTATCTATTTTACGTAAATTTAAACACAAATGCGCTGACGATGTGCAAACCGAGAGGAAAATTCAGTGAAAGTGATTCCAATTTTCACTTTTAACTGTCGAACCACAATGAACCATTGCGTGTGGCGAAAAGCGTGGAAAAGTTTATCGTGTCGTGGGCTAATTAAAAATTCGCCGCCGCACTATTCCTCGTTTTTGTGTTTTCACTGTTAGCGCGGGCAGCCGCTATTTTATTTTTATTTTGCAAAATAAAACAAAACAAAAAAAAAGGAACCCCACCAAACCTCAGCTATTAAATTTTAAACTCTTTTACACTGGTTTCGGTGGTGATGGCACGAAACAGAAAAACAAGTGCGCCCCGGGGGCAACAGCACCTTGCACCGCTGAAAGTAATCTTTTTTTTTTTTATTTCACTAAGTGCAGGAAGCGCACTAACTGAGCAATTATTCCATTTTCCTAGTCACTGGCGGTAAAAACGCTAAAAGTGAACGTGTTCCTGGCGGAATAGTCGTTACTTTAAAATTGTGTTACTGTCGGTGCAACGACCCTTCCACAAGGAAGCAAAATTTTTGGCGGGAAACCGCTAACGAGACTCGAAAGGATTGGAAATCCTTGAGATGCTCCTTAAATATTGCACTATCTATCACAATTATTATTATTTTTTTTATTTTTCGCAAACACAGAAACAGAATCACTGTCACTGCTAATCTCTTAGTCCATCCAGATGCTCAAAAGTCCCGGAAATGTCTCACAAATTCCAAGTCCGGGTTGAAAAGGAAGGCTAACGAATTTTCGGAAAGTCTCAAGAAATTCAAATTCACACGCGGACCCACGGCGCTCCAAGCACAAGCTCACAGCCCTTCGAACCGAACGTTGAAAAAGTCACTGACTGACTGAGCTTGAGGCTAGCGACTGCTACAGCGATTCGCGTCGTTTTGTTGCGGATCTCCGGCTGGTTGGCTGAATGCTGCAGGCGCGGATCGGGCCGCTTCGCGATTTGCCGCTGAAGCAGCTTTCCGCGGACGGCTCTGGGGATAAAGTTCCCCGGCTCAAGCTTCGGCAGCATGTTGCTCATTCGCCGCTGCTCAGAAGGCCCCAACATCAGCGAGGAGACGCATCGCGTCGCTGAGATCCGCGACGCTCCGGCTCTTCATCGGTCGGATCCGCGGCGTGGGTTTTGGATGTCGGTGGCTACTTCTCGCGGGGAAAGTGATGTTTGATGTTTTTAATTCGAGAACCACCCGACGGAAATTCTGCCAAGGAAGTCTCTCCAGACTCAGGGTCAGCATATGTAACATATCCAAATTCTAGAATATGGCTAAGAGAAAAAATAGGAAACGATTAGATGATTATTCAACGATGTCACAGCAAAAAACAGAATCCAAGTCCATTTAAATTGAAAGATTTGTTGGAAGTTCAAATTTTGATCCATACAAATAATATTTTTGGGCAACGAACAACGAAAAAGAATCAATAATATAAAATATTAATTCTTCTTAATTTTGTACCACATACTCGAACCTAACTTAATTTACACTGGGTCGGATTTATGCAAATTGGGCGGGAGGCTCAAGGCCCTCCAAAAATCCCCGGTTACAAAAATTGTTATAACTAAATATGCCTCTTTTAATTTTTATTTTATGGCTTATGAATGTAATAAAATATATTTAATTGAAAGATATTTTCATCATGAAGTTGACATATTTACTTAATATCGAGTTATTAAAGGAAATTCTGGAGGAAGGCAAAAGTGAATTTTTGATGACATGAGAAATTAATGCAAAATGTAGTGGTAATACCAGTAATACGCATGTTGAAAAATTAAAACATGTTTATACCTTAGAAAAAACATTGTGTAATAAGTTAACTTTCAAATTTAAATAATTACTTTTAGAATTCCGACTATCAGTATTGTACAATTATGAATAATATCAAGTAGGAAGCGAAAAGTAGTTCATTCGGTGACCTATACTGTCTTTATTTTTAATAATAACTAAGAAAAAAGAAATTATCAGGGTCTAATTTTTAATCAATTGGACTTGGTCCTCTGAGAACTTTAAAATATTAAGATCTCTCGTCGAAACTAGTTTCAACACAGTTATTTTCATCAAGTGAATCAAACCTGTAATCTTTTGTTAGATAATTACCTACTATTTCTACGAATAATGAAATCAAGAGTCTTTCATATTGTTTATTATATTACGCCTAAACCAATGTAATTATTAACAAAATGCTTACTACTCTGCTTAATTTCTTATAATATAGACGGATAGTAGATTTATAGTGATTGATTTTGTAGTTATTCTATATTTTATAATACATAATATGAATGTATAAACAATTGAAAAAGCAAAAACATAGCCTTTTCCGATCTTATTCTTGGACGGATCTTTTTTTGAGCATAAATTTTTTAAAAGTTATATAATGTTAAAAAGAAATAAATAAGTTTCCCACGGTCGTCGACTTACCAAATATACATACGTCTACGTGCATAAAACTTGAAACATCGTTTTGTTCATCCCACAGATTACGAAATTCAAGTAGCACTATACAAAAAAAAACCTTTGAGAATCATGTAATTGATTAGACGTTTTAAAATCCGCAAGGCAGGTCTTTGGATTTAATGTTGCCTATTCAAATCCGTAGAACTGCTAAAGCGTCATCCGTTTTGTAAAATACGTTTCCAATTTAAGGATTTCACAAGTGGAAAAAGTAACAAGAAGCAAATAACTACAACAGCAGCTAACTAATAACATAGCAAATTACGTACGTTCGAGTTCCATCATATTTGTTGCGCAGCAATTACCTCCAATTATTCAAAGTTTGATTAGTTTTGTTCCATTAAGTCGGTTTGCAACGATTACAGATTACCCTTAGTAACCGGTAATTAAATGCGATCTTTAGTACCTGCACTTAATGATTTTATTGTAACGAGTACCTCTCTCAGGTTCTTTCGCTATACGAAATGCAGAAAAGATAATAGAAATTGAAATATACCTACAATCAAATTTTAACAATAGTGGCTTTCTGAACGATTGACGTTATGATAAAATGGGTAAATATTGTGGAATTTAAAATGGCGAATTCAATATGGTGGATTATACCCTTCTGTCTGTTTGTTACGTCTTTTGGCTATAACTTTCTAACAACTTCGGAGATCTTTAGTGATATGCTGTGCCATCATCAATATCGCTACATCATCAAATAAAATCCCCCACCGTCTGTCTGTCTGTGAGCGATTTTTTCCACATCTATTAAACGGATTTTATTCCGGTTTTCACGATTGAATAGATTGATTTACAAGGAAGGTTTGGATATAATGAAATTGATCAATGATTTGTATAATTCAACTTGCCTATGATGATGAATATCGGTGAAATCGAAAAAAAGAAGCGCAATCATCACGTGTGCTGAGTAAACTAAATATTTCGTATCCCGCAGGTAATTATTATTATTGATAAAATTAGTTTAAAAATTAGTGTCATACTAAGAAGAATTCAAATTTGCCAAATATCATATTGGAGTGTAATTAATTAACGAGTAAAACCAAGATGTTTCTACAACTGTTTTAATCAGAAGTAAACTCTGAACCTCTATTTTTTATTAGGTATATTATGTATGTTCTTGTATAGTCTAAAATGTTTAGCTTATGAGTTATTATTGTTTAAGTTCTTAAACTGAAAGTTTTAAAAATTGCTACGCGACTAGTATCGACTTACAAAATATATTTTTCAGTATTTGAGATTTCAAAAAGGATTTAAAACAACGATTTTCAAAATGCACTTCAAATTTTACGTTGTGCGGGGGTGTAAAATCCACTGCAGAGTACTGCCTGCAGCCGTCTATCAAAATCGCAAATACCACATCTATTGAAACTTTCATTGTGGGGCAATAATCTCAGCGAAACCGGTAATAGAGGCGAAAAAAGTTTTACTTTTCAATATCGAGGCGTTCAACTTTGAGCCTCGCTTTGCTCGTCCTGCACCCGTCCATAGTCCAAGTCACAGTTTGACTGCTTGGCGGATTATTTCGTTTATTTTTCTTCAAAATAGAGACACCGTCAACCTATGAGTCGCATCTCAGACTTTTCCTGCTTCCATTTACCTTTCCATTATGGGGACCACAAGCAACTTCAGGTAAACTGCAAAATAGTTTCAAGCAAACCCGAATTTTCCACGTCCATGTTCGAAGATGGTGCCGAATGGCCAAGCATTTTCACGTTCGTGAACTTTTTTCTTCCTCCCCAACTCTTAAGCCTACTAGAACGGACATGTGTTGGTGTAGAAAATTGGCTTACGAGGAAACATGACTTCGGTTTACTAGACGGGGGGCAGGGCGTCCGAGGGGGAGGGGGCCGCAAGAATGCGACGAAGAAAGAAAAATTATTAACAAGAAGGAAAAGTCAAGAGTAAGTCGCTGCCTGGAAGCAAAATGAAAAGTTAAAGCAAGTGCTTTCCCCGACCTCTGTATTGGTGCGTGTGTATGCGGCTTATTATTTTATATGTGGCCGTTGCAGAATCCAGGCCCGTGAAGGCAAAAGCAGACAACTTCACGTGCAACTTTTCTTCGTTTTTGTCGCGTTTTCTTCGTTTTTCCATTAGTTCGCCCAGCGCTTTTGTTAATAGAAATAGCCGCATATACATCGTCCGACGAGCGCGGTGCATCCGTGCCCGTGTATGCGTCTAATTTACTTTCATTTCGCTCGTCGAGTTCCTTGGCATTAGACTTTGAAAATTCTTGTTTCGTCCATCATTGTATGTATGTGTGTGTGTGTGTGCACCACCTTAAGAAAAATTGCAGCTTGAGAAATAGATGCACCGAGCGAGGCGTGCTGCTGTGCCTTCGAAAAGCCGCCACAAATGCAGGCTCACAGCTTGCCTCAATCGCTTCAAAATAGATATTTTGTTTGCCTATGGCAATGGAGGACAAAATTTATTTATCTACGATTTTTGCATTAGAAAAGAGAAATTCGCTCAGAAGGTGCTCAGTGCGCCTAGGTATGATCGGTTTAGGTGTGTGCAAATTGTAGGTGTACACGAATGCCAACACCTTGGGGCATTAGGTAAAAATTGCAGCCTTGTCCTGGGTTAAATTGCGCTCGACGGCTAACTAATCGAGAAATGTGATGAAAATTGCATTGCCAGAGGGAAACCCATCGTCGAACAGGTATACCAATTTCTGCATGAGAGTAGCAGCAATTTATGGAAACCATAAATATCGCTCTAATCTGCAGCCTTGTGAATGACCTTTTTGTTGGTTTTAAAAAATACAACCAGGCGCGTACCTTGAAACTGGAAATATCTGAATTTGTTAAAATGCTTTTAAGCTCACCGACTAAATCTCTTCTTGGGTGGCTATGTGCACTGCACCTAAGGCAACCAAGGCAAGGGTACATGTAAGTCATAAACACGGCTGACTTCGTATACAGCTAATAGCAAACCCATGCTTTCATATGGAACGTTTATGCTCGCAAGAAACCAGACATTCGAAGTGGACAGAAAAACTGATTACATGATTTTACTGCAGTCGACGTAACAAACGCTTTAAACTAAAACTTAGCAATTTCTTTTCTAAGTTTCACTTATGAAACCAGAAATTCATTAATTTAACAATAAGTACTGCTTCATGAAAAGAAAACCCGAACATTTCTTGGTTTATAATCTTTTTTAATAACTGGAAGCAAAAAAATCATAATGTGCTTTTATGAGTCCATATAGTCTAGTCTAGACTCTAGACGCTTTAAAATTCTATTTTTGCAGCATAAATCAGCGGAACATGATCTTTTGTAGTTAGGTTGAAAAACAAATAAGCATTGTTTATTTATTTTTGTTTACGAACTAGAGAAATAAATATCTATTTACATAAGTTATATTTTTTCTCAACGAAGTAAAAATTCGGTGGTAGGTACATATATACATATACTTATTAATAATATTAATAGGATCGTCCTAATTTAATGCTTGAATACCTATAAACAATTTATTTTTAAACCAAATTTTAAAAAGGGAGAGGTAAGTTCTTTGCGTATGTATTTACACACATATTTTGAATTGTTCTCTTTTTAATGCTTATACACCGATTACTACGAGATTAGGACCATTAAAATTGAATCGAAATTTGGTTGATATGACGAAGCAGGGGATGTTGTAGCACATGAATAAAATGAAATGTGCAGAGGTTAAAAGTCCACAGGCAAGTGTTTTACTCAAATTACTGTTCTACTGAATTTTTATTAAAATTTACCAAATGCTCAATTTGTGATAGATCTAAAGAACAACTAATTTAAAAACCATATAAAAATTATGAATTAGTTTTAATTTTTTATACTGACTTGATAACTCGAGTAATATAAACTCCATGATAGGCAATATTGTTTGTTTTATTTTTATGTTTTTATTTGTTGCTAATCACTTATTTTGCGCATTTCAAATGTATTGTAAAGATATTGGTAGTTATGTCATTCAGCAAATATTATATCTATTGTCTATAGTTTTTTCTTCCGTGTCTGCACACCTGTGACGCAAAACAAACGTAAAATTTTGAACTCAAAACTGCTGCTTATCCATCATATAAAACAAATGAATCGTTAGATGAAGTAAACCTCTGACGCATTTTATATAATTTTTCAGTGCTGCAAAGCATGCAAAATTAAATATGAAACAAACCGTTGGTTTTTAAAATACAATGTATATGGATATAGCATCGGAAGGTCGGAGGTCCACAATTTTATAAAATACTTATCAGGAATACTAGAAAATATTGAAACTATGTACATACATATGTTCATATTCTGGAAACGAACATAAGACAATAGAGTAGTCAAAGGCATACAAACATAGGCTTTTCTCTTTAGTGTTGTATACCTAACAGTTGTATGTTTTTTATTTTAAAAATCATGTCAAGTGTTTGCACTATATTTAAAGTAAGCTTAATGATAGTTTCAGAAAAACCAACGTAGTAATTCTGAACAAACAAAAAATTATTAGTTTAATACTTTATCTATGTAGCTTCATCGACACTTTTCTTTTCTTAAAACAGAACAAAATAGCGGCGTCAGAAAGTGTATTAATTTTATTAATTTTAAGATACAAAAGCTCTTTTTTATTATTTATACAGAAACAAAAATATTGATTAAAAAAATCAAAATACGGAGGATATACTCGTATTAGTCTAAGTTAAAATATGTGTATGCATATTTTATAATTTCAATACCATACCAAACCTAAAGTTTTTTTCAGTTAAGTCTCCGGCACTCATATCAAATTGAATAAACAACATTTCTATTTATTTATAACAGCTGTTATTATATTAAAACAAAACAGGTGCGAGTAGAACGTACGCCTTGAGGGTTCCGTAGTAGTAATTTTATGATATACATATTGTCAATTAAATATGAATATACATATAGTGTCAATTGTCAATTAAATATCAATATACATATACTTTTAAATAATATGAAAATACGCTTTGAAATACCGTGTCTTTTTACTGTTTTAAACTAGAAATTTAACAGCAGTATGAGGCTATAGACCTTATATTTGATATTACTCTCAACTTGATACCAGTTTCTGAGGAAAAGAGCCTAGATAAACGGACGACAAACTGATCCTATAAGAGTTCCAGTTTTCCATAATGAGGTACGGAACCCTAAACAGTATGGCTGCAAATTCTTCTTATGTAATTAGTAAGAGATAAGAGAATTTACCATAGTGAAGAAAGAAACATTAAGAATAGGCACATACGCGCAACATACATATGTATGTAAAATTTCCTCGTTTTTAGAAGTCGGTTATAAAATACAATTTAAAAATTATGGTTGAAATTTTACCAATTTTTGTTTTTACCATTGAAAAGTCCTAAAAGTGTTTATGAAAAGGTGTGCGTTGGTGGAACTCTCTTTTTCTATATAGTTTGTTCTTGTTGAGGTAAGATACAAATACACCTATAGACAAATAAAATAGAAAATGTTAATATCTACGTTTTAAATAGGTTTATCAGCTATATTTAATCCATGAAATACAAACAACTGTGATTCTCATTAGATTTATAGTTTTCAAGCTGACAGACTTATTCAAGACATTCTCAAGACGTTTTTATGTGCTAAGTAGCCAATTTATATCGATGTCCTTGCATTTCGCTGCTTCGATATTTGTAAGATCCTTCAAAATTGCGGAAATTAAATGATATGAAAAAAATAACATAAAAAACTACTATTCAATTAAAAGCAGTAGCACAACATAGCGCCGCTCTGGCAAGCCGTGTTGAAGTAATAAAAAAGCCGATAAAAAATTTTTCGGCGACCAGCGAAAACCCTCGGAACGAGTTGTATTTTGCACATTTTTGGCATTCAGCCAGCGAACTTAACCTTGCAATTGAAGGCTTCGCAACTGGAGCTCGTGGGTTATTACTTAACTGCCTATCTACGGCCGCGTCCACACGACTCGTAAGATTTCGGCTTTTCAACGGATCAAGTTAGGCGCTCTGTTCAAAGAAAGGTTTCCATTCCACTTGTTCGCCAGGGGTTTTGTGGCATTTCTTCAACAATGTTAGAGCTGCTGGTCGCAAAATTATACACAGCGCAAAAAAACCGGTCAACAAAAAAAAACAATCGAATAAATTGAAAAAAAAATCGATTAGGTCGAACCTTGAGGCTTCAGATGCCATGACTGATGGTGAATTAGGCAAAACTGAGAGATTTGGGGAAATATGAATTTCAAATCGCGACGCAGTTGCCAAATATTCAGTTGCTTCAGCTAGCGCTAGACTCTAGAGCGGCCGCACATGCGACACTGGCCCAGGAGTCGTCTAGTTCCAGGCCGGCAGTAGGTCAGTAGTTGTGTCACCGAGTTGCATAAGTTGCACCGCGACCGAGACATCATCATTCATCGCGGTAATGCTCACGTGGTCGCAGACTCAGGCGTATTTTGTCCACCTTTTTTCGCGAACTTTGGTGGCAGACGTTGGACACGCAATCCTGAGAGCGACCTTAATGATTCTTCACGGGCTTTCTCGAGCTGTGTTCGTGATTTTGCATAGTTTGTTGCAAAATCTTAGAAAATTTGAGGTTTGCATCTTGAAGGTCATTCGGTTGGAAGTGTGGCATTTGATTCGGGGATGGTGTGCATATTTTGAATCGATTCACCTTGCACTAATTCAAATTTGGAACGCAAGTAAAAATCCATGGTATTTCCTGTTGCATTGCATTGCAATATTGTTAAATAATTTTTGAATATATCTTAGTAACTCACTTTTACTAGAACAATGTTACTGAAGTTCTAGTAAAATATATAGAACTTAGGCATATTCATTTTACCAGAAATTCACCGAACCTAAGTAATGAGGTTATACTAAAATTACTGGGATTTAAGGATTAATTTACAGGAAATTAATGAAGATAAAAATATGATGTTCTAGTAAGTCAGCCATTTCCGTCCGATTAAATTCGAATTACAATTAGTGTAACAAAATGTATTACCCCTTTTATAAACTCAGAGGAGAGAGGGCACCTTATGTTTATTTGCCATCAAAATTGTTAAAAAATTTGATTAGATACTAAAGTGCTTTAAGTTGTTTTTAAATAAAATAAAATTATCCTACCGTGTTTTTAGATATGTCGAAATATTCATTGTTTTGCGAAAGAATGTCGAGTTAAAAAATGAAGGCAAAATAGAAATATGTATACCGGTACAAGTCAATAAATTTTGTTGCAAATGCTTTAAAACCTGAAGCAGGCGGGGAAACCAGAGGTAGACCTATACAAACGTCGACAAGTACAGATAATTTCATAAATAAGGATTCATTTATTTCATCGAGCATAATTTGAACGGCAATAGAAAATTAACTTAGAACTTGAGTTATTCGAAGGCATCTTCAAAAAAGAGAAAAAAACAATTGCAATCAAAATGTTCCTATTAAAAAAAAACTAAACATCAAGGCGTGAAAAGCGTTTGTCGCAAATTTTAAAAATCACTTTAAAGAAATGTTTCAAATTTTAAAAATCACTAAAAAAATGTTTAAGAACATTTTAAGTGATGAAATTTATGGGGTAAATTGAAAAAACTCTGACTATGTATACAACAATTCCACAACAAATAACAGTCGTACGAAGCAGGTAACCAGAATTGATGAAATTGATGACTATTTTTAGGTTTTACCCTTTTTACCCCTTTAAAGACTAACAATATAATTTAAATTGTTGTAAAGACAGATCTCAATTAGCAGTCCACTCCCTCGACTTCCGCGTCCATCGCCGGATTGCATTTAAACGGATGTCATATTCCCCCGATTCTCGATGGAGCTGCAACCTTGTCTCAAGGTCAATGGACAGAAGCATAAATTTCGTAATCCCTGTCAACTGGCAGGAAAGAAAGTCATGAAGCCAATCAAGAATTCAACCAGGAAAATTCTATCCTCATAAATTTTCGCCAAAGAATTTCATAATACCCGGGGTCCCGGCGACCAAATAGAAGAAGAAAGTAATCTAAGTAAGAGGCAGAGGCGATGCAGGAACGCGCGAGAATATGCAAAAAAAAAAAAAAATTAAGAAAAATATAAGCGAAAAGACGCAGCGACAAACAAATGAAGAGCGGAGTCGCCCTGCACTCGAACGAGAGTAAATAGGCGAAAGCTAGGTAAGAGGAGACGCACGCCGATGACGCCAATGACCATATAAACGCGGAATGTAGGACAACAAACTTGTGACAGCCGGGGTAGCACCGCGGCGGCGGCGGAGCGCTACGGAGCCCCACAGCACACAGAGTGGCGTCGGCTCAGCTCGGGTGGTGCAACAGTGTGTCACACCGTCGCCACCTTCCGCGGGAGGCGCGGGGGGGCCGGAGGAACGAACGTACCCTCGGCATCGCAGCCACCGAGCCGACGGATGGACGGATGACGACGGGGGCCACGGGGGCTCCATGTACTCAGCAGCCCCGGCAATTGCTTCTTGCCACTCGTCGAGGAGCCGAAAGGCTTTGGCTGTGGGCGCTCCGCTGTCAGGCCCCAGCAGCTCGTTAAAGCCCCGTGCGCGTTGCGTAGCCCCGCGCTGCCGCGCGGCCTATGTGAACGAAAAATATTTGCACAGTGGCATCGGGGGCCACAGAAAAAGTGCACCGGCTCTAGAGGAATCCTCCCGTAGGTGAGCCAAGCCCCGGGACCGTGTGCCAGCATCCGCACCACCATCAAATCCCGGCATCCGAGTGTGCGGTTGACACATAACCGCGAGATGAGTTTTGCTTTAAAAACTCCTCTGACGATGACCGGACTCTTGCAGCGGAGCCGGAGCAATGCACCGGGCGAATTTGTATTAGACCGCACAGGCCGCTGCCCTTCTTGCCGCCGCCGCCGACGTCGTAGTCGTCGTCGTAGTCGTCGTCGTCGGCGTCGTCACGAATTCTGCCCGCATTTTTCGAGTTCATCGTCTTCGGAGCCATGTGCTGCACGTTCCAAAGCATATTACTTGCATAAACATCGCAAATCAGAGAATCGCGATTACGCGGCAGCCCCTGGCTGGACCGGTCAACATCCAGGTGGGCAATCTGCAGCATCATCTGCCTGGGACCACAACGGTCGCTGCAAGGTGCCAATCAACCAAAATGCATCTTCTCCGCTCCGCTCGCAGCATCCTTGGACCAGCGAGTGTGGCCGGGGTGCCCAAGTACCACGAAATTTCGGTGCGGCTCCACTGATTTCTCCAGTGATTATAATCACCCTGAGCCCCAGCATCGCAAGGCGCGCTCATTCAAAATTCACGGTTCCACCGAGATAAGCAGAAAAGATTAAGAAAACCGACCGCAGAAAAATAAAAGAAATAAAACAAAAAGACAAAAATTGTCAAGGTGAACATTATCAGCTAAGCGCGACGTTTTTACGCGAGCCGCGCGTCGCACGCACCGCGCAGCTCGAGGGCGCGGGGAGCCGCTGCTCTGTTTTAAATGGTCTAGTGACCGACTTCCAAATGTTTTTTGTGGCAAACGCGGCCTTGAGTGCCTCCATCCTCAATTCGGTGGATTTTTTGGATGTCGCCCTTGCCGTCCGCCAGGAAGGACATGGCTGCGAACCCAATTAACGAATTCTTTTGGAGAAATCCAGGACGAGGAGAGTTCAGTCTGCCGACTTTTTTTAGGATTTTCATAAGTTCGGCAATTTTTATCTTTATGACGAAATATGGATATAATTTAGGCAAACTTTACAGATAAAACAATGGCAAAATATTTACTAAGACTTATTAAAGTACATATGTATATGTATAACACAAATACCTTCCAATTTCAGTCAGAAGAAGAAGTTTATTTCAATATAATATGGCTAATAATTCAAAAGACCAGTAATATATTAAAATTCCAAAATTTCGGTCAATATAAAAACACAAATTGTATGTTCAATAACACATTGGCGGATGAAATAGAAATAAGCAGCAAAAAAATTGAAATAAGGACCAAAATATCTTGAAATGAATACCTTAATGACCGAATCAAAACAAAACCTATTTGATCGCAATTGAATCAAAACAAAAAATTAATTGCAGAAATGCGTACAGTTAAAATACCGTCGAGAATTCCCGAACTATTTATCCAACTGCCCAATCATTCATTTTATCACTCAAAGAATAATTGGACAGGATATTTACTTAATCTATCGCTCGATTAAATTTTCTTCTTCCGTTGGTGGAATTAAATAGCTATTCAAATTCTTTTATATTACCATGTAGGTACATTTCACTGCCACAATTAATTTAATTACCGGAAAAATAGTGCTCATATGAATTAGTGACTGCCCAATGTACCTGCCAAGATACCTGCATATACATATGTATATTTCAATAATTACCTCCTTATTACATAATATTACAAAAAGACGAAAAAATAGCTACCCCCGGAAAATGCGAGAATATTTTGATCAAGCTTTATTTATGAAAGTTGCACGAAAATCGGGTAAATTTGAAGGAAATCATTTGTTTACCAAAATCTAATAATCTACCTCAGTTCAACTTGTTTTAAAGAAGTAGGATATTTGATAATGATTTCTTTTAACCAACTTTTAACTATGTTTTGATTCCTGTTACTAACATTGGGCCTTACCAATAACAATTTTTAGAGTCGCTATTAAATTAGTTGCCACTTAAACGGCACTAACTAAATTTAATAGTTCAGCTATCTTTTCGCAAAACTAGCTTTCTTCACAACAAAAATTGTAAATTTGACATTAGTAGTAGACTTCTTAGATATTTAATCGCGTGATTCGAAACAACCGCAACTAAACATTCCACTTAACGCTAATCGGAGTACGAAAATCGTTATTGGCATGATTTTTTAGTTAGTGGGACATTTTTAGCTAGTTGCCAGTTTAGTAGAGTGTTATTGGTAAAGCACATTGACTGTGATTGCTATAGTAACAAGTTGCCCAATAGAGCTATATAACTAAGTAATGGAAATTAGCGTAAGGCTTTCGAATCTGATTATGGAACTAGTTGTATAATGCATAATTGCTAATTGGAAGACTAGCAACTAACAGTTAGTTAGAGTATAACTGCATATATTTAAATAGCAAACGACACAATCCTAACGTACCAGTAAAATCTTAGATAATGAAGTAACTGCTTTTTCGAGTAAATATTACCATGTTTTCCTATTCAAAATATTTTATTTACATATAATGTACCTACAACAATTTTTTCGCACACATTTCGTCATTCAACTGCCCTGACATGAATATGAGAGCGAACTGACCTAAATTAATAAAAAATTCAAAAATTCCGTACAAACCTGATATAATTTACACTGATTTATCACGTCGCTTTACTGCTACATGATTTAGAAAAATCGGCATTTGCTATAAATCAGCCAAAAACACCCAAAACAAATGAGCTAACATCAAGAAGCAAATCGCTTTAGCGAGCACTTCCGTAATTTAACAAAAAGTTATATCAATGTTAATTTTCCGCAACGGTGCTTCATTGTGCCTTCTTCCGCAATAACTGTGCACAGGCGGTCACAGTAAGCGACCTTCCCCAAGATGTAACACCTGCAGCCGTTCAAATGTCGCCGAATTTAGCTAAAACCAGTGAAAATGTTACAGGATCAAGGTGCCATACATATGAGCCGAAACCAAAGCAGGTTAAAAAGACTTTGGTCCAGATAATTCTTTCTCACTGATTTGCTAGAATTTCAAGTAACTTAATTAATTAATCAGCCAATTTCCCCGAATATAAAGCGGCTCTCTGATGAGTTGCGTGGGCGATTTTTCTTTTCTCATGTTATCCCAGCTCACAGCTGGAGCCAGCGGCAGCAAGACATTTATTAAGACGTCTTTCAAGGCCTGACTGAATTATGTTTTTTTTTTTTGCCTTTGTCAAATTTCAAACATCACGAAAAGATTAGAAAAAAAACACAAAATCCATCGGCGCTTGAAAAGTGAAAGCAAAGCCATCGGCGGAGCTGCTGCCAGCCGCTTGGCCAGCGCTAGATGGGCTCGCTCGACGGCAGCGGCGCGGCATTGAGAAAAGTTCAGCAATTCACGCGAGTTACGACACGTCCATGTGTCCTCCAACTTCGGGCCGTGAGCTTTGCTTTCAAGGTCAATTTGTCGAAAATTTCAAGTTTGTGGCACTCGGACCACCTCTCAAGATCTGGGGGCTGCATTGTCTTGAGATTGCCTAAAAGGAGTTCGGGGAGAAAATGCACACAAATCGCAACTCATTCTCGGCTCAAAACGGCCAGCGCGGGGTGGAGAAAAGCGTGAATAACTTCTAATTTGGTTGCGCTGAGATTACGCTTCCGTGAAGTGCACTAATGAGGAAGTTCAGTTACGCGTGAGGCCGAAGGAGGGTTTTGGATTGATTAGATGAGTAGGAAACAAATTTTTCACTTTTGAGCCGCACATTTGGCGGGCATTCCTTCCGCGAATCAGGAAGGAAGTGCGCTCTTCGAACGAATTTATGCTGATAAATTGGGAGCGTTGCACGAACAAGGGTGTCGGTGGTCGAGAAAGCGAGGAAGAATTTAGAAATTATTATTCGCCTTATAAACACTGTAATTTTTTCCTTTTGTAATAAAATTGCGAATACCTACCCACCAGGAAAGAAAAACAACTTTCGACCATACAGAAAAGTACTAAAAAGATAAAAATAGTTTCTTCATGTTTGTTGTTTTTACTCATATTCATGAAAGTGGTCAAAACCAAAATGTCATAAGATAGATTTTCTACAATTATTTTAAGGTAAAATCGACCTTATAACATTGTGCACTTAAACCCCTTACAAAATAAGGCGCACATCTTCCTTGAGCGCCTCACAAATTTTTAACACCCACTATTTGAAGAGGTTTTAAGAATATGATCAGTACTAGTTGACTAAAAGACCAATGTTTCTAGATTCCTTTCGTAATAAATTTTCTAAAATTTTATTATAATAGATGTATGAAGTCGGAATAAAAATCAAACTGATTGTCGATGATTGTCAGGAAGGCAGTTATATCAGTCAAAAAAATTGTTTATTTCACACTTTTTAGTGTTAGTTTTTAAATCTACTCATCTGACGCGTCTGTTCAAAACAAGCAAGCTTGCTAACAATTTAAAAGAGTACTCATTACAATTGTGACTAGTATAAGTACATAAAAGATATGTTATTTTAATATCAGTTTGCAAACATAAAAACGTTCACCTACCAAACCCTTTTCTTCCATTCAATTCAATGTTTTTAAAATCTCCCATAGAAATGGCAACAATAATTTTAAATAATTGTTAAGTTAATACATATTTATTCAAAGCCAATAGAAATGTTAAACGAACGAAAGTAGAAAATAGCTCTTCTTTAACATAATTTTACTGATTAAGTCATGCCAGTATGGGAAAGAGCACTTTTTGATGAAAAATATTAAATGTCTTCCAAATAGCACCTTTTTAGTGGACAAACAAAAATAAGGCTTTTCTAAGAAACCAGCAACTTTTAAAGAAACATAATTTCAGGTACTATAATTCTTATCCTGCTCTTTTTCCGCACACTAGAGAACTATAAGCCCACATGTTGCTTTGAAGCTCTCTAGAATCTCTCATGAATCATGAATCAGATATTGTTTCTTTTTTCAACTTAATTTGAAAAATAGTAAAAGACACAAGTTTTTATAACTATATTCAAATAGTTAGAGTTATTATTAATTATATTATGTATATATATGTACATACATACATTTTTTATATTATATTTGTCCCTAGTTAATCGATTTTATTTTTGCTTTCCTTTTATAGCAAATTTTACTATAATAGTAATTATTGCAACTATTTCAGTTTGTTTTTAAGACAATAGTTGTAGTAACCATTTTTTTTCAGTGTGGGTTCAAAAGCATTATTTTGATTTAGAGAAAACTGGAAGACCTAAAAATACGAGGCTTAATGATGATGTTGATCTAAATGACTTTTCAGTATGCTCTATAGTAAAGCTCTGCTCCAAAGGATTTGAGGGGTGGTGGTGGTGGCGTGTGGTGACGGCGAGGCGTCGAAGTCTACTTAGAACTCCGTGACAATAAAACGAGTTTTGATGGAGCCTCGAAAACAGATGGAAACTATGGAACTACCCGAGAAGCACGCACGCATCCTGCAGCTGTGTCCCAGCCGGGCGATACAATGCCACTCTCAAAAGTGCCGTGCCACGAGGACAATTTTACATTTCTGAGTGCGCGGGGGCGAACCGCTTCCTTGTAGTATTCTCGAGCGTAACATTATTATTGTCATGAATGAAAAAATCCCACTCGGCGGGGCGCTTCGTTCATTCATTTCGCCCGCACGACATCAAAGGTGCAAAAATCCTTAATGAAACCGAGGCGTTCGTCCCCGGGACGGAAGGCATGCAAATAATATTTGTACGCTTTTCAGCACGATTTGTGAATGAAAATCCTCCTCGGCTGTGCAAATAATAATTGTTGTTTGTGGCATATACGACACTCCCCCGGGGGGCTCATAAAATCGCATCGTAAAAAGGTGCACTCCGCTAGAAGAAAGGTCCCCATTCGTCGCGTGGGCTTCCAGGGCTCTCTCCTTTTCGCGTTAATCTCACGTAAGACACGCGTCACGGGAACAAAAAGCGGTACTACCAGCCGGCTGGTGGATCCGGACGAAAGATGTTAAAATCTGTAAAAACAAACAAATAATGAGATCCTTGCCAGGACGCTCATAGTTCGTCTATGAGCGGATCTGGGGTCCTCCAGTGACTCCTCCTGGCTTTCGGTTTCATCGCTGCCTTTGTTCCCCAGGAAGTGCCTCCTATTTAGTGGCTCCGCGCCCGGCTCAGCCCACAGGGTGGCCCCAAACCAGCCACCAACAGCGGAGGCCTGCAACACGTCAGCGCTGCGGAACAACGACGAAACGCTGTTGAAATTTCCACTGTCATTAGGAGAAATTTGTCAGGAGTGCCGAGGTGCCGCGAAACAGGTGAGGACTGCTCGCGAAGCGAGGCACGTCCTCCAGGTAAGGGCACTTCCTAGCCTCTGGCTCTGCACCTAACTTGCCGCGGTGCAATTATTTTGGGAAAGGAGTGAAGGACCTCGCGCCAGGACTTTAGATAAGCTGATGCCCTAAGCACGGAGAACCTGTGGACCTCTTCATTCCTTTACATTCAAAACTAACAAACTGATAAAGTTACAGCAAAAATTAAATTACAAAATACCTAAAAATATAAAAAACAATCGCCTCTATTTGTTGAGATCTAATCCGTTTAATGCATAAAAAAATGTTGATTGAATTTTTTTGATAAAGTCTCCGCAACAAATAGATTTATTTATTTATTTTCAATGTTATAGGATCACTGGACTTATCCCTATACCGTATTGACCGCAGCTCGCAAAAACTAGAAATTAAATAGAAATGTAAATCACCTTTCCTTTCACTAATTTACTTCGCTTTCGAATATGACATATGTAGATACTGACCTACGAAATGTACAGGCATAAGTACAATAAAAATTAGTTAAATAATGCAGCCGCTATATTTTAATAAACGCGGGAGCTTCGGAAAAGAATCTGTAGGGAGTTAGTTGTAAGATGCTTGGATGAGAAAGAATCCATCTCACTAGCGGAGGCCAGATACTGCAGACAATATCTATCTACATATCTATTTGAACCTTACAGATCTGATCCATTCTGAAAGCAATATTCAAAATTCATGAAAGGGGATTTTCGTAGTAGCAACACAGCGTTAATTTGAGTTTACAATGGTGAGATCACCACCCAATCACCCCCAAAACGAAAGATATCGGATCTACATAAATGATTTTTACACAAGTCGATTTCCACCATTTTCGAACTTAGCGAGGTTAGATCATATTCATGCTATTTTATTTGTTTGTTTACGGAAACGCAAAATAATGCAATTTTTCGCTATTTTTTAAGGCGCCTCTTTTGTTCTCGTTAAAAATACCAGGAAATGTTGTGTTGTGCTATCCACTGAACATGTTTCTTCTCAAACCGATATATATGTACATGTGTAAATGTGTATATAAATTTCTTTTACATAACATCTCAAAATAATTGAATACAAGCTCAAGGGATTTTTTTTTCAATGAAATGAATCTGCCTTAAGTTAATCTCATCTTTTGTGATTTTGCGATCTCATAAATTGACATCAACCTCCCAACTTTATAAATATACAATGCTAGCCTAGTAAATGTGTAAGTAAAAATAAATCAAAATTCATAAGGAAACACAGCCTGAACCATGGTTCACAAGAATTACCGAGGTATTTTTGAAATCTACATGAATTTCAGTTTTCAAAGTCTCATCACAAAGCCTCTATTATCACAACTAACTGAAAAAAACACTTATTTACAATATACAAAAAACATTAAGTGTCTTACTCTAGTGCGAAAATGTCCACTCCAAACAAAGTTAAAAGTTATCAGACCCTGCTGGACACAATATACAATCAAAAGACCCATTGAGGCAAGTCAAACGAACCCACAAACTCTATGAGCTCATTGTTAGCAATTAAGGAGTTCCTATGACGACCACCTCCCACCTCAATCATCATGAAAGCTCAGAAGAACTGCAAAGTTTGAAATAGATATGACAATTAGAAGTGTTTGAATAGTAAATTGTAAGATTTGCTTACAATGTTAAAATAAAGATTTTTAATTCATTCGGAAACATGTTTAATTTAAACCGGAGTAAAACATCCTTTTGAAATTTTCTGGGTTTTTTGATATTGATGGACTCCAAATTATATAAAAAATTCAGTTATATTCACCTAAAAAGATTTTGTTTTTTGTTTTGAGAAAACGACAGCCATATTGGAAATATCTTTTTCCTATATTTGATAAATAATATCAAAGTTCTCCGCCATCACACCGAAAGGATTACTCGAACTCAAAGTCTTTACCTTTAAAAGTTGAGCAAGCAACATAATATTTGAAGAAAATTCGTGTTTTAGAGAATAAAACTAAAAGATAGTAGATTTTGTTTTTTACCACCCTAATATGTAGTTATATTGTAAGTAGCAACAAAAATGCCCAAGTGAACATTATCTTTTATCCTTTTTTTTTAGGTTTTCTGGGCTTTTGAAGGTGATTCTATTTTTTAAGAACATTTTTCTAAGAGCTTTAGAGTAGTGCCCTCCTAACTGGTTTCTTTCTATTATTCATGTGGCATTAAAATCAATAGACATGAGGAATTTTACATGGACTCGGTGCTCTTTCCGCTGATGCCGGATGCAAATAGTTGTTTTGATTTAACCACAATTTAACTTAAGGGCTGATTTGGGCGCTAACCTTCCGAATCCCCCAAAATCCGAAGTTCGTGCAAAAATGCTCCAGTTGAGTGCTCTGCCCCGCTCCGGGCCCCTGTTGCTCCTCGACGGCGCGCGGCGCGCCAGAACGCGCAACATACCACGGCCCCACGGCGGTGCAGCGCCGCATGCATAGATGCACCGCGGCTGCAGCAGCGGCGACTAATCTCGTCCGAGTGAATTGAAATTGGCGCTTCGTTGGTATGTGTAGGGCACAGCGTTCGTTCACCTCCTAACTGGCCATTGGCCGATGCAATGCATCTTTTTCGCATCACACACTTTTGTTCGTTTTCATTTTCCAATTTTCTTTTGTTTTCCTTTTTCTCTTTCTTTTGGGTTCCTTGACTCGTTAAGTCACTTTTCTCCGTGCCCGGTGCGCGGCGGTATATCGGCGGTATGCCCCGGCCCTGCCCCCTCCCTCCTCTTCCCCCCTTATAAAGCGAGTGCAATTTCTTCTGGGTGCAATGCTCTGCTCCGGTCTTCTTCTTTACCGCGCGCGATCATCTCATTTTTCTTATTTTTCCGCGGAGTTTTCTTTTCTTTAAGAGGAGCACTGCGCTGATCTCCAATGTTTCTGCTGCCGCGTCGTCGCCGCCGCCGCTCATGTTGCTGGTGCTCTTGATCGGATCCTGCCACGCGATCATAAGCAAAATTCCCATATGATATGCCAGCACTGTCCGTTCCGCATGCCGCACCCCCGCCCCCGCGCCCCCCTCGCACTGCAATTGCGTGTAAGATGAGACCACTAAGGTCGCGTTCTTCGGGGTCTTAATACCTACGAGGAAATTTTATCTGCGGTGCGCGCTAATTTGTTGAGAGTTTCGAGTCCCTGGAGTTTACCTGGAAACAACTGCTCAAGACTCGAGACCTCTGTGACGTAACGAGTAGCCCAGAGGTGAGCTCGTGAACTATCGAATCGATTAAAGTGACTTTTATGCGACGCTCCAGTCCCCGATTTATGGACTAGACTAGCGCGTCATTAATGAAGAGGGGTTTTAACAGTCTTCCTCGCACCAAAAGTCCCCGCAATTTTGTATTTATTGCGGTTCAATTCAACGCCGAGCGTTTTATTGGTCATTTACACGAAATAAATATCGAACCTGCTTAAAAAACGGGAAATAAATTAAACAGCAAACGCACTGTCTAGCGGGAATTATTGAATTGCTGCAGGAGTTTCATTTTTAGAGTTCCATATCCAAAACGGGAAAAAACCGGCCTTTAAGCATTCCCATACCCACTTTTATCATAGCAACATAATAATTTAAGTTTTGTTTTATTAATCCCCTAGCCTAGGTATATTATGGTAGTAGGAGATTAGTAAATTATAAATGGAATTAAGTAGGTTATTTTTATTTTTAATATTATGTAGTTACTGATTTATTAGTTATTGGCTGGTCTTTTTGAATATTTTCTTCTAAAGTAACAAAAGTTGATATCTACGATTATATGAAAATTAATGATTTTTTGGTGCTACTACAAAACTCAAGAGATATGTATGTAGATACTTTAATGTAATGGCACTTGTGTGAACCAAATAAAAATGCTCACTTTTATTAATTTCATGGCTCTTTAAATAACAAAAATCATTGCAATATCTACTAGACCGAATTTTCAAAATAGAGCTACATATTTTCTTTATTTTTTCTATAATTTTTATATATTTTATTTGCTTTAATCTGATGAATATATTAAGTTTTTTTTGAATTTCCTTTTTCAAATAAATAAGACGGTCGCAATCATGAATACCCTGGAGCAACTTAATTTTTTACATATCGTATACTGTAAATTAAATATGTATGAGAAACCCCTAAATAAATAAATCTAAAAATAGTAAATATACTGAAAAAATTTTCCAAAAAAATACAAGTTCATAGTTAAAGCCCATTCAGTTCAAAGCTGTGCAGATCGGAACACACGTTTCGTAGCTCTTATAGTGCATCGTTAGAAATTAAAATAATTATGTTCCTTAGAGCCGATTTGGCTAAATAGTCCCTAATAGACCAATGTACTAAATTTTTGAAAATGAACAACTACTTTAGTATTTGCCTTAATCCATACGGTTAAAGTTTTAATTTGTAAACGAAATGAGATATGGACTTGAAATTCAAACAAAATCTTTGGCGTACATATTTAAAGAATTATGAAAAACTATTTTTGAAGGGGCGCCATAAATGTCAAAGAGGATTAATTCTATCTATGCTTGTGGTATTGCCGGAAAAAGTTTGGCTAGCAGAGCACAAATATATTTTTGAATTCTTTTGACTTGAATTAATTAAATTACTTTAGGGACCATCAAAATTATACTTTACCAGGTCTATTACAAAAACACCTTTACGTGAAATGATGTAATTTATGTAAAATATTACTCGTACCATAGGTATACCTACTTAAACCACAAATACTAAATATTGTTTTTTATACAATAGAAAAACTTTCAAATTTCCCTTTAAAATAAAGATTTGAAATTCTGACTCGAAAAATTTTCGATTTTCTAAAACTTAGCCCTGGTGAGCTCCCCTAATAACTAAAAAATGCTTGAGATATTCTAGAAAATTTGTAAATGTTTTATTTGTTAAGCCTGACTGGAAGCGTTCGACAAATTATAAGGATAACCTGAAGAAAAAAGCATTTCAGTCCTCCTTACGTAAATTTAGTATAGTTAAGAAAATCGGTATTTTATTTTGTGGCGTGAAATTATTGAAATCGGAAAAAATTATAAGTAGGCGTATACAACAACACCAACAATTCTTATATTATATGTATGTGTTGCCTCAAGCTTGGAATCTATTATCTACACTACAACTAATTTCGAAGGAATTTCTCTAGAAATTAATTTATCAATAAAATATAAACTTGTTTTGAAACCGTAAGACCATAACAATGTCAACAAGCAGAATATAAATCAAACATTGCCAAGGTTGATTCACCAATTATTAGTTTGACGGTTTTTGCCTCAATGCGTTGGGCTATCTAGACTCTAGAGGGTTGTTAGGCTGATTTCCGCATTTGCTTAACCTTGCAAATTCTTATCGGTTCCAGCGAAATGCAATTTTACTCAAACAATTATTAAATAGACGAAAATTACAACTTAATTATGTTCACGAAACCGTGCGTTAAAAGTTGGAATATTCAAAATTTAGATTTGTTGTTTGAACAATACATAGAGGTTTTATTTTCAAGAATGTAGCAAGCAGCTAGTGCCGGGTTACGGCTAATAATAACCCTAAACCCTGAGCCCGTGACATTGCTCATTATCTAGTGCAAAGTTGCCACTGATTACAGGCAAATAATCGGGGCGTTGCGATGTGTAGAAAAGTGCATATGACAGTAATCAAATGCGTGCAGTTTTATCAATTTGATAACACATAACGATAGCAAATGGCATTCGCAATGCGTATGCGATGCCCATGGAATTTGTGACCACATAGAAAAGGCCGCCACGTGCCGGGGCGCAATCAGTTTCAATTACCTCGGACTTGAATTAAATGCAATCGGGTCGCAAATGGTCCGACGATTGATTTTCTCGGAAAATTCTTTCCTGACCAGGTCGACTACCTCCTGTAATGTGGAAATTTACAGTGAAATTAGATTTCTTTAGCATTCAGTTCCTTGCCGTCGCAATTGAGGGTCTCACTGACCCTTCACACTATTAGTGCACCAGGAAAGATCGATTGCGTAATTTAGTTGCGTGCAAGGCCAAGGGAGCGAAAGATCACAGTGGAAGTGAGCTGGAATTGCAAAACTTTCCGAGTTGGCGCTTGCTAGTTTATACACTGGTAGTGTTGTTCTAATAAGTGATTTTTAAATCAACACATTCATCGCTTTCCAAAATCTATTTCCGGTAACTACAAACATAGTTACAGTTATCAGATAATCTAGTTCTGTAAAGATCCCCTTGACAAACTTGTCACCTGTTGATCTATCTGACAATCAAAATTAAATTTAAAGATATGCATTCCCCTCAATGGTGGACTCTAGAGTTATAACTTGAAGAAAATATTGCTATTCTAATTTTTGTGATTCAAATTATACATACATATGAGTATGAGTAATCGTATTCGTCGTCGATTATTTTAAATTGGCGATTAAATTTGAGAATTAATTTTGATGGTCGAAAACTTCAACCTCGAGGGACTTCCATGAAAATTAATATGTGGATCTTACGGTTGCTAATTTAAAAACGTCTACGTATATATTCATTTTTATGGAAACTTCTTAATATTGAAGTCAGCGATTTTTCGAGAAATCCCTGAAAGTCAAAAACGTTTATAGAAATGGCTTGTTTTGACTTCGGTGATCAAAAGAAATGTTCATACATATGTGATAGTGTTTTTTCTTTACCTAATCTTTTTTAATTTCACCTTGAAATTCTAGTCGTATCTATTGAGGAGTTTAATAAGCAAAATACATTTATTACAAAATAAAACATAAAATTGCTGAAATATTCAAGATTAAAATTTTTCATGTTCAAAAATATCAACTCGATAGTTTTATATAATATTATATAATGTACACTATATGCATTTCCAAAATTTTATCAAAATCAGTAAGTCATCGATTCACAACCTTTGTGAGTTTTTTCTTTATATTATTTTAAGGTGCTATATACTTCCTGTCTTTCCTCCAATATAAAATCGAAGAAACATTAAAAAGCATAAGAATTGAACGTTCTCCAAATCGTTACATTAAATATGTATAAAAGCATACAACCGCATTTCGAAGATGATAGGAATAAAAACATTTGTTTTTGCGAAAAATTGGAAGTTCCAAGATAAATCGCCAAAATTTGACTTGGGACAACAAAAATGTCTACGCTTTAATTTGACGCAATTTTTTAACTATTAATTTGCACTTTCCGGAGGCACAAAAGCAAATCCTACAAGAAATCAAAATAAACTCACCTTTGCTGCTAGAATCTCAAACTACTTTAAACTGGATAAAATGAAAAATACTAGAAATAAACCCGATATTTCCTTGTTCCCGATGCAACTCACAACTAATAATTCCGTCACGAATCCTTTGATCACAAGTTCCGTTAGATGGGGCCCCTCTCCCAATTCCACTAACGAGATGCTAGCGCCACCGGGTCAACAGAGAACTAACTTTGCTTTCATTTACTTCACACACCCACGGCAACCACTTCAATTTTGTTAAGGGTAATGACACACCTGCAATTATTTTACACAAGAAATGGACTGAAATTCGTAACGTCATACCGCATACAAAATTTCTTAATTTAAAACAAAACTTTTTATTCCCTCAACTAAGCCGTTCATTTGTCAAATCGTTTAAATCCACAAGCAAAAAGTGGAGAATACCGACGAAATAACGTTTTTGCTTTTAAAATAAAAATTCAAATAATTTTACGTAACATTTTTTACAGAATTCTTTTCCAAAATTAAGCGCTAAGCTTGTCAGGGGTTACAAACTCCACATAAAGTCCCTAAAATTTTACAAAATCATTTTAGTCACCCTTTATTTCAATTAGATTTTCCGCACATAAAGTCAAAATAATTCGAATCATGTACATACATATTTTTAAACCTCTGAACACAAAAATTTCGATTGAAATCGCAGTCAGATAAAAAAAGAGATAGAGACCTCTACTTATCATTTCTATTTTGAATCTTTTTTACAATTTAGATGAGGGGTACAAGAAAACGAATTTTTGAAGAATTTTCTTCTTTTATTTTCAACACTAAAAATACAAAAAAAAGCCATGAAATCTCATATATAGAAACTAAATTTTAAAAACCACCATCGAAAGCACGGTGGGGAAGTCAATAAAGTACACCGAAGCATACACCCCCCAAAAAGCATATTGAAGTGCACTAATTTGACGGTGGTAAATAAAATTACAAGTCGATCTAAATTTCAAGACAGTTAAACACAACTATAGGCGAAATCATTTCGGTGAACGCTACAGATCGATGTCAAGTGGGGGGAAAATATTTAAAATACCTTCGGTCCGGTCAGGTTACGTTTGGAATAATCGCTTGCTGCTGTCCCTTCAGAATAATGCAAGATTCTTATGCAATAGAATAATGTAATTAAACGGTTCAATTCAGTTTAAGCTGCGGTTACTTTTATGCTTAAATGAAGAGACCAAATGTTTTTTTTTTAATAAAATTATATATTTTTAACGGCGGGAGTCCGAGCGACTTCTGCGGTCCCGTGAGAAACTCCTTGAACGGGTTCTGGAGCGGCGTGGTGATCTTGACCTGGAAAAAGAATCGAAAAGGGGAAAGACCCCGCGTTAGTCAGTGTAAAAATTACTAGAAGCGGTTGATGTTTGTGTTTAACGCTTTTGCTTTTTGAGATAGTCGTCCCTGAAAGAAATGATTCGAATAAAAAGTTATAAAAACTCAAAAATGTGCAATACTACTTTGCGATTGATAGTAACTTCTGCATCTAAAAATGCTTCTAACTTTACGATCTTAAGTGTAACGAACAAATTGTTCCGATGGAAGGAATTTGATTTCTCTGGGCTCGCTGCAAATGCGTTCCTGGGGGCTGGAAATGAACAGATTTTGCCATCCTCGGGCAGCAAAAATCAAATCAAATTCCTTCCTCGGCCAGTTTTGCAAAAATTAACTTAAGAAATCAAGAAATAAAATAATGAAACAACAAACAAACCACTAAATGATGCCGTGGTTGATTCGATGTGTTGGTAATAGAGGAGATGGTAGAAGTAGCAGGCGGACGGGCAGGCAGGCAGGCACGGTCAGGCACAGGCAGACAAGTCATAGGTATGTTTTGTAGTGAATTGTGGTGGTGGTTGCTTGGCTTGTTTATTGCAGAGGACGAAACGAAATGTGGTCAAACGCTATTCTTGCTGACTTTTACGATGATCGATCAGTCGGTCGACGACGACACAAGAACAGTGCAGGACCGTGACTAGCTTCGTTTTTGAGTTGAACGCCCTAGATTTTCTGGAGAGGAGGTACCAGCAGAAATACACACCGAAGCCACACTCTGAGGAGCCGACGACGACGATGTGGTTCTGAGGAGTCCGAAGTGGGAGGGACGGTTGTTACTCAAAAATTTTCTGTTTCAAGGAACATTTGAACATTATGATGAATTTGGTTGTGATACAGTGGTAGTAGTGGTGATGATGATCGGTAGTAGCTAGTAGTTGTTTGATTTAGAGGTGGTACTGTGGATGATTTCAAACTGTAATTTTGATCAAATTTTTTGAACACAACAAAAAAAAAGTAGTGCTTGAGGCCTTATTTTTTGCATTGGTAGTATGATGATGATTTCAAGCAAACGAAGGGCCGTGAAGAGCTCGTTGCCTTGGTGCGACGCTGGGAGGACACGTGCGATAAATATGCTTTTGTTGCTGCCTCAAATGATGTGCCCACGAAGAGGAGAAAACTGATATATATACATATATATTTCTATTATTTTCAAATTTGTGGTTTGCATTTCGTCTTTACGATCTTGAAAGAAGAGAATTTTTTTTGGCTGAAGAGGCAGAAATACCCAAAGTCAATCAAACGTTGTTCAGTGATGAAAACCGTTTGCCTATGTTCGCTTTCTTCAACAATTTCTTTTTCGACTTTTGTTTACTAGCGCGGCTTGAAGTGATGGTAAGTCATTTTTGACATATTACTTTTTAATCTGTTGGCGACGATGACGACGCATAAAATATGTTGGCAAGCTGTCTACTCGTCACCTAAATATGAGGAAGGGAAGCATTAGGATAGGATTATTAAAAGGTTTTTTTTGGTATTACAACATACACTTACCATTCTAAAAAAAAAATTATAAGCTCTTAGGACTGACAATTAAAATGGCTCTATATTAACTTTTAAAATTCTTCTTCGTTAACACTGGGAGGAAGAATGCTGTGTAAATCAACATTAATATATCTGATGTATGAAGAAAAATATGTTGACCAACTTTCTCTCGATTTTATTCATATTCGTAATCTGCCGTAAATTAACTATCAAAGAATTATCAGTGCGAATTTTGTCACACATATGATCACCAAATAACTTGAGAATACAACAATAATTTAACCATTTAATAGTGTGTGTTGAGACTCAGGGTCATCCTGTTTTAACTATTGCCACACGTATTCTGTGTTATAATATTAAAAAAGAAAATTAATTTAGTTTTACGTTTAAATCTCGATAGTAAACTAAATCCTTCAGTCGACTACACAATTAGGCGATGGCTCATTTTAGCTGAGTTGGCTTGGATAGTTATCAGGACATTTGGTAATTTAGCTCGAGATCGTCGAGTGATAATTTATCTGCTTAAGAAATTTCCACAGCATTCTCCCTATTAACTAGTTAGAATCTAAAATGCCAATATTAAACAACTTCAAGGAGGTAACCAAATTTTGAATAGGAGAGGAGTAGCAAGGAGAAATTGAAGGAACAGCAATGTTTTAACAAATTCAGTTGAGTCATCGAAATCGTCTGACGATGAGATGACAGAGGTAGAAGTTGTTCTGAAATCAGTAGAACTAGTAGAAGCCGTAGCGATCGTGATGGTGACGGTTGTATCTTTGTTGTGATTGTAGTAGCTGTGATTCGTGAAGATGTAGTAGTAGTAGGAGGAAGTAGTAGTAGTAGAGCAAGCCCTGAAATTGATTATCAGACGCCGATTTTATATTTAATATTCTCAAAAGTTTTTTTTTATTAATTTTAGTTTGAAACAATTCTTTTCAAAAAAAAAAATAATAGAATAAAACTCCCTCTTCACAGTTCTTTTTCTTTTATAAACAAAACGACTTTCAAGACCATAAATATTACGAAATATGACGAATTTGTTTGTTACATAAAATAAAACTGAATAAGTCCGTATTTTTGATGGGGATAAAATCTACACATTCTAGATAATTTTGCTTGTGGTAACAAAGGATAATATACAAATATATATCGCTATGGTGTGATTCATTCGCGCCTCTTTTACTTTACTACAAAAATGAAAGGAATATATTCTAACGAAGGACACAAGAACAACTAAAAAGGACTTTTAATATACAAGAGAACAGTCAATTTCAGTTATACACAAATGGAAGATATGCACAACACCAATTCCGAAGAATTCTTTACATAAAGTTCTCGTAAGACATTTTGCATTGTACATAAGAAAAAAAGAGCATCTGTTAATTGATAATTCCCCAACTATTGTCCTTGTAAATGTGTAATTATTTTCAATGTACAAGATAACCATGTATTTAACTAATCCCTTGAAAATTATCTTTACAAAACGAAACCTAGTTTATTAACGGACATTTTTATTTTAGTTACATTGATTACCAATTGAAATATGGAATGAAGAGCACCACTGCCATAAAAAACTATCAAAAGATTTTAGATCGGGAGTAGTAAATATAAAGTAGAATGCGATTCGGTGCAACAATCACAAAAACGAATTAATTTTCTTTTATTTTAGTACATACATATATGAATTCTTTTGAAATTAATCATTATCGCAAACTGTGTACCATATCAAAGGCATTTACTACTTACTACACATTACCATGAAAAGAGTTAACTTTGAACTACGTATTTTTGAATTTAAAAGTTTATTTTAAGTGTTTTTGTGTACATATTTATGTTATTCCGTCGTATTTTTCTGCTTATTCTCACACAATTTAAGGAAATGTGTAAAAATCAAAAGGCCGGTAGACCAGTTTAAAAAGTAACCTTAGAAGCCTTAAAATAAACAAATTAAAGCAAATAACTTGTTCGACATATCAAAATGGATAGCGTAAAATACAAACTGAAAAATTCAAAAAATTGCAGACTGGCAATTATTTGCATGAAAAGAATGGATACAAATTTTAATGTATGGACTATAATTTGACCTTAAAGAATGGGAACGTTTAACCAAGGATTCCTCTTTTATTACCAAAAATGTCCCTTGTATTCGAATACTTTTGTCTATAAATATTTTTTAATAAACTATACGTCCAATTGACTTAAATTTACCTAAAATTCTGTGCAACTATGTGCGAATATTGTGAGCTCTAAAATGCCGTCTAGACTTGTAATAGATCAAAGTCGTAAATTACATTTTTTTGTTGTGAACTTTTTGGAGTTCTTATAACGTAAATTTCTGTTATTTGTAGTACCCATTTTGCCGGAAACACCAGCTAATCGGATCTGTCTGTTTACTTTAAAGTTTTCACAATAGGCTAAACAGGTAAAGAATATTTAACTTGAAAGTGTCTGCTAACTTCATGATAGATTAAAATTGATTTGATTTTTCACGATTCAGCTGAATAATTATACAAGTCAAAACAATTTGAAATAAAACTGAGCAGAGCTAGATTCCTCCAATGAATAAAATAAATTTGTACTTCCCTAATTTCGCGAGACTTTCGAGTTTTCCCAATTTGTACTTGAAGCCAATCTGGTAATTTTTGATAAAGATCAACACTACCATACGGAAGTTTTTACCAAATTTGTTCTCAAGAAAACCAGACAGACTAATATGGCACTTGTTTCCATTTTTGGATTCATATTGAAGGAACTAAACCGGTTTTCGATTGCATAACTCTAAACAAACTTTGGAAGAAAAAAACTGAGGAATGTCAATTAACAGGTGCTTTTGAAAATTCCACACGAAATTGAGACTTCTGAAGTATTTTTCTTAACAATTACCTGTATCGACTACGTCCGCCACCACCACGTCTTCTGTCGTCACGTCGTGATCTTCCTGAGGACATTTCCACTCGAATTCTAGTTCCGCAGCACCGACTGAAAATTTAATTAATAACTCGCGTCAAAATTTAACTTACAGGAAAACATTAATGTTAAGTATATGATTAGATTACTTACGTTCCGTCAAGTCCACGAACTGCGTCTTCGGCGTCACGTCTGTCTTCAAATTCGACAAATGCAAAGCCTGGAGGATTACGCGCGACCCAGACGTTCCTCAGGGGGCCGTACTTGCTGAATGCATTTTCGATTTCATACTTTGATGCTGATGAGCCTAAATTACCTACGTAAACTTTACAATCCAGGTCCCATTCTCTGTAGCGCGGCATATCTAGAATTTTTCAAATTAAGCATAAATTGAAGGTAGTTTCATTGTCGACGAATCACATCGATTTTCACTAAATTGCCTGTCAATGCGTTTACATAACATTTTCTGTTCACTTTGTAAAAAGGTAATTTTTGTTGGAATACTTATTTCGATTAAAATTCCTTTTCACTTTGAGCACATTCAAAATTAAAAATTTCGGCCATGCTATGATTAACTAAAACAATGGCGGCTAATTAAACCGTTCATGAAAACGCATCCGCTGCATAATATTCGCACTATTTGCAAAGTTGCAAAGTTAAAACACAAAATTCTGCTCGTACTTACTTTTTTTTTAACTTTTTATACTGTTCAAAGACCTAAATACTTCTTTTTTAAAGACAAATTCTCCGCACTTTCTCAACTTTCACCTACACGCGGGAGTGCCAAGACAAAACGTCGTATTCTGAAGTGTTGCAAGCAAAAGCAAAATTGAAATGAAAACACATGCGGTTCTCTCATTGGACGCGTAGTGCAGTACAGCGCAACGATCGCTTTAATGACAGAAAGTAAAAGATGCGTTCTGCATCTTCGAAATTCATAAAAATGTTTTGAAAGTAATTTCAATTCAACGAAAAGAAATTTTTTTTTGTGATATTTGTATTTAATCCAACATTCCCACCTAATTAATTTTGAGCTGAAAAAATAGATATTCAGCAAAATTTTATAGAATAGTTATCGCTTTCACCAAGGACCAGTAGGTGGCAGTTTTGTGATTTGGACATTTCTTTAAAACGATATCAGCGTTCTGCGTTCACTTTGGTAATTAAATGTGTTTTCTTTCAATCGTGCATCGCAGAAGTATTTAATTTAAGGTTTTTTTTATAAGCGCAAATAATTCAACAGAAGTAAGTACTGTGTCGAAATATTGTTAAAACTAGTGATTAAAGTTTTCACAATTTCAAAACAAAGAATCGAATTTGTTTTCTTGGAAGGTAATTTAATTAGCCGCCATTGCGGTTCGGCACGCCGCATTGTTGAAAATTTCTATTTTTTGTTTTTTTTTTTTACTTTCAAAAATCGACGACGTGAGTAGTTTTTGTAAAAATTTGATAGTGCGTGGAAACTCGCCGTCTTATATTTTTAAGGTGTAATTATTATTTATGCATTAAAAGCTAATCTTATGAAAATCGATTAGACGCGGCTTGGTTATGTCAATCACGTAAAATGTGCTTAATTTCTAAAATTGCGTTTGAAAATTTCAGGAATGCCGCGCTATAGAGAGTGGGACCTGCAGTGCAAAGTTTACGTAGGTAATTTGGGCTCATCGGCTTCCAAGTATGAAATCGAAAATGCATTCAGCAAGTACGGCCCCCTGAGGAACGTCTGGGTCGCGAGGAATCCTTCAGGTTTTGCATTTGTCGAATTTGAAGACAGACGCGACGCCGAAGACGCAGTTCGTGGACTTGACGGAACGTAAGTTGCTTTGCTAACTATTAATTTGCCTCAAAACTAATCTAATCTGTAGGAAAGGAAATCCTACAGAGAATTAATTATAATCATTTTTCCTAAAGCATCGATATTTAATAGTAAAATTTGATAGTTTTATTTCATAAATAACTCAAAAAGGGTCAATCGGACGTCAAAATGTGTCTGGCCTCTTCTTTAGACAATTTTGCTTCTTACAATTTTAAAAGATCACAACCTTTTAAATTAACGTTTTGGAATAGTGCAAGCTCCAGCAACTGTTTCATTTAGTCACCATTATTCAAATTTTCTTTATTAAAGCTTGTTAATTTCAAATTTCGTGTTCAGGAGTTGAAGATTAAAATGATCTTAATATGAATATACGAATGTAGTTTATTTTTATCAATGTAACTATGCCAGACAATTTTCCAATTTGTTGTTTTTAATGTATTTGTACACATGTACAAACTCTTAGCATATCAATTTTGAGTGTTTTTAACTTAATCTATATTCTTTTTCAGACGATGCTGCGGAACAAGAATTCGAGTGGAAATGTCCTCAGGCAGATCTCGTCGTGATGACAGAAGACGAGGTGGTGGCGGCCGGAGTCGATACAGGTAATTTTTAAAAATATTTTTGATATATACAATTATATGTGGAGTTTTTAAAGGATCTGTTAATTGATAACTTTCACTTTTAAAAAAAAAAAAAAGAAATTTACTGGTTTGGGTCTTTACATACTGAAAAATGAGTGTTTGACCAATAATTTTTTTAGAATTTGTATGTTTTATAATTGTTTTTAATCAGACAATCTCAACCTCGCGGAAGAAATTTTAGAATACACAAACCGATCGTTTCCCTATTCTGATTATTACGTACTTTTATGGTATATCAGCATATTAAAGAGATTCATAGTATATTTTTAAATAAAGTCTTAAGGAAATGCTGTTAAAAGCTTCTAATTAATACAATTTTGCAATCGTCATCCTTAAAAATAATATTTTGGTTAACCCACGGGGAACACACTTTTTTTTTCATTCATGAAGCTCTGGTTCAATCTGACCCTACAAACATTTTGATCGTCCACTATTTTAAATTGACGAGTGCGATCAGCTTGAAAAAATTTCAAGATGTACTTGGAAAATTTACGTGAATCAAGAAGAAAATTGTACCTTAGGTATTTATATTGCTAATTTTTATCTTTAAAAGAATTTTCTAAGCTCCTTTGGATTAGATTACGTCGGAATTCATGATAGGGGGGTGATTGTTAATTGGGATTGTTTGTTATTTAGTGGAGAATGAAATTTTTGGTCTGAATTTGTCTGTGTCAAACAAATAAAATTTAAATCTTGAATTGTTTCTCATTAATAATAGAAAATGATGAAAAATAAGTAAATCAATTAACAGATGCTCCCTTTTTTTTCTTGTGTAAAAAGCAAAATGTAAAAGAACATTATGTAAGGAATTCTTCGGAATTGGTGTTGTACATTATCTCCTATTTGTATAACTGGAAAAAATTGTTGTCTTGTATATATAAAAAGATTTAGTTGTTCTTGCCGTCCTCCATTACAATATAATCTGTTCATTTTTGTAGTGATATTAAAGAAGCTCGGGTAAATCACACTATATCCTTTGTTGCTACCCCAAACAAAACTCTAGAGAATGTCCATTTCCTAATATTTTATATGGTTTTGAAAGTTTTTGGTTGTACGGAATTATAAAGAGGAAGAGGTTTTTTTTATGTTGTTTTTTTTTCCTTATTTGGAAAGGGGATTGCTTGAAACTATAATAAATATATAATATCAGAAAGCTTTAGAGAATATATTAAATATAAAATCGGCGTCTGATAATCAATTTCAGGGCTTGCTCTACTACTACTACTTCCTTCTACTACTACTACTACATCTTCACGAATCACAGCTACTACAATCACAACAAAGATACAACCGTCACCATCACGATCGCTACGGCTTCTACTAGTTCTACTGATTTCAGAACAACTTCTACCTCTGTCATCTCATCGTCAGACGATTTCGATGACGGATTCAAATCTATTAAAGCTTTACCGTTTTACCGTCGCTTCCTTCAATTCCTGATACTCCTTTCCAATTTACTCCTATTCAAAAATTGGCTACCTCCTTGAATCTATCCAATGATAAAAACGATCGGCTTTTTAGATTCGTTCTTGTTAATTATGGTAATGCCGTGTAAATTACTCACGGAGATTTCTGTTAGACGGAATTTAAAAAAAAGCGAACTCATAAGCTAAATGATAACTCGTTAAAGGTAACAAGGTACAATGATGCAATATATGTAATTAATTGCCATAATAAAAACTAAAAATATCTATTTTACGTTTGACTAAGTGAGGCCTGTTTGCAAAATAAAGCGTACACAATGGGAAAGAAAATTCTATAGAAACATCGACATTTTGAAGCTAGTACAATCAGAATTTGGGTATTTGGGACGCGATTTTGTGAGACTATAAGAATGCTTTAAAATATGAAAGTAAAAATGAAAAAGGTGGAAAATAGCAGAATACCTTTTCTACTAACAATACCCTAATTAATCTATAAAATGTACGCTTACCAAATCTAGTAATGAAGATTTAACATCTCGTCATTACCAATTTCTGTTTCATTTCGTCATAAATCGTTATATAATATAAAATATTTATGATATTACTTTAAACTTGATTTATATAGCAAAGAATCTAGTCAGCTTCATCATGGTCACTTACAAATTTCTGATTTCTTCACAAATATAATAACGTAGAAAAACTGTAGAGAGAGCATAGAGCACGAAATAAGGCTTCAATATTTTTAGGGTTCAATTTTAGCTCCACAATTTTTTTCTACCAACTTTTATGTAGTTTTTTCACGGCATAGACATAAATGTAAACAGGCCTCAATGGCATTTTCGAAAATATTGATTTATACAGCTTCCTTTGTCTCTGTTGTTAATTTAGAAAGGAGTCAGATTTATTTAGTAACAGTTTGAATATTCAGAATTGAAAGTTTTATTTTACTATTATATTAATATTACGTTAAAATTTCAATTGAAACCTCCCAAATATCCTGTTTAAATGCTACTCCTCCTCCCTTCCTTCTCTCTAGGTGATAAGACATCTTGTCAACATATTTTAGTCGGCGTCATCTACTTCAGCAGATTCATGTAGAAATCCAAAATGATTTAGCACCACTTCAAGTCGTGGTAGTAAAATTAATAAAACTTATTGAACGAAAAAGCGAACATAGCAAACACCGCTGATCGACTTTTGGTTGACTTTGAATCTTTCTACTTCTTCAAAAGTATATTTCAAGATCGTAAAGACGAAACGTAAACTACACATCAAAATAATAGAAAAAAAATCAGTTTCTTCCTCTTCGTGGGCAAATCATCTGAGGCAGCAGTAAAAGCACATTTATCGCACGTGTCCTCCCAGCGTCGCACCAAGGCAACGAACTCTTCACGGCCCTTCGTTTGCTTGAAATCATCATCATACTACCAATGCAAAAAATAAGGCCTCAAGCACTACTTTTTTTTTGTTGTGTTCAAAAAATTTGATCAAAATTACAGTTTGAAATCATCCACAGTACCACCTCTAAATCAAACAACTACTAGCTACTACCGATCATCATCACCACTACTACCACTGTATCACAACCAAATTCATCATAATGTTCAAATGTTCCTTGAAACAGAAAATTTTTGAGTAACAACCGTCCCTCCCACTTCGGACTCCTCAGAACCACATCGTCGTCGTCGGCTCCTCAGAGTGTGGCTTCGGTGTGTATTTCTGCTGGTACCTCCTCTCCAGAAAATCTAGGGCGTTCAACTCAAAAACGAAGCTAGTCACGGTCCTGCACTGTTCTTGTGTCGTCGTCGACCGACTGATCGATCATCGTAAAAGTCAGCAAGAATAGCGTTTGACCACATTTCGTTTCGTCCTCTGCAATAAACAAGCCAAGCAACCACCACCACAATTCACTACAAAACATACCTATGACTTGTCTGCCTGTGCCTGACCGTGCCTGCCTGCCTGCCCGTCCGCCTGCTACTTCTACCATCTCCTCTATTACCAACACATCGAATCAACCACGGCATCATTTAGTGGTTTGTTTGTTGTTTCATTATTTTATTTCTTGATTTCTTAAGTTAATTTTTGCAAAACTGGCCGAGGAAGGAATTTGATTTGATATTTGCTGCCCGAGGATGGCAAAATCTGTTCATTTGCAGCCCCCAGGAACGCATTTGCAGCGAGCCCAGAGAAATCAAATTCCTTCCATCGGAACAATTTGTTCGTTACACTTAAGATCGTAAAGTTAGAAGCATTTTTAGATGCAGAAGTTATTATCAATCGCAAAGTAGTATTGCACATTTTTGAGTTTTTATAACTTTTTATTCGAATCATTTCTTTCAGGGACGACTATCTCAAAAAGCAAAAGCGTTAAACACAAACATCAACCGCTTCTAGTAATTTTTACACTGACTAACGCGGGGTCTTTCCCCTTTTCGATTCTTTTTCCAGGTCAAGATCACCACGCCGCTCCAGAACCCGTTCAAGGAGTTTCTCACGGGACCGCAGAAGTCGCTCAGACTCCCGTGACCGACGCTAAAAATAAATATATATATATATATTTTTTTTAAGAAAACATGGCTCTTGATTTAAGCTACAAAGTTATCAAAAAGGAACCGAATATTCTAACCGCGAATAGACCAGATCGAAGGTATTTCAATCCATCCCCACCACTTGACCTATTAATCTTTAGATTTTTCGGACATGACTGTCTGTTATTGTAATTTTTATTGTCTTGAAATTTCAAGACCTAAAATTTTACTCACTATCGTTAAAGTGGTACACCGCTCTATGCTTTTGGAAGGTGAATTTGTTCTTGTGTACTTTAGACGTCTGCACCTTTCTGATGGTGGTTTTAATATTTAGTTTCAGTACGTAAAATTTCTAGGCTCTTTTGTACTTTTTAGTGTTGGAAATAAAGGAAATAAACTCGTAAATACTTGTTTTTTTTTTTTTTTGTTATTTATTTCGCTTAATACAAGGAATTACATAATAAAAAAAATATTTTTTAAAAAGCTTTTATTTAACAATAAAATATAAATACACATACTAAAACCGAAAATATAAGTTTTTGCTAAAATAAATATAGGCTGAAAATAATATTTTTATACAATAATTAATAAAATAATACCTCAGTTTTAATATTTTGCATTGACGAAGGGTCTAAGCTTATCAATTTTTGGCCTAAAATATATTTCAACCAAAATATACATTTTACGTATTTCTTCACGGTATTTCTGTATTCGTATGACTATAAATAAAAGCTTGGGCGCTCTCACATTCCGAAACTTGTCGTTCAGCATAATTTCGCTTCTAATGAGCGCCCAAGCTAAAGTAAAAAATACGAGCATCTAACTTAGCACAATGAATTTAATTTTTCTAAACATAATAAAGTGAGGGAATCTAAGAACTTTGCGTCTGGATGTCGTCGTTACTGGGCGTATTTACCTCGGCCGGCGAGTAAGACGTGTCCATTCGCCCCCTCTCGGTATTCGCGGCTATAATTCTGTCGATTTCATCCTCGTCCTCTTCGTCGTGGCTGTCCGTGTCGTCACTGTCCTCGTTTGCTGCGGAAGAACAATTAATTCTAAGAGTTGGATTCTGGCTGGTTCCTTACCGTCTTCGTCATCTGTCTCGGGTCCTGCAATTGTTAAAACCTTTCCCAGCGGGTGAATGTCCGCCGACTCGTTGGAAATCGCATTTATCTTTTAAACAAAGTGACTTTCAGTAATTAAGCGCAAAAGAAACAAATTATTTACCATGTCGTGCTGTTCCCGCTCCAAAAGTAAAACTTCGGCCTCCTCATTGCAAGGGCAGTCCACTTCGAACCAAATGCAATTCGCTATTTGTGGCTTCAGAGATGGGAAAAATGGTATCATCGACATATTTCGCTGTAAAACGAATTACAGGTATTTTGCATTAAATTAAAAACCATTCAGCTAGAAACTGAAACACCCGCGAATAAACACAACAAAACAAACCGCTGAGCGAAATGTCATTCAACCAAGCGAAGGATGCCAGCGCTTTGGGAACAAAACGGAACTAAATTTTGGCGGCAATATTTGAAACAAAGTGCAATAGATAATTCCAGGGACTGTAATGATTATAAGGAAAAGAGTATAAATTACTAAATCGAGCAATCGAAAAATAAAAATTACTTCGTAAAAGTTATTAAATCAATTTATATTTTTTATTTAGACGAAAAAGACTGAATCTAAGTAATGAAATAATTGATTTCAGCTTAATAATGTTGCTTCAAACAAGCAAAGACTTTTTTTTAAATCAGAGAAGAAATTCAATTCCTCAATTGAATTGAAGTATGTAACTTACGCCAATTTTCTGTCACCTGTTTTCATGATTACTGGATTATTTTTTATCGCTAAGAGAGAATACGATTTATATTAATCGTTCTGTTTAAATTTTTGTTAAAAACAAAACTATCAGTTTTTGAAGGAGCTTTTTTAAACAAAAAGACAAAAAGAAGTATACGCACTGATTACAAATTAAGAACTATGTTTTATTCAAAAACGATAAAAATGTTTACTTGTAGAGAATTTTATGAGCTACAATAACTCCTTTTTTCGAAATATTAAAATTAAAAGCACTGTTCAAGATTTTACTCAAACATCGAAACAAAGGTCTTCACAAAAATTCAGCTGGGTCAGTTTGGTTTCTAGAAGTCAAAATTTAATTTTACTTGGTTATTATTTCTGTAGAAAGCAATAAAAATCATAGTTTTGGTTCATCCCGAAGGAAATACATATTATTTATTAAAAAAGAAAATATTATTTATTAAAAACCTGAAGAGAATGTGGTAGCTTATTAATTTGTTATTATAGAGAATGTTTAATTAAAGGATCAATTGGAAAAAAAACAAAAACACTTCACTTTGATAAATAAAGGTTCAATGATTAAATGAGACTCTTTCAATTGGTTTTTTATTGGTAATTTATTTTACAAAAATTATATGAATAAAAATAAATAGAACAAAAGATATAGATTCTTCTCTTACACAGTAAATGAAAAAGTCTCACATTAAACTTGGGATCTGTTCCACTTACAATAAATTTGTTTAAAAAGTAGAAACACATGAAAATGCTTCAAATATTTACTCACAATTTCCAAGACGTTCCAAAACACTTCTGAAGAAGACTGAGTTTATCATATTATACAATTTCGTTCAATTTTGTTTTTAAAATGTTTAACAAAATTTTCGATTTTATATTTCTAGGCAAACAGCCAAAGTGAATTGAAGTTGTCCACGTATCTTTTAATGAATGAAAACAACAAACAAATCATGAAATTGCCATGTACACAGCAAACGAATGCAATTTGAACATAAAATGTGTTCCATTAAACGCAGATCGACTGAAGATTGCCCAGGAATGCGGTATGTTCGTAAAATAGCAAATGTTAAACATTATAAAATATAAAAAAAATATTTCAGCAATTGAGTACAAAACTTCCTTGTCAGAGCTGAATAAGTCGTTGTATGTCATCTAGTTGTACTAATTCTTTTCACGAACATAACCAGTTGCATTTTTCATGCTTCAGGTAGATTGGTCTCACAAATTTTGCGGTTCCTTCAGCCACATTTGAACGATGAACAAAATGCTTTTCTGCAACGTTATCATGGTATGTATGCAGCAATTGTTTTCAGAAGTTTTTGTATGAGTAATAAAAATCGTTTTTTATTTTCAGATCTTGTACTCAAACTATTAACTGCTGGTGAGTCTTCTAAAGAAGGTAAAGCTGCTGCGGAAGAATTAAATGTGCCTCAAAAGGAATTTTGTCAACTCGCATTAAAATACGAAAAGCCCGGATTTACAAAGACCCATTCTTTGCAACACCAACACTTCAAAAAAATTTACTTCCGTGAACGGCAGGTTCGTCCAGAATCTTCCGTTACAAATGCTGCGGTGTGAGGTATTCCTTCCCATCGATAGTGAAAATAACGTCCACGAGCCCCTTTTCAATCAGTAAAGTGACTATTTCGATGCAATTCCTCTCGGAGAGTCTGAAAACTCACTTAAATTTTAAGAGATTCATATGAATTTAAACGAAAATACTTCTGGAGTGTTGATATTAACTGGACTATTTGAAAATCCGCAGCCAAACGTTTAATTTCATCCCAGTCTGAACTCATTGTTCCACTTTAGATTTCTATAAACCCTTGAAACGTCCATCCTTATCTCTATTTTAAGGGGTAGGTAAGAACATAAGGTATAAAAAATGTTCCGAGTCATATGGCGCATCTGAACTTGCCTATCAACCAAATTGGCGGATGGCAAGCGAAAGGTTGGCCACCCCTGGTCCAGAGGAAAAGAGGTACCTATGAACTCTACTATCATAAGCCCTGTAGACAATTAGAGTACTAATAATATTGAGTTAGAACAAAATTTAGATAATGGCTAAAATAACACTTGATGTTTCAAGTTGATTGCCAAAAAAGTGAAAACAGGGTTTGCATAAATTTAAAGTGGAAAAATTACCATTTGAACAGTTGATTGGAATCTCACTAATTCAGCATACTTCTCAATTCGAGCGGTGAATCTACGTTCGACGCAGAATTCATTTTTGATCGAATAAGAAATCTGAATCTAAATTCATTTTTGATTATTGAAATTTGCTTTGAATTAAACTTTTGTGTAATGTTATCAATAAATATTATTTTTACTGTCAATATGCAACACTACAGTGGAAGTTGAGCTTTAAATGAATAATATTTTTGTTATTTTATTTTTAATTATTTTATTATATATGTATGTACTTTCGTTTACGAAGAATCAACTTTTTTTTTTTAAATTATCTGTATATGAGGAAATATGTATTTATTAATATCAATACAATACACCGTCAATATTCGATTTAATATTATGTATTTGGTAGCGAAAATATCACACGACTTAAAAAATTTTTTCGTATATTTAAATATAATGGACATTAAATTATATTTTAAACTAAAATAGTAAAAAGTAGTAGTTGACCAATTAAATATCAAATATAAACTAATATTTTTAAAAATCGTAGGCAGGAACGTGCGGTAGAATGTAGCAGAAAACCAAATATCGAATGCTAATAATGGGCGTGTTGTTAAATTCAGAATCTTTAAGATTCTTCAAGACAAAGTGTTGCTATATTCAGATTTTATTAAATGTCAAGTGTTGCTAAATTCAGACTTAAGAGAAATTCTTTAAAGAGCATTCAGACTGAATCAAACGCACTTGAATCGTCTGGATGTCAAAAACAACTGTCAGTGCCAACTGTCAGTAGATTTATTTATCAAATATTAGTTTCTGAATTTCTTTTATATTTGAATCGTCGAAAATTAGTGTTTCAAACAATACAGAACACTAAATTATGAACTTAATTTTTTTTTAAATAATTGTGATATCTGCCGTCGAACGTTTGTCATCTGTCAAACAATCACTGCAGCCAAAGTGTTGCTAAATTCAGCTAAATCACAATCCAGTCAGTTCAGCTGACAGCTATTTAACGTAAGAAATATTCTGAATTTAACAACACGCCCAATTACTATTGGTTGTACATATATACTGTAATTAAAATTATTACAATGAATGTGTGTATTTTACGTATTTTTTATTTCATTTTATAATATTATTGCTTTACAGCGCTGTTATAGATGTTTAGCTTTTTGTTTGGCTCCCCCCGATAATTCACACATAATTTGTTTGTTGTTTTTGAATAAAAACAAATTGTTGATTGTCAATGATATTCTAACACGAACGTGAACTAGTAAAGCAGAGAATTACAAATCCATATGCATATGTATTTACCGCTCGAGTAAGTTTTGTATTGCCACTATAGGATTACTTACATAACTTATTAAATTATTTTATTTTGTTAGCTACAATTAATTAATTTCCCAGTGTAACCGCTCGAATGTTTGAAAGCCTGTTTAAATAATTACCTTTTCTGAATAGCATCTTACCTAAAATCCAATTTTAGTATGTTTTCGCAGGTAGGTTCTGCGAGAAGAGTATGCAAATTGAAACCAATCCATTAGTAACGCCCCTTTTTCATTTCATGAATAATTTTGTTCCCACAACTTTGATGCACAAATGAGTTTTAAGAGGGAAGAGAACCCAAATGTATTAAAGGATTTCTTTATTAGGAAATTGTTCAAAGTCATTATCTTTAAGGCTTACATACCCCTGGAACGTTAAAAAATTGTTTTTTTTTTTTGTTTGCTGTTTATACTTTTAAGAATTTTTCAGCTATCTTAAAAAACAAAATCTAAAAACGAAAGAAGCTATTTATTTTGGCATGAAACATTAAAAATAATGTCATAATAACAGTACATTGGACGTCTGTAAAATTTCATATTTTTCTAAGTTCCTGTCAAAGAATTTATCATTGTTATATTAAACACTGAAATTGAAAATTGTATTTAGGATATGAAATAGTAAAATAAAAATCAATATTTTATAAAACATTTTATTTTGATAACATTTTGAGGCAGATTTTAGAATTGCAAACAATATATAGAATACCTATACTAGTCTAAGAAATACTTTGAACAGTTTTAAGACAATATAATATCACTTCCAAAATTCCTAAATATAATAATATTACTGTGCATATTTTATATGTATGTGTATGCAAAAAATTTAATGAGATGATCTGGAATCGTTATTTTATAATTAAATCTATATACATATATGTTCATATCTCCTACTTCCAGAGTATATACATACTTTGATTTTAAAATTATTACACTCTATCTTTACCTTTTGTTTATTGAGTCATACATATGTACATAAAATTAAGTTCCATATATTGTTTTTTTTTTTAATATTATCTTCACAATCATTGATTTTTAAAAGAAGTAAATATGGAAACATTTTGTTTAAATCGGAGAATAGAATTTAAAAATCACATAGTTTTAAGCAGAACTAATTTAAACTTATTACAAAGAAAGATCACTAAAGTATTTTTTTTTCTTGTAAAAACAAATTGCAATGTCGCGTTGGGTTCGTTTGCTTATATATTATTGTAATTTGTGAAGAATAGTGTCAATATGTAAAGTGTACATGGCACTACATACTAAAATGAAATTGTACAGGTGGAGGTTCTATTTTCGGCTGTATGTATCTTTTTATATGCTCACCGATATTTTGGCCAATTGTGGACAAAGTTAAGAAACCTTTTTTTGTTTGAAAGGGTATACATACTCCTAAGGTGGTTTCAGTCAAACTTGAAAAAAATAGCTTGCTCCTCAAGGAGTTCTGCCTTTCGGCTGGCTCCGACTCTCTCCCTCCGTTTTCAGGGCCACGCTCAACACATAGCCTAAGAACAACGAGCACTCTGGAACTGCCCCATTGGGACATCACATGGCGACCGTGACGATTTAGATGCCTAAAGATCAACCCAGAACCAAGTAGCATGGCAAGCAAGGACCTAGACGAGAAATTCAACAAGCTGTGCATGCACATCCAGAATAATTTAACGGAACGGTGCACCAGCGAACTTTCCCTATACCCGGGAGGACGCTTTCTAGAACCATACGTCCCCAAGCCCGTAACCCCATCGTCAGAAGTACCACAATACACTGCGGGGCCGAGAAAAATCACAATCGAAGAGTACCGAAGGAGGACATCAAAAAAAGCAGCGATATCAACAACGAAGGTTGAGCAGAAAAATCAAAAACCAACGCGGGGAGGCCAAAGAGCGCGAATGAGCAAAGACGTACACAACTATCAGGAACTCCTGAAGATAGCAGGAACGCAACAGAAAAAAATTAAATATAAAACTATTAGCGATAGCCAGGAGGGAACTGAACAGACTAAAGAAAGGAAAAAAGAATTAGATTTAACAATTAGGCTTATGTTTAGCTAATTTGTATTCATATCTGTAATCAACTAGCTTACACAAAAAAAAAATTCTTCACATTTGTAATCATAATTGTAAACTAGCATATATTTGAAAAAAAAATAAAAACAAAACTTTTTATGTTAGGACAAAATTTAGATAATGGCTAAAATAACACTTGATGTTTCAAGTTGATTGCCAAAAAAGTGAAAACAGGGCTGTTTATCGGATCGGAGGGTTTGTATAAATTTAAAGTGGAAAAATTACCATTTGAACAGTTGATTATAATCTCTGCTAATTCAGCATACTTCTCAATTCGAGTGGGTGAATCTACGTTCCACGCAGAATTCACTTTTGATTATTGAAATTTGCCTTGAATTAAAATTTTGTGTAATATTATCAATAAAAATTATTTTTACTATGAATTTGCAACACTACAATGGAAGTTGAGCTTTAAATGAATTTTTAGTTCATGTAACCGACAGCTTCTCACATTTCATGGGGCGCTACTAATTTTATATTATACCAGTCGTTTTTCCATGAAAAAAGAAGGACTTTCGGCATTTCACAGTTAGAAAAATGACGCCAAAATGTGCAAGTGTTGAAAGTGAAAGTGTCCAGCTCGAGGCTCTGCATAATAATAGGTCAGTTGCACTTGGCAAGCAAAGCAGGAAAAAAACCATTCGAACTCTACAGGTGTGAAATTGTGAAATTCTTTATATCTTTTAATTTTTTCAAACAACATTTATTTTTGAGCATCGATCCTCGGCAATGGAATCATTGTTTTCAAAAACAAAGAGCGATTTCTGAAGAAGATTAAGGGCATGGACTCCAATCTGATCCCACCATACTGGATCTCACTCAAACAGAAAATGTTGCGCACCATCTATGTGAATTCAATGTGGCTTCATGCAACTGATGCATGCTGCGTCAAACTAAGTCCTAAAGAATGCGGTTGGTTTTTTGATACCAATTTGAAGCCAACGTGGTTCGTAGGGCACCTAACGCCCTTAAAAGTCGAGGATATTATCAGCAAATTGCAGCAAGAAGAAAGCGATGAAGAATTAGAATTAGATTTTTATACATATATGCACTTCTGACGACTCAGAATCAGAATAAGTTCCTTATATAAAAATTTGTATATGTATTGTCGCTGATAAATTATTGTGTGAGTAAAAAAATTAATATCATTGTTAATATTTAATCTGACTTGAATCTAGTATTTGATCAATGGAGCGCGCTTACATAATCGGAAAAATCTTCTTTCAGGAGAACTCTAAAATCTAGGCAACCATCGATGTGACAAACTTTTGCTGAGGCAACCTAATACTGTTGGGTAGGGAATGAAATAACCTTTCATTTAAAAAAAAAATAATTAAATAACTGATGAGGGTATATTAACATCGCTTGTTTACCTGTTTATACCTGGCAGCCTCACAGTTATGCAACCTCCATTTTTCCAAATCCTTGTGCCATATTCTCTCAGCTAGTACTCGATTTTTATAAATAGCAAATCAGGGAAGTTGATCAAAAAAAGTTCGTTAGAATTTATTTTAATTAACAGCATCAGTACGCGATTTAGCTAGGCAACCCATTTGCAATTTATTAATGTGTATATTATCTAATACCATCATCATCAAATAACAGATGAGGGTATATAGTTCTTATCCCGGATCTTAGACTACTAAATGTAGTATTGAAAGACAAATTTAAAGGGCGAAGCAGAGAAGCTCATCAGGCATCTTAGTCTATCAAAGGAGAATTACATCTCTGCGTGGGAGATGCTGAAGTCCCGTTATGAAAACATGCGGCTATTAGTAACAGTATTACTTACTAAGCTAATAGCTCAGCCTAAAATTCAAAATGAAAGCGCATCAGCCATTAAAAATCTGCATGATGCCACGAAGAAAACCTTAATGGGCCTTGAAAACTTGCATGTGACCACGGACAACTGGGATCCTTTGCTGCTACACATTTTGCTGGGAAAACTGGACAGGAAAACGCACTGCCTTTATGAAACAATCACTCGATCAATCAAGGAACTTACAGACCCTCAAGGAGTTACTCGAATTTTTGGAAATCAGGTTCCAATCATTGGAAGCGTTAGGAAACAAGGGCAAATCAACTGATGAATCGGCCAAACGGGCGGACCAAAATTCAAAACGGGCTCATCAATTATATAGTTGCCAAGGTTTCTTGCAACTTTCACCCGCTAAGCGATTGAACTTTCTATGAAAAACGAATCTTTGTGTGAACTGCGCATGAAGAATGGACACAGTGCAGCCAAGTGTACGCTAAGAGGATGTACCATATGGTCTAAACGACATAATAGCCTAGTACATCTGCCACAACCATCAACAGAGGAGTCCGCCAAGTCGTTTAAATCATCCTCAACTACGAACCCATCCACCACTCCAACAGCTCCAGCAGAAAATTCAGTAACTTTAGCAGCACTAAAGGAACAACGAAGGGGTTATGTACTTCTAAGTACGGCTACAGTAACCTTACTGCAAGGGATGGATCAATCATAGAGTGTAGCGCAATTTTGGATTCAGGATCTCAATTAAACCTCATTACAGATAGAATGGTACGAAAATTGGGTCTAAAGGCAACAACAGACTCCATGCAGGTAAAAGGCATTGGTCATGTCAAGCAACAAGCCAACCAACGGGTAAATGTGATGATGCAATCTAGAATCAATGGCTTCTCATCAAGATTGGAGGCATTCATATTAAAGCAGATATTGCCCCCACAGCCAAGTCAGCCAATTGATACATCAATGTGGCAGATACCAACTAACATCCATCTAGCAGATATGTCTTTCAATCAACCAAAACGCATAGACTAACTGATCGGTGCAGAGCATTATTATCAATTACTATCGGTGGGACAAATACAACTGAACTAAGTGAAGGAGGACCCATTCTCCAGAAAACGATTTTGGGATGGATTTTGGCTGAAAGTATTGACCGAAATCTATCAAACAACTCCATATGTAGTGTACTCAATGCAGATCTGAACCAACAATTGGAGAAGTTTTGGCAACTAGTAGAGTCTCCAGAGGAATCAAAGGCATTAAATCCAGTAGAAAAAAGATGCGAATTTGAAACCTTTTGTAGGAGAGTGTCGTTGGGCCGGTCTGGCAATGCCGACGTTTTTGACAGGTGCCGGACCAAGGACCGGGGCTTCCTCACCTTGTGATTGAGTGCCATTGAATGAAGTTGCTGTTGTGTGAAGTTAAAGAATAATAAAAAGTTGTCAGAGATAAAAATAGTAATAAGAGAGTTAGTGAATGCACATTCAATATAGAAATAAAGAAGTGAATTAATATTGATACAAAGGGTGTTTAATTTGATAGTTCCTCCGCATAATATAAAGGATCCAACAGGTTATCGGCTCAGCAAGCTAAGCGGACGTAGGGAACACATCAGAGTCAGAGGAAAGTTAAGAAGCAATTGGTAAAAAAAACATTGTAATTGGCAAGCACAAACGCAAAAAAAACAGTCAGTAAAAGTCGCGGAGTGAGTTTTTTATTTTCTCAAAGTAAGGGATTCAGGGATCGATTCGACCAAGTGAAACTAAGGCAAACAAGTTATAATCTAGTAATATACATGCGCAAGAACAGAAACATGGGCGCGTATTTAATTAATTTATTAAATCAATAATAAAAAAAAAAAAACAAAAAAAATTCTTTTCTTGTTCATGGCGTGGTACGTCATAATAATAAAGGAAAAAGTATAATACCTTGGACACACTACCCGTAATTATTACGGCAACCATCATTATTACGCCTCAAACCCGTGATTATGATGGTCTTGCACCGTAATTTTGTGCAAAATTACGGTTCAGCGCCATCTGGGCGCCAATAGATAACGAGATTTTTGAAGGGGGTTGGGTACGAAATCCCCCATTTCATAATCCCCCACGACAAAATCCCCCATTTTATAATCCACAACGACAAAATCCACAATTGCAAAATCCTCTACGACAAAATCCCCATGGCGAAATCCGCTACGACAGAATCCACTGCGACAAAATCCCACACGACAGAATCCCCCACGACAAAATTCTCAACGACATAATCCCTGGTTTTTGAATATATTCTATGTAAAGAGTGCAAATATGAATTCATAAGGGCTCACATACCTAATTTCACTCACACATGCACACATATGATACACACATACAGACAGGCACACACACACATACATGCAGGCACACACACACACACAAACGCGCGCGCGTTTGTGTGTGTGTGTGCCTGCATGTATGTGTGTGTGCCTGTCTGTATGTGTGTATCATATGTGTGCATGTGTGAGTGAAATTAGGTATGTGAGCCCTTATGAATTCATATTTGCACTCTTTACATAGAATATATCCAAAAACCATTTATAAAGGACCTTGGACCTTCCCCTACTCCCTCCACCCCCGTTTGCCAGTGAGGGAGTCAGTGGGATCGATTCCATCCATTGATCCATCCAATTGAACTACCGACTGCGGAGGCTAGGGCGGATTTAGGGGGGGGGCACAGGGGCACGTGCCCCCCCCAGACGGGTTCAGTCGAGCAGCCGAGTTGGTTATCATGACGCAATCAACTCTAAAATTTAATAAACAAAATTAAATATTATGTATAAGTTTTCCACACCACCGCCCTCGAATAAACAATATGGCCACCACTAGAATTACCAGTGAAGAGCGGAAGGCCATCTGGTTTATTTCAAGGGTGGCCATATTACCAGCCAAGAGCAGCCATGTTGTTATTCAAGAAGGCCATCTGGTTAATTTCAAGGGTGGCCATATTACCAGCCAAGAGCAGCCATGTTGTTATTCAAGAAGGCCATCTGGTTAATTTCAAGGGTGGCCATATTACCAGCCAAGAGCAGCCATGTTGTTATTCAAGAAGGCCATCTGGTTAATTTCAAGGGTGGCCATATTACCAGCCAAGAGCAGCCATGTTGTTATTCAAGAAGGCCATCTGGTTAATTTCAAGGGTGCGGAGGCACATTTGCTTTCAGTCTGCAGAGCAGAATAGGTCAGCAGCAGAGTGTTGTACTTCTAAAAAGTGTGTATTTGTTTAGAGTTGATTAAAAATGGATAGTACTGAGATAAATATTGTCAAATCAAATAAGGGTGGGGAGAAGCTTTTTATGAATGGCTTTGGATACCATTTTAAACGCAAAAAAGGTGACGTTTATACATGGTCATGCCAGGAAAGAAAACTATGTTCTTGTACGTCCCAACTTATTACTATAAAACGGGATATTAAACATACGATACATAAGAAACCTGGAATGCATTCCCATGAGCCTAAAAGTAGTATGGTTCATGTTCACAATACCAATCAAGTTTTGAAAGACAGAGCGAATGATAGGAATATTCCCCCGTCTGTAATTATTCGCGATTCCACTGCAAGTTGTCCTGAGCCTTGTAGAGTATACTTGCCTGAAAAAGACGCGCAGAAGAGGAAAATTCAAAGAATAAGGGCCAATCATTATAAAGAACCTGATACTTTAGAAAGTATTGATATCCCGAATTCTTTAAAGTATCTGGAAGGTGAACAATTCATTCTATCAGAAAAAGAGTTTAATGGCAACAAAATTATTATTATGGGAACGCCTACCACAATAAAAACTTTAGGTAAAGCCAAATGCTGGCTAATGGATGGTACTTTTTTTGTTGTTCCTTCTATAATGCGACAACTTTTTACTATTCATGGTGTAATTCATGAACAAGTAATACCATTAGTTTTTGTGTTTATGAGTTCAAAATCCGAGGAGGCATATTATGAAGCTTTCTTTGAACTCTTTTCGATAGCTTGCAAACTCAATGTTTGTCTCAATCCTGACAGAGTCCTTACTGATTTTGAAAAAGCGATTGGAAATTGTCTAAAACAATTTATTCCAAATGCGAGTTACAAAGGATGTTTGTTCCACCTTAGCCAAATCTTGTGGCGCAAAGTTCAAAACGAAGGTTTGTCTACTCGTTACGGGAGAGATGAAGTATTTAATCTTCATATTCGCATGTTAAAAAGCCTAGCTTTTGTTAAAAGTGATCAAGTGAATGTGTATTTCAATATTCTTTATGGTATTCTTGATGAAGATGCCAAAAAAATAGCTTTCTGGTTTAAAAAAAACTATATTGGATTAAGTAAAAAACAAAAACCTAGATATCAGCCTAACTTCTGGTGTGTTGCTGATGATATAAATGAGCATTTTCCACGGACTACGAATACTGTTGAAGCTTGGCATCGCCGCCTTAAAGTTGTAGTTGGGAAGAATAATGCAGGTTTATACTTTATGATTGAACAAATAAGAAAAGAAGTAATTATGGTGAAAGTTAAAATCGAAAGTATTTGTAGTGGAAAGCATATTTCCACCAACAAGAAAAATAAAGAAAAGTATGACAGAATAAAGAAGGCATTAATAAATCGTTCTGAAACCGATCAACTTGACTTTTTGCGAGGAATCGCATACAATTTGCAGTTTTAAATTGAACTTCATTTTTTTTTTTTTTTTTTTTTTTTTATTGAAGTCCGTTTTTGTTTTGAAGCATTTCTTTCCAAAACCTATTTAAAAAAATTCTGAACTATAGAAAAAACAAAAAAATTACAAAAAAAGGATAAAAAACTAAAAACTGAGAAAAAAAGCATAAAAATATAAAAAACACAAAAAAACATAAAAATATAAAACAAAAAAAAAAACTAAAACTACAAAAAAAAAGTAAAAAAAAAATGGAACCGCAGCCCACCACGTCCTCGTCGTGGTTCTGGTACAGCAGAGTGTGGGCTATTCGAAAACGCAAAATCCCCCAAAAATCCCCCAAATTCAAAAAAGGGTATTTTGTCGTGGGGGATTTTGTCGTAGTGGATTCTGTCATTACGGATTCCACCATGGGGGATTTTGTCGTGGGGGATTTTAGCAGGGAGGGATTTTGTCACGGATGATTCTGTCGCGAATAAAATGGGGGATTTTGTCGTTGGGGGATTTTGTCCCTGGGGGATTTTGAAATGGGGGATATCGTGCCGTTCCCTTTTGAAGGCTTTTCGTTGACGTTTCCCCCAGCTGTTTTTGATTATTTGCTGTCAGGCAGATTTGATGCGCTATTTTCTGTTTTGTTGTGATGAAAAAAGTGTTTGCAAGATGTCCAAAAGTATTAAAACGTTGAGAAGAAAGAAACAGACATGGACAAAAGAGGCGGTCGGCATTTTTCTAGAGATTTGGCCTAGGTATTCCCAGCAATTGCGAGGGAATGTGAAAAACCATATAATTTATACATATATGGCCCAAGAGTTAAGTAAGTAGAATGTCCATATAAAAGAAACAAATTATTTGTAAAATTCAATACGTTTTAGGCAAGCGGAATGTTGTTGTGACGGCACAGGATGTTCGAGTTAAAGTGAACAATATGACTCAAAAATACAGGTTTGATCAATAATAATAATTTTTCATTGTATTCTTTGCAAAACAAATATTTTTAGAGAAGAAAAGAAGATGAGTACCGGGTCGGTTCCGTCTGAATGGCCATATTATGAAGAGGTGCACAACATAATTGGGGCCTACCGATGCAACTCTACTGTTGCAGAGGATAGCTTGGTATGTTAAAAGGAAACTGCTATGATATGCTGTGCTAAATATGTATTTATTTTTCATTATTTTCAGGAATGTGATACACTCCTTTTATCCCCAACGACATCTTCTTTTCATAATTCCGAAAATTTCAATTTCGGTGAAAATACTCCGCATCGAAAATCTTCTTTGAATTTTTGGGGACCATTCAAAAAACGATCTTCCCAAAATGTGCTATTCCTTTGCTAAAGAAATTAAAAAGCTCAATGAAATTTCTCAATGAATATAAATCAAAACTTACCAAACACCAAATTCTCCTATTTAAAGATTTATTTTGCAAAATACAACTTATTAAAAAGTTTCGTCTTCGCAAATACCAAAGAGCATTCATAACATGCCGCCGCCGCTTTTCCAGCAATTTTTTTCTTAGCATATTTTGCTCTTCAAAAGACGACACATAGTTCATACGCATTTAGCTTAAAACATCACTGTTTTCCTCGTTCATTTTTCCTATACAACGCTTTATTTTTAACACAGAAATAAAACTCTCAAAAAGAGAGAAAGAGAGAAACTCTCAGGACACCAAAAACTGCTTATTAAAAAACTCCAATGACAACACACAGACAACTGTCATCCAAAATTACGCTCAGCTAATGTGTCATACCGTAATTTTGACATTCGTCATTATTATGGTTGCCGTCATAATTACGGTGTAGTGTGTCCAAGGTATAAAACGGAGTCTCTGCGCAAAAGCTTTGTTCTGGGAATCATAAGCTGGATCTCAGAGCAGCTGATTCCGGGAATCACAAGCTCAAGGGGAAAAGTTTTTTTTCCTTTACATTAATGTAAAGCTTATAGGATCGGCAGAAACCGAGTTAGCGTGTGTGAGTGCGCACCAGCCACTCATATAGTAGCGGCAAAACTGTGGTACAGCTAGCCGAATTGAGGAGGCGGCACACGCGCTGATGATTTTTTTTGCATATGATCCGAATGAATGTTGTGGTACAACAATTTAGTCGTGTGTAAATATATATAATTAACAAAACTTATGTTTGGCTGATTCAGAGATCAACGTAAATGCAGAGAAGGGCAGAGAAATTCCTCAACAGAGCGACACAGCCAACGTAGGGAGGCAATTGTCTGCAGAAAATTTTCCACAAACTTCTAAAGGTAAACAGTTTTTTTACACACATACAAAATACATACATATGAATAAGTGGGTAGCGAATATTCTCATTCGCCCAACCAATCAAAGTTACCGCAGCAAAGACATAAAATCATAGTTACCATGGTTACGTCAAACAAAGGATTTTGGCAGTCAATTGTTATTTTGATTGTTCTTATTTCGCAGTCTCATGTTTTCATTTCGCATTGCGTGGTGTTATTTTATATTGTGTTGTTGGTGTAATGCTTGGGGCATCTCACTGACATTAATTGGGATACATATATCAATGCCAATTTCTTTAGACAATGGAAAAGATTGAAGAAACTTAAGAAACCCGCCGCGAAATTGAGCCGTTCTAAAAACCGATCCAGTACAAGTAGTAATGAATGACAATAATTAATATTAATAAAAAGAGAATATTTTGTGGCTTGGCTAACGGAAAATAAGTTGGTATTTAAAAAAGCTTTTTAACAAAACATTAGACCGATGAAAAAGGAACTGAAAAGTTAGCCTTAACAACTGCACTCGAACTAATGTAAGAAACTAATTTTGAGTCGGCGCTAGAGGAAAACGGATTGTATCTTCAATCAATTGCTTTGCATAGTTTATTTTATCTTCGTTTGGTCCTGTTATTTGATTGCGGTTGTTGTTGTGCCAAACCAGGTTCAGCTCTATTAAATGAACCAAAGTGGGGCTGTTCTCCAAACTGAATGGCACTATTAGTGATTCGTTCCAGTCTGTTGCTTAAATTCGAGGTCGTTAAAAAAGGCATGTTATTCTTTCCTGAGGTTAGCTTCGTTTGTGTCTGGTTTGATTTTGAATGTTCAGTAACTGGAGTATTCATAGACTCTTTTTGTTGATACTGTCTGATTTCGCGGTGGTCGTTCTTGCAAGTTATTTCCACTTCAACAACCGACACCTCAAATGATTACGACTTATCGTAATATATTCGGAATAATGTTTGTTGATATTTGTTGTTTTCGATTATTGAGCTTTTCGCGCAGGTCTCTCATCTGAGGTGTCGGTTGCTGACAGTGCCGGATTAAGACTACTTGATGCCCTAAGCAATCCACGCCTGTGGAGTGTGGGCCTCCCTATCCACTAGTAAACTAGTATCGGTCTTTAAAAATGTTCGTTAGAGCTATCTTAAGAAAATGACGCACAACGCTTCCGATTATTTTTTTTCTTATTAAATAAATTTTCAACATTGTTTATGACGCTTTCGTTCGGTAACTTTATAACGTCCGTACAAGGTGTTGGTTGAATATCAAAAATATCATCGTCTTGTGCCAGGTGTCTAGACCTTTTTTTTTTATGCCCCCTTGTCCGTAAACTTCTTGAGGGCATTTCTAAAATCTCTCTTTCACCTATACATTGCGTTTTCCTTAAACAATATTCTTCATTTTTCATCTGATGGCAAAATTAGAGCCGAACTTGTAATGGTCGCGCGATAAGCAAACTGAAGTAGGACCGAAGCTTAAGCAGAGCACGCTTACAGCGCAGACTTCTCGGTGACGCGCGCAGCGCCAACCCGATGTAGATCGGTAATTTCTATTGATTTTTGTATTACATTTCGTGTCAGCAAATCTTTCGTCTGGAGGGTGTTCCGATTTTAATACTTATATATATATCTGTCGCGACCTTATGATCTGCGAGTAACAATTCGGTGAAGAAAATTTTTTTTTTGGGTTTGATGCAAGCTTCCTTCAGCCCCTCACGCGAGTATTATCCGTGTTCACTTAGGTCATGCCTTGTTATGTTCGATAGATAATGTTGTGTTAATGAATAACAAAGAAAGTATACAAAAGAAAAATTAAGCCACAAAAAAAAAAGAAAAAAAAAGCAAAATAATTGTAGATATTCGCCTTGTACCGATGCTACGGCTGGCCTTTTTTTATATTTTTGGTCATAACACAGCTTGGAGTTTGTAACCATTAAGTATAGTATATTCACAGCTTAGTACATTAAGCTTATATATCCAACCCCCCCGTTTTTTTGTTATGCTCTGGAATATGATTGTTGTACAGTAAAATTGGGGATATCATTTTGTTGTAGCTTACTCTTGAATTAATGTTACCGGACATATCGATAAAATGAATTCACTAGTAATGAATAGCTAGTTTGGTTTAAATTCTTGACCTTCGTTTCCGTTCCCGGATCTCAGTGCCTGGGCCGAATTACAGGATGGGGCGTACCTCCCACAGGGGGATGGTTACGCGTTTGGAGAATGGGTTAGATAGAGGACAGCCATGTGGGGGCACAGCTGTTCCTCAACCCCTGTAATGGGACGTGTGGATCCCTTCGCAATTTCACTCCTACCCCTTCTCCTTTCCCCTTCTTTTTCAGTATAGTGGGGCTTGATGCCAACAACTTTTCTCTCTCTAGAGGGACCCTCTCCTTCCTTCTAGTGTGGAGCGCGAACAAATGTCCGCCGCGCCATGGTGGATGACTGGGTCCACGAACCCCACCCCAAACCGACGAGCTAGAACGTGCTGACCGCTAGGCGCTCCTCGGATCTTGTCGACATGGCACCCCTTTTATTTGGCTGCACGCAAATCGTTGTGTGTACCGCTGCTTGTCCGCCCTTGCGACGATTGTGTGTCAATCTTTTTTGTTTAGTCACGTATTGCTTCCCTCTTCTCTTGCAGCAGGGGAGTTCTATTATTGGACCCCCCACCCACCCGCGACACGCATAACCCCGAGGGATACCATTGTGGGACCCGAAGGATGTGTGCCTATGTGTGGGACTCTTACACGTTTTTGTTTATCGAATTCAAAACGTTGAGTTTCTGCAAATTGATCAAAATCATCATCATCATTGGCCCTTGTTGATGGCTTAGATCTATCTTTCAATATAAAAGGTTGCGTTGGCTCGGCATTGTTGTATACTCTTCTGAATCAGCGTCAATTATTGTTATAGAACGTAAAAGTTTTGCAAAAATAGCGCCATACACGGAGGAGGTTTTTTAGTGGGTGCGAGTCCCACACACCAGGGTGTCTTACACACCCTGACGGTGCATAAAGCATTTTTCCCCCTCCCAAAAAAAAAAAAAAAATTAGGGTTATTTGAAGAAACATTTAAAGGCAACTGTTTTTGATTGGATGAAGTATTACATATTTATATAATACTTATGTATCAAAGAGCATTGTTACGAAATACTCAGATTCGCACATTCTTTTATTCGATTGAATAATACATTGACATTTACAAAACAGGATTAGTTTTCCTAACAATGGGCTACATCGATTTGTTCATTCAACCTGCTACTTAATGTGAAATCATATTTATATGTTATTGCATGAGCACCAACTCGCATTTAACTGACTTTTTAAACATCGCCTCGTAAAATTTTCCTTTTTTGCATAAATAATAACGAGAGTAATGGGGGTTTGTAGAAATATTTATAAAATGTCTGGGAGCAAAAAGTTGGTCTGTTCTTAAATGTTTTTGATAAATGGTAGGTTCCTCTATTTAGGAAAACATTGAAAATTGCACTTTATGATACTTTAAATTGCTTCTGATTGAAGACCTTAATTAAAAATTTTAAATATGTAAAATAAAAGAGGGGGAGAACAGATAAAATATCTGACATGGATCCATGAACAGGGCCTGTATATACACAAATATAATGTTTATAAGCAGGAAAAGATCAACCAATATTTTTGTGGGGCATAGCTACATCTCGACACCGCAGAAGGTTTTTTTTACCCCTTCTGAGTTTGGAAGCGCGGACAAATTCCCTTTGTGCCTGCACTACCGGTGCAAGTCCACGAACCTCACCCCATCCGGCGAGCTAGTACGTGCTGCCTGCCAGCTAGGCGCTTCCGGGACTTGGACCGAGAGGCACCCTCCACCTCGGCTACACGCTACCATAACATAACAAACTCAACGATTGAACATTTCCCAGACATGTGTTCGGGTTGGGTACATGCAGGCACACACACACAAACGCGCGCGCGTTTGTGTGTGTGTGCCTGCATGTATGTGTGTGTGTGCCTGTCTGTATGTGTGTATCATATGTATGCATGTGTGAGTGAAATTAGGTATGTGAGTCCTTATGAATTCATATTTGCACTCTTTACATAGAATATATTCAAAAACCATTTATAAAGGACCTTGGACCTTCCCCTACTCCCTCCACCCCCGTCCGTCCGACGATTAAGTAAAAAACAAAAACCTAGATATCAGCCTAACTTCTGGTGTGTTGCTGATGATATAAATGAGCATTCTCCACGGACTACGAATACTGTTGAAGCTTGGCATCGCCGCCTTAAAGTTGTAGTTGGGAAGAATAATGCAGGTTTATACTTTATGATTGAGCAAATAAGAAAAGAAGTAATTATGGTGAAAGTTAAAATCGAAAGTATTTGTAGTGGAAAGCATATTTTCACCAACAAGAAAAATAAAGAAAAGTATGACAGAATAAAGAAGGCATTGATAAATCGTTCTGAAACCGATAAACTTGACTTTTTGCGAGGAATCGCATACAATTTGCAGTTTTAAATTGAACTTCATTTGTTTATTTTATTTTTTTATTTTATTGAAGTCCGTTTTTGTTTTGAAGCATTTCTTTCCAAAACCTATTTAAAAAAATTCTGAACTATAGAAAAAACACAAACATTACAAAAAAAGGATACAAAACTAAAAACTGAGAAAAAAAAAGCATAAAAATATAAAAAACACAAAAAAACATAAAAATATAAAACACAAAAAAAACTAAAACTACAAAAAAAAAAGTAAAAAAAAAATGGAACCGCAGCCCACCACGTCCTCGTCGTGGTTCTGGTACAGCAGAGTGTGGGCTATTCGAAAACGCAAAATCCCCCAAAAATCCCCCAAATTCAAAAAAGGGTATTTTGTCGTGGGGGATTTTGTCGTAGTGGATTCTGTCATTACGGATTCCACCATGGGGGATTTTGTCGTGGGGGATTTTAGCAGGGAGGGATTTTGTCACGGATGATTCTGTCGCGAATAAAATGGGGGATTTTGTCGTTGTGGGATTTTGAAATGGGGGATATCGTCCCGTTTCCATGTGTATGTGTTCGCCCAACATGTACCTAAGAAGATACAAATTCACGCATTTGCCGATGCGTCTCAAAGAGCGTATAGTACTGCGATCTCCTTAGATCTATGAATGCTGACAAATAGATAATTGTCAGATTACTTTGCGTCAAATCGAAGGTAACGCCAATTAAGCACGTTACCGTTCCTCGATTAGAATTGTGAACCGGCATATGCGAAGAGTTGAAAACAGGAAAAAAGGTAGGAAAGTGAAGTGAAACAGGAAGTCATATGACCTATGGTTGAATAGTGCGGGGTAGATTTCGGTAGCCAAACTTAGGATATTTTTGAACATAAACTTGTATAAAGACTTAGAATATTTTTGAATTTAAATTGTTAATTTGAAACCTTTTGTAGGAGAGTGTCTTTGGGCCGGTCTGGCAATGCGGACGTTTTTGACAGGTGCCGGACCAAGGACCGGGGCTTCCTCACTTTGCGATTGAGCGCAATTGAATGAAGTTGCTGTTGTATGAAGTTAAAGAATAATAAAAAGTTGTCAGAGATAAAAATAGTAATAAGAGAGTTAGTGAATGTACATTCAATATAGAAATAAAGCAGTGAATTAATATTGATACAAAGAGTGTTTAATTTGATAGTTCCTCCGCATAATATAAAGGATCCAACAGGTTATCGGCCCAGCAAGCTAAGCGGACGTAGGGAACACATCAGAGTCAGAGGAAAGCTAAGAAGCAATTGGTAAAAAAAATTGTAATTGGCAAGCATAGACGCAAAAAAAAAAAACTCAGTAGAAGTCGCGGAGTGAGAGCGTGATTCCGGGAATCACAAAATGAATCAGAGTATCACAAGTCGCAACGTGAAAGGCTGACTCAGAGAATAACGGAGTGATTCCGGGAATCACAAGAATAAGGGAATTATTTAAATAAAATTTTATCTATAATAAAATTACAATATTTAAAAAAAATAATCAATGGAGCGAACTAGAGGCATAGAATGCGAGTGCCGAATTGTCGATAGGCCAGATAACAACTACGGTGAGTTCATATGCAAGCCATCGACTTCAAGCGTTAGGGATTAATCCGAAAGTTCGAAAAGAAAGAAACTAATTTTGAGTAGGCTCTAGAGGAAAACGGATTGTATCTTCAATCAATTGCTTTGCATAGTTTATTTTATCTTCGTTTGGTCCTGTTATTTGATTGCGGTTGTTGTTGTGCCAAACCAGGTTCAGCTCTATTAAATGAACCAAAGTGTGGCTGTTCTCCAAACTGAATGGCATTATTAGTGATTCGTTCCAGTCTGTTGCTTAAATTCGAGGTCGTTAAAAAAGGATTGTTGTTCTTTCCTGAGGTCAGCTTCGTTTGTGTCCGGTTTGATTTTGAATGTTCAGTAACTGGAGTATTCATAGAGACTTTTTGTTGAATGTTTACTGTCTGATTTCGCGGTAGTCGTTCTTGCAAGTTATTTCCACTTCAGCAACCGACACCTCAAATGATTACGACTTATCGTAATACATTCGGAATAATGTTTGTTGATATTTGTTGTTTTCGAGTATTCAGCTTTTCGCGCAGGTCTCTCATTTGAGGTGTCGGTTGCTGACAGTGCCAGATTAAGACTACTTGATGCCCTAAGCAATTCACGCCTGTAGGCCCCCCTATCCACTAGTAAACTAGTATCGGTCTTTAAAAATGTTCGTTAGAGCTCTCTTAAGAAAATGACGCACGACGCTTTCGATTGTTTTCCCTTATTAAATAAATTTTCAACATTGTTTATGAAACTTTCGTTCGGTAACTTAATAACGTGCGTACAAGGTGTTGGCTGAATATCAAAAATATCGTCTTGTGCCAGGTGTCTAGACCTTTTTTATTTGATGCCCCCAAACCCAAACCAAATTCCATAAAATGTAGCTGACAGTAATCACTTTTACTACGTGCCCAAAACGGGTTCTAGTTACAATTTCTTGGAATTTGAATGGGACATACATACCATAGAAATTAGAGAGAGATATTTACGTTAAAAAGATGAAAAATGTTTTTTATTGAATAACAACAGGGAAGGTAGAGAAGCTGTCGTTATTCTCAGCAAGTCAGTTCAGTACGCTCTGCTCCTTTGTTTACTGCGCACCGTTCCGTATTCAACTGACGTGGCTCTCGTACGTACTAACGACTTTTGGTTTGGATTTTTGGACTGGAATCGATCTGCAAACTTAACTGACCTGGCATTATCTTGGACTACGATTGTGTGCATTGTGATTTGGAGTTCTGGCGCATTTTGGATTGTTTAGCGTTTATCATGCCGCAACCATACACACCACAGGAATACGCTAATATGCACCTCATCTATGGAGAATGCCGATGCAATGCTAACGCTGCTAGCAGGCTGTATCGAGAAAGGTATCCAAATGCTCAAAGATATCCTGATTATCGAGTGTTTATTAATGTGCATCAAGCGTTTTCGGAGGGTCGTATGCCATCCAGTAGGAGAAACGCTGGAAGACCTAGATTGGATCGTCATGAAGAAGTTCTCAATGAGATAGAAAATGATTCGACTACTTCGGTATGTGCCGTAGAAGAAGCTACAGGAATCTCGAAAAGTTCTGCACACCGAATTTTAAAACGTCACAGGCTTCACCCATATCACTACAGGCGTGTGCAGACGTTATTACCGCGGGACTATCCACTACGAGTCACATTTTGCCGTGTGATGCTGCAAAGGCACAGGGAAGATCCCCAATTCCTAAACAAAATTCTATGGTCGGATGAAACAACATGCAAGAAAGATGGGTATTTGAATCTTCACAACCTACATAGTTGGAGCAATGAAAATCCGCACATGATGAGACAAGACAGCTCCCAATATCAATTCAAGGTTAACCTATGGACCGGCATATTAAATGGAAAAGGAATTGGTCCCTTTGAGTTACAAGGAAACTTAGATGTCAATGGTTATTTAAACTTTTTACAAAATGACTTGCCAGAATTGTTACACGACATGCCCTTAAGTGATCTCCAAAACATGTGGTTCCAAAATGATAGTTGCTCAGCACACTTTGCCCGTCCTGTGCGAGAATATTTAAATCAAGAGTATCCAGGGCGTTGGATCGGGCGACTTGGTCCTATCTTATGGCCACCCCGTTCACCCGATTTGAACCCCCTGGAATTCTTCTATTGGGGTTGTCTTAAAGACAGGGTCTACTCAAAACCCATTGCGACATTGGACGAGCTTCGTCAAAAAATCACTCAGGCTGCGGATCACATCAATAGCAGTATGCAAGACAAATAAAACGATCATTTTTAAGGCGATGTCGTGCATGTATTATTGCTGATGGCAAACAATTCGAACATTTACTATATTGTTAATAACGTAACTTGTTTTCCTAGAGTATTATACTATTTTGGAATCTTGGTTAGTTGCGCCAATTTTTAAAAAAACTTGCCATAGTAGTGTTCGTACGTTTTTTTTACACCACGATGAGTTAAAGTTGAGTAAAAGTAAAAATCTTAAAAAATTTTAGGGAAAAAAATTAATTTGATTAATTTTTGTGAAAAAACTAGAGGCATTCTGGAATTTTTAAGGATTGTGGTGGATAGCAATGCTATTCAGGTTGCCTATAAAAAAAAACAGAAATATTTAAGAAATTGTGGTCATGGTAGTGAAAATGACCATAAAAAGTCTAAATTTTTGAAGAATTTCGTTTTTTTTATAACAAAAAATAATTGAGATATAGTTTTTTTTTCTTTTTTTCTAGAAGAACCATGTCTCGGAGAGTCTGCAAACTCACTTAAATTTTAAGAGATTCACTTGAATTTAAATGAAAATTGTGGAAACGTTCGGCTCCTGCGCTCCTTTCTATAAGGATGGAGCTCATAACTTTGTCTATCCTCATAATTTATATCAGTGCCTACCTGTCACTTTCCCCTCCTTTTTTCTTTTTCTTTGCGTTGTGAAGTCTGCGCTTGATTTCACCACTTATGAATTAGACTTGAGAGTGAGCAGAAGTTTTGTTTCATTTATATCGCTGCTAATAGTTGTAATTGTTTTGTGAACTAGAATAAAACTGTTTAGTTGGAACTGTTTTTATTGGAGTGTTTAATTCAGAGGTTAAAATCAGAGAACAATGTTGTGTGTTGTTTTTTATTCGTCCAACAGGTTATAGGTCCAGCACGTTTTTTTAAATAAAAAACAGAGGATAATTCAGAAAAGAAAACTGCAGAAGATATGTAAGTAAATGATTAACTTATATTAAATTTAGAAGATTAGACGTTATTTAAAAAAAAAAAAGAATAGATATCAGAGAAAATCGAAGCGTGGCATCATGAAGGTTCTTCGAAAAACATGGCGTCATGTTAGTTCCCGGAAAAACAAGTTATCATGACGGTTACTTGTAAAACAGTGAGGTTAATGCAAATTCAAATAAGGAATAGAAAAATTAGATGTATTATATTATATGTTTGTTTATAATATTATTTATAAAATAAACAAAGTCAGAAGTAAATAGTGATGAGGTCCAGGATTTAAATAAATGAAAACTTTAGCGATTAATAGGTTTATTATAATTATTCTCGGTATAATATTGAGACGATACTTTTTCACGTCCACTCGTCGGCTCGCAGGAGACAGAAGAGAGCACGCTGCAGTCAGTCATGAAGTTGGCTCTAATTGTAAGCAGACTGAGCGCGCAGATTTGAACTTCCAACACGTCCTCCCCAAATGGCGCGCTCCTCCAATCCAACATCCCTCACACATCTGTAGTGGGTCGGTCCTGACAATGGTTTTGTCAGGATATCCGCTGGCATTACCTCTGTAGGTGTATAGACTATCTGCATTCTTTTTTCTTTCAGCATCTGACGTACAAAATGGTACCTTGTCGCGATGTGTTTTCTACGCGAATGACATAACGCATTTTCGGCAATATGTTTTGCTCCTCTGTTGTCTGTTCCAACAGTTATCGTTGACAACTCAAAACTGGGTGGTAACCCATTGAGCAGCAATATTGACAGAAGCTCCTCGTGGATGTCTATTCCCATACACTTTAACTGCGCGACAGAATCAAAAAACTCCATAAGATGACTCCGCAAATCGTCGCTCTCCTGCATCCTGTAGATTGCAACTCTTTTCAGCAACTCTTTCTCGCGATGTCCTCAGGCCTTTTACAAGCCGCAGCAAACTAGAATCGATGGATATTATAAGATCGGATCTTGCCTTTGCATCATCCTCCAGCCATTTTTCGAGTGCATTCTTGGAATTCACATCGCCTTCCTTTTCCTCGGGTGCTACACCATTTACTTGCTTCCATGTGCCATTTTTCGTCATCACCGCCTCGATTTGCATTACCCATGTATCGTAATTTTCGCTCGTAAGCGTCTTTATTCCCGACGACATCAACATGGCGGCACTATTTACACCAAAAAAAAACGCGATTCCCGAAATTTCCGATTTTCTACAAACACTCAACTCGCAATTGCTTTCAAAGTTTTAATGCGCGATTTCGGCACTCTGAGACCTCTATAATATTGAGACGATACTACCATAATGGCAATACCATAGGGTGCGTCTTTATTTATTTACAAATTTACAATACCGGCATCCCATTATTATTAAATTTACCTAAAATTGTTAAAACAAACAAAATTGTTGTACTTAAGTTCATAGCAAAACATGCACATTCTTATTTAGAAATTAATAATCGTAACATTTTTCCAAATAATTTCTCAAGTTTTAAGACTTCTCTGAGAAAATCAAGCCCTGGGCCCTATTTCACCAACCACTTTTCACTTTGCACTTTGCAATTTTGCAACTTTTCTTTGCAATTTCTGTTTCACGAACAGGTGCTTTCGCAAAGTGCAAAGTCAGGAAATGAAAAGTATAAAATGGGATATTTTGCAATTTCTGTCTCACCAAACTAAAATTGGCAAAGTGCAAAGCATTCATTTGAAAAGTGTAAAGTCTTTGCACTTTGCAAAATTTTTGTCTGTTTTGTTTCACCAAAATACTTCACTTTGCAATTTATCTTCAATTATTTGAAAAGTTTTATCAAATAATGCAAAGAAAAAATTCTCTTTGCAGTCAGATTGTTATTGTGATTTAGACGTGTGCACAAGAAATTAAAAGAATTTTCAAACATAATGTTGCGGTTTGAAAGTTTATTTGAAGGTGACCACGAAGAAGAGATACGTGAACCAAGAAATGTAAAAAATAGAATAAATTATGAGATGCTTACTAACGCCAGCACAATTGAAAACTTTCGGTTGTCAAAAACACAAATTGAATATGTGCTGGCGCGGATTGGAGAAAATTTACAGTTTACAAGCAAGCGAAACAATGGCCTAAGCCCATTACAACAATTATTGACTGCGCTGCATTGGTTTGGTAATGGAGGCCAATATCACGGAATCGGCAATATGCATGGAGTTTCCAAGGCAACTGTTTGCAGAACTGTACATCGTGTTGCTGAGTCTCTGGTCGACAATATGCTTCACGATACTGTTCGCTGGCCAGAAAATTGCAGCGAAATTTCAAGAGAGTTCTTTCTGCAGGGTGGATTTCCCCAAGTGGCTGGCTGTATTGACGGTACAATGATAAATGTTGACGCACCCTTAGAAAACGAAGAGCATTTTGTAAACCGCCATGGAAAGCACGCATTAAACGTAATGATGATTTGTGGACCAAACCGATCTATCTATGCGGTGAATGCAAATTGGCCAGGCAGTGTCCATGACTCAAGAGTACTTCGAAATACGGAATTATTCAGCCATTTTGAGAATGGTTACCGACCTTTTTCGAATGCGGTTATTTTAGCGGACAGCGCATATCCCCTGAAAGAATGGTTAATCCCACCCTTAAGGAGAAATCCCGACCATGTTGTTGAACAGCGTTTCAATAGGGCACATAAAAAAACTCGTAGAATAATTGAAAATAGTTTTGGTAAGTTATTGAAGACTTTTTTTTCTCCTCTATAAATTATTTCCTTCAGGCATATTAAAAGAGAAATTCCCGTGTCTAAATCATCTACGTTTAAACCCCAATTTTGCAGCGAGAGTTGTGCTTTCGTGTACTATTTTGCACAACATAGCAATAAATGTTGGTGAGAGTTATCTCATATTCTGAGCACTATATACATAAATGAAAATAAAAATTATGCAGTGGAGGACGTAGAGTACGTATAGGTAAAATATGCGATGTATAATACTATAAGAATAATTATCAAACGAGAAAACTTTACGGTATTTGTGATAGTTTTATATTTACACGTGAGGAAATATTCTCTAAAAAATGGCAAATACAATATATTACTTTGCAAATTTGCAAAACACAATAATAAATGCAAAGTTCTATTTTTATTTGGTGAAACACTTACACTTTGCACTTTTCAAAACAATCAGAAAAATGCAAAGTGAAAAGTAGCGAAGACTTTGCATTTTTAATGAAACACTTCGCACTTGTACTTTGCAGGAAATTATTTTTTTGAAAAGTTGCAAAGTGCAAAGTGAAAAGTGGTTGGTGAAATAGGGCCCTGGTGCCACTTTTACTTGTGCGCACGACATTTTCCCTTGGTTCAGCACAAATAACGACTTCCCGTTGAGAATTCGCCGTGGAAAGAGTTCTGCAAGTAGTTGCAGCAAACAAATTGGAAGAACTGTCAAAAGCTACTTCTAGAAGTAATCTTCCGGAAGTTTGCACGTCAGTAGAAACATCCCTGCAAGTACTTCCAGAAGTTACTTCACAAAGGGGATGATTGTCCAAATAAGAACCATCCAAAAGACGGGTATGTTAAAAATCTGAGTAAAAATCTTTATAACAAACATTACAAAAGTGTAAACAATGCAAATACAAGTAGAAATAGATTATTCAGAGAAAATCATAATAAAAGTAGAGGTAAAGGCATATTCAGAGGTAACAATAGTTGTGTTACAAAAAGAAGTGCTAAAACAACGTGAGGACAAAATCATCTGATGAATAAAAGAATTAAGGCTTACTGTGCAGGTAATAATCACAATATTAAGAGTAATTCAGAGAGTATGATTATATCAGACGATGAAATTACATTCATAGCTGACTCAGGAGCAACTGAGCAACATTAATAATAATAGTATACACTTACACAATTTTAAAATCAGTCATGGGGACATAATTAAGAGTGCTAATAAAAAGAAATCTGCAAACATCATTGTTGATGGCAGAGGGGATCTATATACAATGAAATCAAATATAGACAAAAACAAAATTATAAAATTATCAAATGTGTCGGCGGCAAATGAAGTGTCGGACAATTTGATCTCACTCAGACGATTTGCAGATGTAGGTTTAGGAATTTACCTAGACAATCAGAGGTTACTAATATTTGACAAAACAACAGGGTCAGAATACCTACTTGAAGGGAAACTACAAGAAACCAAATTGGGAAATCACGCTAGTAGCAAAAAAATCAGAAGATGATTCGATAAATAAGGGAAAAAGATATATGTATTCGTGTAATGCTCGAATAGGCACTTTGGAAGAGCTCCTGGAACAATCCCAGGCGGATATTATGGAAATAAACAGTAACGTCAATGGATGTGAAATTCCCGCTGAGATTGGGAGGGAGAATGAGGAGTTAGTCTAAAGCACCGAAAAACAAAATAATTCAGACAAAACAAATATTGAATCTGATGAATTCATCGATTACAGAATGATAAATTTAGATCAGAGTAAGGAGAAAGAATTAGAGTTTTTAATGAATAAAGAGGTCAACAATGAGCCTATTACTAAATGTAAAAACAAAATACAAGATTCAATGTTGTGGCACATCAGGTTGGGACATGTGTCTCTTAAATATCTGAAAAAGCTTCAGAGATCAGAGGAGGTATTGAAAAATGTCAAATTTGATGAGAGTATATCAGATTGTGAAATTACCTCTAATCATCGATTAATGACTTGTTTGTTTACTTCAGGCCATTATCTATAGATTCTAAAAATATTTAAAAATGTTTTACTGCCGTACTCTCTGGTTTACTGAGAAGTTGTTATACAATTAAGTTAATGGTTAAAATGTCCTTAATGGTACCTGTTAGAGACTAATCAGGAGGTTTGCTAAGACTGTACCGGCACCTTATGTCAGGGACTGTATTTCTTTGACAGCAAACTGTTTCTAGTACCTTTGCTCTCTCTATAAACTCACTTGCGATCTGGCAGTGGAACGAGCAACTTGTGCTTTACTAAAATAAAAGACTTGTACGTGAAACTAACGGTGTTTAAATTTGTTAATCCCACGCGCCTTCCCGAATCTCAGTAATTAGCGAATCTTGGGTTCCCTTTTTCGTTAACAGTACCTATATAAGAGAAGCTGTTAATGCATTTTAACTTCTAGTTGGATGAGAACTTTTAATGCGGTTAGTTCTGTTGGTAATACTGCTAAGTGTTAAAAGTGTAATTTTGTCTAAAAGGTGTTCTTTAAGAGTTATAGTGAGATATATTAGAGATAAACTTTTGATAATATCGCAGTTATCGATAATTAAAAATAAAATGGGTGGAAAGGACATTTCTGAATCAAAAAAGGGTGCAGTTATAGCGCTACTCAACGAACAAAAACTCTCTTATTGAGAAATAGCCACAAAAGTAGGTGTAAGTGCGTCAACTGTGTCAAGAATGAATAAAAAAATTGTTGCTGGAGAAGATCTTTTGGCGACAAGTCGGAAAAATTGTAAACTTGTTCGCCAAACCTCTGTCCGGGATGACCGTGCCATTTTCCGAGCTGCTGTAGAGGAAAGAACGATCACCAATCGAGAGCTAACTAGGAAGTTAAGAACTCGAAACATCAACATATCAGCAAGAACAGTGAGAAGAAGATGCAGAGAAGCCGGCTTATTTTGCAGGCGACCAGCAAAAAACCTCGACTGACTCCACGTATGAAATTAAGACGTTTACTGTGGGCACGAATGCATAGTAGTTATACTACAGCTGATTGGAATAAGGTTTGTGTGAAAAAGTTAGACCAATGAAGTTTAAAACTATTTTATCCAATGTATCAATTAAAACGCTTATTTTTAAATATTCTAGGTAATTTTTAGCGACGAATGTAGACTAGAGGCAATGATAGAGTCACACCGTTTTGTACGCAGATGGACTAAGGAACGTTTCAATGAAGATTGCCTGGGGAGGACTGTGAAACACCCACCAGCTATAATGATTTGGAGCTGCATCAGCAACGAGGGACCAGGTCCAATTTATTTTGTAGTGGGTACTTTGCGAAAGGAGCAGTACAAAAATATTTTAACGGACATTTTATTTCCTTATGTACACTCCCTACCTTTACCAAATTCCGAATATACTTTCATGCAGGATGGCGCGCCGTGCCATACTGCCAGATTCATTACAAATTTCTTAGATGAATCAGAACTTTCAATCCTCCCTTGGCCCGGAAATTCTCCTGATCTTAATCCCATCGAGAATTGCTGGGCCCTTCTAAAATCTAAAGTGTACGCTCGACCGAATAATTCACTGCAAATTTTGAAGCAAAACATTACAGATATTTGGCAAAATGACGAAGATCTTAGGGAAATGATTAAAAGTTGTATTAGGAGCATATCAACTCGAATAAGAGAAGTCATTATTAATAAGGGAGGTACGGCTCAATATTAAACATTGTTAACTCTTAGGAATAGCGAATAAACTATACTTATTGAAATACCAACATTTTAGTTACTTGTTTTTTTCCTGAAAATAAACTATCAAAACTTCAAAAATATAAAATTTTTTGCTTGTGCCAAGTTCAATGGCCACATACTGTACATGCGCAAGAGCAGAAACATGGGGCGCGTATTGAATTAATTTATGAAATCAATAATAAAAAATATAAAATAAATAAAAAAATTATTTTCTTGTTCATGGCGTGGTACGTCATAATAATAAAGGAAAAAGTATAAAACGGAGTCTCTGCGTAAAAGCTTTGTTCTGGGAATCACAAGCTGGATCTCAGAGTAGCTGACCACAGGTTGGGACATGAGAGGCAGAATCAGAGTTAGCGTGTGTGAGTGCGCACCCGCCACTCATATAGTAGCGGCAAAACTGTGGTAAAGCTAGCCGAATTGAGGAGGCGGCACACGCGCTGATGATTTTTTTTGCATATGATCCGAATGAATGTTGTGGTGCAACAATTTATTCGTGTGTAAATATATATAATTAACAAAACTTATGTTTGGCTGATTCAGAGATCAACGTAAATCCAGAGGAGAGCAGAGAAAATCCTCAACAGAGACAAAGCAACAGCCAACGTAGGGAGGCAATTGTCTGCAGAAAATTTACCACAAACTTCTAAAGGTAAACAGTTTTTTTACACACATATACAAAATACATATGAATAAGTGGGTAGCGAGTATTCTCATTCGCCCAAGCAATCAAAGTTACCGCAGCAAATACATAAAATCACAGTTACCATGGTTACGTCAAACAAAGGATTTTGGCAGTCAATTGTTATTTTGATTGTTCTTATTTCGCAGTCTCATGTTTTCATTTCGCATTGCTTGGTGTTATTTTATATTGTGTTGTTGGTGTACTGCTTGGGGCATCTCACTGACATTAATTGAGATATATCAATGCCAATTTCTTTAGACAATGGAAAAGATTGAAGAAACTTAAGAAACCCGCCGCGAAATTGAGCCGTTCTAAAAACCGATCCAGTACAAGTAGTAATGACAATAATTAATATTAATAAAAAGAGAATATTTTGTGGCTTGGCTAACGGAAAATAAGTTGGTACTTAAAAAAGCTTTTTAACAGAACATTAGACCTATGAAAAAGGAACTGAAAAGTTACCCTTAACTCGAACTAATGTAAGAAACTAATTTTGAGTCGGCGCTAGAGGAAAACGGATTGTATCTTCAATCAATTGCTTTGCATAGTTTATTTTATCTTCGTTTGGTTCTGTTATTTGATTGCGGTTGTTGTTGTGCCAAACCAGGTTCAGCTCTATTAAATGAACCAAAGTGGGGCTGTTCTCCAAACTGAATGGCATTATTAGTGATTCGTTCCAGTCTGTTGCTTAAATTCGATGTCGTTAAAAAAGGATTGTTGTTCTTTGCTGAGGTCAGCTTCGTTTGTGTCCGGTTTGATTTTGAATGTTCAGTAACTGGAGTATTCATAGAGACTTTTTGTTGAATGTTTACTGTCTGATTTCGCGGTAGTCGTTCTTGCAAGTTATTTCCACTTCAGCAACCGACACCTCAAATGATTACGACTTATCGTAATATATTCGGAATAATGTTTGTTTATATTTGTTGTTTTCGAGTATTGAGCTTTTCGCGCAGGTCTCTCATTTGAGGTGTCGGTTGCTGACAGTGCCGGATTAAGACTACTTGATGCCCTAAGCAATCCACGCCTGTGGGGTGGGCCCCCCTATCCACTAGTAAACTAGTATTGGTCTTTAAAAATGTTCGTTAGAGCTCTCTTAAGAAAATGACGCACGACGCTTTCGATTATGTTTTCCCTTATTAAATAAATTTTCAACATTGTTTATGACGCTTTCGTTCGGTAACTTTATAACGTCCGTACAAGGTGTTGGCTGAACATAAAACCGACCGCGCCACTCGTCACTCAAATTTAAAAACAACTGACAATATCAGCTGACGAGTGACAACAAGGAGGGTCGGTAATGCAGTCATAGCCAGGGCCGCCTTGTTGCATCATGGAGTAAGGCAGCGCCTGACATCTGGCGGCCAATGCCAGAAACTAGGCAAAATTTGGCTGTATAAGGCGATCGCGAAGTTCGAGGAGGTACTTCAGGAATTTGCCTCAAGTCGTGTGGAGTTCGCCACAAAACCAAAGGTACGAGTCGGAATTTGCCGCTCTACTTTTTTAAGTGGAATTTGCCACTTATATTATTATTGTTGTGGATTATTGCCACTTATATTATTATTGTTGTGGATTATTGCCACTTATATTATTATTGTTGTGGATTATTGCCACTTATATTATTATTGTTGTGGATTATTGCCACTTATATTATTATTGTTGTGGATTATTGCCACTTATATTATTATTGTTGTCGATTATTGCCATTTGATCCTCTCCTGGTTTTGGAATTTGCCACATCTTGTTCTTCCTTTTTAGTGGATTATTGCCACATGATCCCGTCTTGATTGTGGAATTTGTCACATCTTGTCTTTCCTTTCTTGTGGATTTAGCCACTTCATTCCCTTTCCAGTTGTGGAATTTGCCACACTATTTCCCTGTGGAATCTATCCTCTTTCCATTTTTGGATTAGTTCCACTCGTCATTGGTGTGTGAAATTTCTTGTGGAATTTGCCACTTGTTGTTGCTATGGACTTTGACACTATCGTCCGTCGTGGCGCGAAACTATTGGAATTTGCCAATAGTATAAAATTAAGCAATCGGTTCTGATGGAATTCGCCAGACGAAACGATCCTTAATTTTTTTTTTTATTATTATTAAGTATTTTTTATTATTTCATTATTACATGAGCAATTACATATTGTATAAGTACTTGATTGCAAATAAGTTGGTCTATTTAGTGCTCCCAGGCAAATTAAATTGGTATGAGGGCCGCACTACTTAATATTTGATGTAGCTTATATAGTAATTTTTTATACAGTGGTTTTTACGTAATTTTTTATGGCTTTTTTGAACTCTAGGATGTTGCGAGCATTTCGGACTTCTCCTGGTAGACTATTAAAATAAGCTATCGCTTCGTTGATAGGATCATCGAACTATAAACCGGCAAGTTGGGCCGGTCTGGCAATGCCGACGTTTTTGACAGGTGCCGGACCAACGACCGGGGCTTCCTCACTTTGTGATTGAGCGCAATTGAATGAAGTTGCTGTTGTGTGAAGTTAAAGAATAATAAAAGTTGTCACAGATAAAAATAGTAATAGGAGAGTTAGTGAATGCACATTCAATATAGAAATAAAGAAGTGAATTAATATTGATACAAAGAGTGTTTAATTTGATAGTTCCTCCGCATAATATAAAGGATCCAACAGGTTATCGGCCCAGCAAGCTAAGCGGACGTAGGGAACACATCAGAGTCAGAGAAAAGCTAAGAAGCAATTGGTAAAACAACATTGTAATTGGCAAGCATAAACGCAAAAAAAAAAACTCAGTAAAAGTCGCGGAGTGAGAGCGTGATTCCGGGAATCACAAAATGAATCAGAGTATCACAAGTCGCAACGTCAAAGGCTGACTCAGAGAATAACGGAGTGATTCCGGGAATCACAAGAATAAGGGAACCGTTAGATGCACCCAACAAGTGCGTGCACTATAAAATTTTTTTTATTTTCTCAAAGTAAGGGATTCAGGGATCGATTCGATCAAGTGAAACTAACGCAGTTATAGCTTTCTAATAAAATTTATTTGGTTCATTATCTATATTAGAAAATATCCATAGAATTATTTAAATAAAATTTTATCTGTAATAAAATTACAATATTTAAAAAAAATAATCAATGGAGCGAATTAAAGGAATAGAATGCGAGTGCCGAGTTGTCTATAGGCCAGATAACAACTTCGGTGAGTTCCACTAGTAAACTAGTATCGGTCTTTAAAAATCTTCGTTAGAGCTCTCTTAAGAAAATGACGCACAACGCTTCCGATTATTTTTTCCCTTATTAAATAAATTTTCAACATTGTTTATGACGCTTTCGTTCGGTAACTTTATAACGTCCGTACAAGGTGTTGGCCGAATATCAAAAATATCATCGTCTTGTGCCAGGTGTCTAGACCTTTTTTTTTTGATGCCCCCTTGTTCGTAGAACTTCTTGAGGGCATTTCCAAAATCTCTCTTTCACCTATACATTGCGTTTTCCTTAAACAATATCTTCATTTTTCATCTGATGGCAAAATTAGAGCCGAACTTTCTTATCGACGTTTTTGTTTATCGAATTCAAAACGTTGAGTTTCTGCAAATTGATCGAAATCATCATCATCATTGGCGCTTGTTGATGGCTTAGATCTGTCTTTCAATATAAAAGGTTGCGTTGGCTCGGCATTGTTGTATACTCTTCTGAATCAGCGTCAATTATTGTTATAGAACGTAAAAGTTTTGCAAAAATAGCGCCATACACGGAGGAGGTTTTTTAGTGGGTGCGAGTCCCACACACCAGGGTGTCTTACACACCCTGACGGTGCATAAAGCATTTTTCCCCCTCCCAAAAAAAAAAATTAGGGTTATTTGAAGAAACATTTAAAGGCAACTGTTTTTGATTGGATGAAGTATTACATATTTATATAATACTTATGTAACAAAGAGCATTGGTACGAAATACTCAGATTCGCACATTCTTTTATTCAATTGAATAATACATTGACATTTACAAAACATGACTAGTTTTCCTAACAATGGGCTACATCGATTTGTTCATTCAACCTGTGACTTAATGTGAAATCATATTTATATGTTATTGCATGAGCACCAACTCGCATTTAACCGACTTTTTAAACATCGCCTCGTAAAATTTGCCTTTTTTGCATAAATAATAAGAAGAGTAATGGGAGTTTGTAGAAATATTTATAAAATGTCTGGGAGAAAAAAGTTGGTCTGTTCTTAAATGTTTTTGATAAATGGTAGGTTCCTCTATTTAGGAAAACATTGAAAATTGCACTTTAAGATACTTTAAATTGCTTCTGATTGAAGACCTTAATTAAAAATTAAATTAAAGATTTTCAAGCAGATGCATCGCTCGATTTTTCTAGCAGAAGCTCAACAACTAACTCATTATTGGATATTGGATTGTGTTTGGACTTCGGTTATCAAGTTAATGACGATCTAAGTTTGAAATTACTGAGACATCCTTGGAACCCTAGCAAGACATACAATTTTAAAAATGATGTTAACTTTGATGCTAAACGAGCTTTCTGACATGAAAGGCTTACAACATATCCGTGATTAGCCTACTCAGCTATAGCAAAGAGACCTCTGTAGGATATGTGTTTTATTTCGGCCTCCAGTGCAGCGCGGTCTACAAGGACAGTTCATAGTTTCTCCTTGCCTCAAATATCAGAAGTTTCATGACGCTGCTCAGTCTCACGCGAGAAGTAAGTGGCATTGTGACGCACTGGCTTTGTCAAATACATTTGAAAAGATCATGGATAGAAGGGGACTTAGCGTTCATGAATCTTTAAATACGGCATATTACAAGGAAGTTGAAGAAAATCGTTTAAAACTACGATCTATCGTTACAACAATTTTATTTTGCGGGCGACATGATCTTCCACTTCGTGGGAAAATCGACGAGGGTTCTGTTTTTACAGACCTACTACATTTTCGAGTTGACTCGGGAGACGAGATTTTAAATTAGAATCAGGAGCAAAAAATTCCTTATACATATCGCATCAAATTCAAAACGAATTGTGTCGCATCTTTAAAATGTTCAAATTAGGAAAATGTAAGAAATCACATCCAAGCCTCGACCGTCTGGAGCCTCGACCGTCATAAATATGCAATAATGTATCCAGCAAAATAACAAGCTAATAAAAAAGGGTACTTATCATGCGTACAAAAAATACGCACAATGTGACCAAATGCGTTTCCTTTATTAGGGTAAAAACCCAAAATTTACTGCGCAGAGAAAAGGAATCCTTTTTCTCAAGCGCAAAAAATAAGTTAGTTCGAGCTCGAACACGGTCATCATCGGACCGAAGATACGACAGTACTTGAAATTTACCAGTTATCACGGGAGACTAAAGCTCTCGAAAGCCGAAATAAAATATACTTATATTATACAAACATAAGTAATGCGAAATAAAATATACTTATATTACACGAATATAAGTAATGCGAAATAAAGGGACGGGTCGAGGCGTTATGCATTTATAAATCATATTAAAAATAAAATGTGAAAAAGAAAATGTAAATATACATATGTAAATATAAGAAATAAACTTTTATAAAATGAAATACAGTGCGGTTTTTTAGTTAGACCTTGCTGACTATCCGACAAATTGATTGAAATTTGTTCCGATGTTTTTAAAAGCAAAATAATTGAGGAGGTAAAACATGCTTCGGCTTTTTCGGTTTTGGCTGATGAGACTGCTGATATTAGTGGCACAGAGCAATTATCGATTGGTGTTCGCTATTTACGTAATGATAAAGATGATAAAAAACCAATGATTTGTGAAGAATTCCTCGGATATGTACCGATTTGAATGCACAAGCCATTTCTGAAACTATTATTGACTTCATGCAAGATTGCAATCTTGATTTAAATAAACTTGTTGGCCAAGGATACGACGGGTGTGCTACAATGGCAGGCCACATAGGTGGTATTCAGAAAATTATTAATGATAAATATCCTTCAGCCCTATTTTTCCACTGTGCAAGCCATGTATTGAATCTTGTCATTAATAACCTGAATACTGTCAGTGGAGTGAGAAATACTGCTTGGAATACAAAGGACATTATAAATTTTTTTTAGAGAGAGTACGTTGCGACGGAATAAAATTCCAAATATACCGCTATTTTGTGAAACGCGTTGGACAGCAAAGTACAAAAGTATCAGAATATTTTCTGAAAACTTTCTGACTATTGTACAAGTTTTAGATGAACTTTCGCACGACGCACGGAATTCTAAAACGAAAACCAAAGCGAATCAGCTCTACACGACTACAACTACTCCAACATATGTACATTGTGACACTTTTAATAATTGCTACCTATTCTGCCAAACTTGAACCCGTTTGCAATTAATTACAAGAAGTAAATATGAATATAAAGGCAATACACGATCACGTAAATAAATTAACTAATATGCTTCAATCTCACCGCGATAATGCCTCTATGGAGTTTGCCGTTTGCGGCCACTTTTGATAAAGCTCAACAAATTTGCGAGAAACTGGATGTTGAATTTAAGCGTCCTGGAGTAGTGGCAAAACAGACTTACAGATCAAATCAACCATCTGAAAATGTAGAAGAATTTTTCAGAAGATCTATATACATCCCATACTTAGATTCTGTGATTTCTTCACTAAAACACACAAGAAAGCATTTTCGCTTATGCAGCTTCACCCAGAGACTCGATACCGATGGCGGTTGCCCAGCTACCAAGAAAATAAAATTACGGAGGAAAACATATTGTGACAGATGGGAAAGGGAAGCAGAATTTGCTTCGTGGCTTACAAAAAGTAAGAAAGGCCAATTTTTTTATTATTGCAATATTTGTAATTTGGATAGGGCAGCAGGTCTAAGTGAAGTAAAAAAACATGCGGTTAGCAGCAGGCATATAAAGAATGCCGAAAGTTTAAAAAGTCAACAGACAATAGCTGACTATCTTGGTGAACATTCGGAATATTCGGATACAAAAAATAATATTAAGGAGGTAGAAGTCCTTTTATCTGCTTTTATTGCAGAACACAATGTATCTTTTAATACTATGCCTCATTTGTGTGCATTAATAAAACGTATTGGAGGCTATTCTAAAAGTGCTATTGAAAAGATCAGTGTAAGTAGAATTAAGGCAAAAATGATTATAAAAAATGTATTAGGAGAAGAAAGGAAACAACAACTTGTTGATCGTTTGAAAATTGAACCGTTTTCTCTTATTTGTGATGAATCAACAGACAGATCTTGTACTAAGCAGTTAGCTTTAGTAACACGTACAGTTAATGAAGATTTAGAAATTGAGGACATGTTTTTGGCACTCATAGAAGTAGAAGATGCAACAGCTTTAGGCTTATACAATTTAGTGACAGGGGTATTCAACACCTTAGAAATTCCGTATAAAGAAAATTTAATTGGCTATGCAGCTGATGGGGCAAATGTTATGATGGGAGGCAACAATTCCGTAAAAACTCATTTGGAACAAGATTGTCCTGGTTTGTTTTCCATAAAATGCATTGCCCATTCGTTTCATCTATGTGCTTCTGCGGCCTGCGCTATGCTTCCTGATTATTTAGAGAAACTCATAAGGCAAATACATAATTATTTTAGTTCGAGTCCTAAGAGAACACTTGAATTTAAAGCTTACCAAGAACTTTGGGAATTAAAACCTAATAAAATGATTCCGCCAGCAGCCACAAGATGGTTATCACTTATTAAGTGTGTTCGAATTATTTTAAAACATTACTTACCTCTCCAAAGGTTTTTCAAAGTGCAATCTCAAATTGATAAAATATTAAATGCAGACATCATTTCTAATGCGTTGGACGACCCCTTTACGTTATTGTATTTAGAATTTTTGGACTATATATTACCTTACTTTGTAGATATAAACTTAGAAATGCAGGCTGAGGATATAAAAATACATGTAATTTGCAGAAGAATAGAAACATTTTTAAGAACATTTCTAGAATTTTATATGAAATCTGAATATATAAATGGAATTTCTATTGAAAGTATTGATTTTCAAAACTCAAAATTCTTTTTGCATTTAAATGACATCTACCTTGGTGGTAAAGTAATTGCATCGTTAACGACTAAGGGCGCGTGCACAACGAGGATGCGCCACGCCACGCCACGCCACGCTACGCCACGCCATGATTCGTGAAGAGTCGAAAATAAAAAATGTTACATGCTTACTCAATCTGAGTGTGCACAACGGCGATGCGACTTCGCGAGGTGTCGCGCTGCGCGGCGCCACACCGCGCTGAAAGAATCAAGCCGTACATTCTTTTTAAGCTGCGTCGCGCTGAACTCTGGGAATTTCCTCAGTTTTGTCAGACTAAAAGGACACCATCCGATTTTCATACATTTTTGGTCCAAATATGAAAGTGCCGGCCAAAAAAAGAAAATGCTATATTCTATCAGAACTTGTCCATCTGAGCATTTATCATTATGACACCAAAGCTGTAGGACCATTGTCCTTGGTTTTATATGAGTTTAAAGAATCTGTCTTTTCATACATTTTCAATTAAATGATCTTAGAAAAGTAAATGATATCTGACCTTTTTACACCTTTTAGTGCTTTTTTAACATCATTTTGTGCATCTATTGTGCCTTAGAATATTCCTAAGCCCGTTTTTACATTGAGGTTGTTGTTAAAATATATATATGTACTCAACTTGGCGTATACCACGAGAATGAAAGTCTCCTTGTTTAACGCTTTATCGCGCTGTAAATCTCGGCGCGGCGCAGCCTCGTTGTGAACACCTAGTAGCGCGCTTCTTCGCGCTGTAAATCTCGGCGCGGCGTAGCGTGGCGTGGCGTGGCGTGGCGCATCCTCGTTGTGCACGCGCCCTAATTCTGAGCTTCATTCTGATGATGTACTAACTTTCAGAAATCATTGTCTTGACTTTCTAGTTGAAAGCGTGAAACAAGTTAACAAAAGATTTCCTTTGGAAACTCTAAAAGATTTTAAAAATTTTGAAATTATGGATCCACTAAAATTACGGGACTAACCTTCTATGATTCCCTTGGCTTTGCAGTTCCCTCGAATTATACTACCAGAAGATTACAATGAACTGGATAAAGAATTTAGAACTCTAAGAAATACGCTCTTCTTATTTGTAACTTCTAAAGTTAGTCAATTTTGGAAGAATGTTTCTGGTTGTGTCAAAGGAAATAATTTAAAACAGTTTGATTTAATAACTAAATTAATTAGGCATTTGCTTTGTTTGCCCCATTCATCTGCTACAGTGGAACGAATTTTTTCTTGTATCAATTTGAATAAAACAAAAATTCGATGTAAGTTAAATACAGAAAGTTTAGAAGGTATTTTACATGCAAAACGAATTTTCAAACGCGATAGCTGCTATAATATGAAAGTAAATTCAAATCATTTAAAATATTTTAATCAAAACATGTATGACAATAAAGCAAATATTATGTAATTTAAATATTTGTATACCCATATGTACATATGTATACCATTTTCAAGCAACATTTCACCTTTTCCCACGCACAAATATCTTTTTCCATTTCAAATGTATAAAAATCCAATTCAAAAGTGCTCTTTTTTATTTCAAAAGTACTGAATTCCAAAACATTAGTATCGAAATTTAACACAAAAGTGCTCATTATTCCAAATGCAAAGTATGGAATAATGAGCACTTTTGTGTTAAATTTCGATACTAATGTTTTGGAATTCAGTACTTTTGAAATAAAAAAGAGCACTTTTGAATTGGATTTTTATACATTTGAAATGGAAAAAGATATTTGTGCGTGGGAAAACGTGAAATGTTGCTTGAAAATGGTATATACATATAATTATTGTTTTGTTGAATTGTTAAATTCTTTGTTGAATTGTTAAATTCTTTGTTGAATTGTTTTTTTTTTTAAATAAATATTTTTTGTGTAAACAAAAATATTTGATTTCATTGTTTTTTTTCTGTAACACATTCACCGCCAAGTACAGTATATTTGTAGTGGGCAGCGAAAGGGTTAAGTGGATTATGTGAATTTTTTTCAAAGTGGGAATTTTCTAAGGCTTAGAAGGGAGTTTAACCTTTAACGAGTTTTCATCACTGCCAGAGAGTCACATAAATCTTATTCTGGATAATCTTTGGAACAGACCACCGATAAATGCCATGGGAATAGCACGTTCAGCGCACCCAAAGGGTTCCCGGCGAACTGCCAGACCTAAACCACGAAGTAAACAACAGAGTTAGAGAGAGAGAAATATGTTTTCTTTTAAAAAGTATCTATCCCACCAAATAGTTAAATCATATAGCAAAACTGATATGAAATTGTAATTAGTGAATTGAGTCAATTTTTTGGCTACTATCCTCCACCTGAAACAATCTTTTGAATATTTGGTTTCGAAATCACGAATTTAATTACATATAATATTATACGCAAAACTGACCGTTGAAGTGATATTTGCTAATTTAACATAAAAAATATTACCTAGCTGATAGGTGCTGGTCCATTTGTGAATCCTACGTGATTTAGGTTAGTATAAATTTTATTGCCGTCGGAGTTGGAGACGACTTCCTTAATTAAGCTCTTGCAGAAGAAACAAACCTTATTGTTCATTAAATGCTGAAGAATGCAATTGCTGCGAAAGAAGTAATGCAGTTGATTTCAGAAATCTTAACATACAATTTTTCTTACCTGCATGATTGATGTTTGCAAGGTAAAAATGTGACCGAAATTGGCTTGGCACAGCAAATCGGACACAATGAATCTTCCGATGGTAGTGTTATATCGGACAAGAGGGTCTGTTTCAGCAAAAGTGTATCCACTAGTTTCCTCACTGCTTGGATTTCGTCATCATTAGCATGCGTAGGATCTAAGTTTAATTAAATAAGTTAAAAGTTAAAAAATCAGTGCATGGTTATACTTACAATCACCAAGTGAAAATTTTAAAATGGGAGGATATGCTTTAATCTGTCGTGATGTCGAAGGAATTCCTACACGAATGTCGTTTGTTAGTGGATCAATGTGACCTCGCATTTTGGGATCAAAATTCCCTCTTGGAATTTCTGTTTGAGGCAATACTGGAGTTTTTACATCCCCTAAAGCAAACTCCACATTAGCTATTTGGAAACTAGGGTCTGTCAGAAGCGATCTTGCAACGCGAGTTATCTGCAAATATACATATAAAAATGTGGAGGTTTTATTTAAGTTCCTTTGCGATCTTATTATAGGGAATAATAATACATAAGAAAGTAAAATTAAAAACGTATATGACTTAAACAAAAGCGGTCATGTAAAAATATTAATAGAGAACTCATTAACAAAAATACAAAGGCGAATTTTTTGAAAATAATTGAAAAGCCCATTTTTTCCATATTAAGACAAAAATAACTGTACTACCTGAATTTTTCTAATCAAATGACACTTACTTTCACTGGTTTAATATCCGATTCTAATTCATCTTTTAGAAGTGCTAAAAGAATGCCAAGAGCTGCGGATATAATAGAGAAATGTGTAACACAACTCAGATCGGGCAGGCACATATCAACCACATATTGGAAACATCCCGGTGGTATAGTAACTCGAGATAAAACCTGGCTAATTAGCTGACAGATACGATTGAGAATTAAATCGCTGTTTGGGCGATTAGTATCCTCAAAAACCTCCGGTGCTACAGTAATTATCATCTCCAATGCACGCATCAAGGAAACTGTTAATTCGAAGCACATGGAACAGATTTTTAATTGCCTTGGTTCAAAAACAACATCAGTTTCTTGCCGATTAGAGGAATTCTGTATCTAAAAAATATCATATTATTTAACTGCTCGATTATTGGAATATAAACATTAATTTACCTCTTGCAGTAGCAGAATGAATTCCGAAAAGGCCCAGTTTAATTGGGATAGCACGGAATTTAAAAATGTTGTTGCAAAGGTTTCGCTTTCTTTTAAGCAATTACCAATAAGACCCTGAATTAAATCATTTAAAATAAATTAACATTTTTAAGCACATCATTACTTGGAAATACTTTGATGGATAGGCAGGCGCAATATGATGAAGAAGACCTGTGTGGGATTCATTTTTTGCTCGAGTTCTGTGCAGTCCTAGGCTTTTAGGTACATTGCCCCCTTGCCAAATGCTAGGAGGGCGTGATTCTCTATAAGCAAATCCATCTCCTAACCAAAATCTCAACAGCAACCAATTGCTTTGGCCCCAAGCGCGATTTTCATAAGGTCGCAAAAGTGCCATTATAAGTAAATTTTGGCTATAAGAAATGTTAATTTACTCTTAATTTTTTTTATATAAGAAATATTGTCTCAATACCAGTTATAAGAAGCTTTTTCGAGAGCCTGAATTCCTGCTGCATGACACGTTAGTGTACCCAGAGCTTGTAGTAGAGAATCCTTGCAAGCAGCCAAAATTATTCTTGGATCTGCTGCATGCGTTCCTAAAAATTCCGCTGTTTCTTGTACCACTGACTCTGCATCTTACCAAAAATATAAAAAAAAATGGTAATCAGTTAAAAAAAACAATTGTTATATCATTTCTCACCTGTTATATCAAATTGTACTTTTATATCGTGGATACTAAAATCAAGCACGGAATCCAATAAAATCGGTAATATATTTATGTAGACTTCAGGTACAAATGAAAACAATGATTCCATTGCCGAGGATCTCTGTTCAAAAATAAATGTTGTTTGAACAAATTAAAATATATAAAGAATTTCACAGTTTCGCACCTGTAGAGTTCGAATGGTTTTTTCCAGCAACCATATTACAAGCGTCCTCCTATGCTTGCCAAGTGCAACTGACCTATACCAAGCTTGTTTCCTTCCTAATTCTATTGATCGTTTCTTTTAATTATAAATATAAAATTAAGTATCATGATAACAAATATGTTGAAAATTAATTAACTCATACTTACAGCAAAAACGCTTTCCCTTTGTCCAAATTTTTCTTTCAATTCCGTTAAAATTTCATTGTTCATTGAAGAAAACCCGGAACCCGCAACATCACTTAACGCTTTAAGGTTTTTTTCGACATCATCACGATACTGCTCTGTTTCCAACAGTACATCATTCAAACTTGCAATTTCATCTCGAATTGCTGCAATCTGTTTTTATATATTTTTTTATTTATTTTACCTTATTATTACATAAACTATTACTTTTATAATGTGTTTATGACCCACTGCATAGAAGTAGAGTATGCTTAAATCGAGAAGTTCATTCAGCGACCTTTCTGTTTCGACACTGCCAGGATTGACTCGAACATCCAAGAGTCTTTCATTCGCGAGACTAGAAAAAAAAATTTGTTAAAGCTAAAAGATTTTGCAACTGAATAAAACATACCCGTGAGCTCGCCCTACAATTGAGGAAGTATTCATATTTATGGATATTAGGAACATAGCAGAATCTAGGAAGGGACAGTAATAAATATTCTTGCAATTTTTATGATCGTAACATACAGACATCAGCCGTATTATCAGCCCGTGCAAGATCAGTTTCATCTCTGTTGGTCAAATTTTCAGTATTGTCTACTAGCTGAGCCTCTATATCACTTCTGTAAACTTTTCTCAAATGCGATAGCACACCACCGACTCTATCAAAGTGTTGATATTTAAAAGCTCCATCGAAAAAAAATTTCGGTTTCACTTCAACTGGGACGTTCGGTAATTCTCGTTGAAAAAGAGTCTTTATTACATCGACTAGAATGCAGAGAAAAGACAAAGCAATTGGAGACTCTACAGGAGAAATATAGCTGCCTTGAAGTAGGAAAAATGCCTGGAAAAAAATGCAGATTTAGATCTTTCCATTTTTTGTAAAACAGAATCTTTATAGCGTACCCTATGCTCTAAGCTATTGTCCATTACATATTTTCTTAATTTAACTAGGAATATCTTTCGACTAGAAGGGGATGTTTCTTCCCCATCCGCATTGGTAAGGAGGTTCGTCAGTAAGTTTTTCTGTAAGCCATAAAGTGCTTGAACTGACGTCTTTAATTTATCACAGGCATTCAAATAATCCGTTTTGGAACCACCAATTCCTTAAAAGATAATAAACTTTCCCAATAAACGAAGCTAATGCAAATGATTCTTTAAAATTAGAAGTAACGAGAAATGCAAATTACCTTCTGTCCATATCACATTATCTGGAAGTACTTTTTCCATTACAGAATATTCCGGTGGCCGTAAATAAAGGAACAAAGGTAGACTGTAAAAACAATTTTTTATTAGAAATTCTAGAATCTGCAAATAAGTTCTCAAGTTATGCTGTTGAAATATAGTGTTTATAGAAAGAGCTTCTGAACAAAATGCTGCGTATCTTGAGAACCTAAAAAACACAAGCACTCACCAATTCTTCTTAAAAAATTTGTATTCTATATAAAATTTTCTTGTTTGTGGGTGATTACAAATGCATGTTAGTATGACGATAATTTTTCTTTGTCTCTCATACTCGAGATGAGTTGGGGTTTGATTCGACATACTAAGAAGAATATTGAGAAGCATTTTCATAATAGGTTTAACTTCATCTTCTTCCATATACGACCAAAACAAGGACAACATTGTCCCTAACGTACTTTCCAAACTACCTGGTAAAATAACAGATTCCTTATCAGCTTCACTTCTGCAAACAAAATTACATTTGAACATTTCCGAACATATTTAGAAGCATTTTACACCTTACCTTAAGACGCACATGTTCCTTACATAATGAAACAATTTATCTTCTATCACATAAGGATCCATTAGCAACGGCGATAACTTTTCTATTAAAGTTGATGCAACTAAAGTATGAGCAGTTTTCTTTGTCTTATATTTCTTATCAAGCTTTTCTTTCCTATTTTTTGGTCTAGACATGATTCCAGCTAAATTCACCAAATATCCGAGCAACAATTCTGCCTTCTGCATTTGTATTTCAGGTTTTTTTTGCAGGGGTTGAAAATTTTCTATGGGAAAACGAAATGGTGAACTACCAAAGTTCGCCTTTAGACTTTCATTATATGCGAGCGATACTCCTGGATACATAACAAGACCAGGACCCTTTTCAATGCCTTCGAAAGCGACACCCATTGACTCTCCATTTCGATAAAACTCAACTTTTGAATTATCATCTAAGTCAAGGCAGATCCCAATTATATCGCCACTTTGCCAATTTTGCCCGTATCTGAAGCGTCATTTTTTGTAACACAGTTTTTACAATTAAAATTCTTACTTGGTTGTGTAGACATGCCATATTTGTTTTTTACTCCCATCAAATCCGTAACTATATTTCGTATCTCCTACGCCAGTGTCTGTACTAAAAATACATCTGTTGGAACACCACCCAACTTGCATAACGCCTTTACTCTGCAACTGGAGCTGAAAAGTGTGATTGATGTGGCGATAGTACTATAGAATTAACATGAAAACCATTAAAGGGGCAGCGTATGTTGGTTAATTCAAAAGGACGATTTTATCATTTCATTGTTACATTTTTTATAAGTGGTGTTGTTGTTAAACACAGAAGCCCCGAGACAATTTTTTAATGACATCAATGTATAGGAAACCAATGCAGACCATTGGATAATTAATCCTCTCTGATGGTGTGGTGACGGAAATTATGAGGATCAAAATATATAAGTATGTAACTTTCATGAAAAACCCAAGTGATCTTAAAGTTATATGCAGTGTAAATATTAAATGTAAGTTAGTTAAAATACACACATAAATAAAAAATTTAAAGAAATCATTTTCTTTTCTTTTTTCATAGTGTCTTTATTTACATATGTCTATTGGGACTCAGGTAATTTTGATTTTTTTTTAAATTGTTTTGTACCGTACTAAAAAATTGTATTAAATGAATTCGTGGCAGGCACTCAATTGATTTTGTTTTCCATTAATTTAATTTTAAATGTTTAATTAAGTAAAAATTATGCCGAGAGAGAGAGTACCACTAAAACGCAAGCCTTTCCGGGTAAAGTTGCTTATGATGATAATAAATAATAATAAATAAGCAACTTTGCAACCTCATTCGTGTGGAAAAAAAGATGCTGTGAACAGGAATTCTATTGCGCTTACCTCGTACATCCATTTGCCCCCGTAGACGCAAACGTTCGCTTTCACGGTCGAAAAAGTCCCGTGGGACTGCAGCGTCAGTTTATCACTGGACACTTTCATGGTGTGGTCGGAGTCGACGTCGAAAACGACTTTGTCCGGACCGATCCTGCAGCCGGGCGAAATTTCTGACTTTTGCGGCTCCAGCTGCTGCAATTTTCCATCTAGCCAATATCCGAGGTGGCTAATTGAACTACAATTACACATCCCCTTATGTAAAATTAAAATAAGTAAAAAAATAAAATATATCTTACTCCGGTACCACAGAGATGTCCGACGTCGAGCTGGCCGAGCTACGAGTTTCACTAATTCTCTGGTCACTTCCAATAATTTGCTCACCGAAAATTTTGTAAAATATTTTTCCCATTTCCATTTTGTTTTTTGGTTTAATTTTACCGTTAGATTTTAACACACTTGCAATTTTGTTTCAACTGTCGCAGATTGACGCATCTCTGCTCTCACACCAAAGTGAAGTTGGCGGCAGTCATTCGAAATGGTAATAAAATTAGAGGAAACGACAAAAAGGAAAAAACTGTCCTTTTAAGGCGCGTTTCCAATACAGCGTGCAGCGTACGCTGGGCGCTGTCTCCATTCTTCACAAGACAAATTCGTATTTTTTGTCTCTCTCAAAATCGCACTGGCGACTGCGAAAAATTTCGGAATATTAGCTTCACTTATTTGATAAATAGAACAAAAGATGTACGATTCTTCTCTTACACAGTAAATGAAAAAGTCTCACATTAAATTTGGGATCTGTTCCACTTACAATAAATTTGTTTAAAAAGTAGAAACACATGAAAATGCTTCAAATATTACTCACAATTTCCAAGACGTTCCAAAATACTTCTGAAGAAGACTGAGTTTACCAGATTATACAATTTCGTTTTTAAAATGTTTAACAAAATTTTCGATTTTCGATTTCTTCTAGGCAAACAGCCAAAGTGAATTAAAACTTGCCCACTTATCTCTTAATGAATAGAAACAACAAACAAATGTCAATTCTCGTTGAAACATAACCATAAATATCTTTAATCCATCTATGGGGCAATGGAAAATATGAAAACCCCCTAGCGGAAAAATATCGCATAACTACTAGTGAACTTTGAATTAGCTCCTGCCAAGAGCATGTGTAGTTTGTGATGGGATGCAGAAAGTGATTTTTCCAGTAATTAATAAGTATGAGTTCCAACAAAAAAAAGCAGAGGCCAACCAGGTCAACCAAACACAAGGGGAACAGATCGAAACAGGATCCATTATCTGAGCGGGAGTTTTCTGTGAAACTATCACTAGATGACCATGAAAATTCAACAAGTTATAGCAATGAAGACTCCTCAGAATCTGAGGAGGAAATCTGCAAACCAAACTTCACAGTGGCCATGTGGGACTTAAATCACTGCGATCCAAAGAAATGCTCGGGAAGGAAGTTGTCCCGGTTGGGACTAATTAAAACTCTTAGGCTAGGCCAGAGGTTTCCCGGGGCAGTCCTAACACCTGTTGGCGTCCACTGTGTCAGCCCTGTGGACAGAGAGATAATCGAAAGCAATGGAATCGCTGTTGTCGATTGCTCCTGGGCTAAATTGGAGGAGACACCTTTTAAGAAAATGCAGAGTCCACATCCCAGACTGCTTCCTTTTCTAGTAGCGGCGAATCCTATCAATTACGGCAGGCCGTGCAAACTTAGCTGCGTAGAAGCAATTGCCGCCACTCTGTACATAATTGGAAGAAAAAAAGAGGCCCACTGGTACATGGGGAAGTTCTCGTGGGGCCATTCGTTTATAGAGCTCAATAAGGAATTGCTGGAGAAGTACAGCGAATGTAAATCCAGCGAGGAAATAATCGAAGCACAGAACGCGTACTTGAAGGAGGCCCAGGAGGATAAGCTCACCCGGCAGGACAGCAGAGATTGGCCCACATCCGAAAGCAGTTCTGCTGAAGAAGAAGAGAAGGAGGAAGCCTCGGGCTCAGGAGTCCTTAAGTAGAATGTTTGTCTATTGCAAAACTTCTTTTTAATCCTAGACTAATCTGCATACGTGTACATATACATTTATAAACATGTAAAGGACATTCACTGTGTTTTCCTATGATATTCAGGGCTCGCGTTGATGAAATTGTTCGTACTAAAGTAGGTGGCAGAGTTTTTAACCAAATATTTGAGGAAGTCGTTCAGATGCGTGAGCGTGAGGAACATCTGGACAGACTTCTCATCGAGCGCAGTAAAGGCCAACCACGGGACAGGGCTTGAGTTTGTCAGGAATTTTGATCTTTATTTCAATTTTAGTTAGAAATTGGTCCTCTGTTTCCACCGAAAGGGGTTTGCGTTCTCCCGCGCTTTTTCCTAAAAACATAAAGTACACAGCTGCAATCGACTTTGGACATCTTGAAATTGTTTGGGTACATAAATCGCTTTTCTAGAAATAATTCTGGATCTGGAAATTTTTCAATGAAATATGTTGCTTTACCTATTTCTTTTGCACTAGACGAAATATGTACCTTCAAAAAACAGCATATTTAAATTTGTATTTAATCTTAAATGTATCCTGCTTGTTTAAATCAAATACCCTGAAATGAGAATGTTTCCATTAAAAATTTCCTTCTAAGCGCTGAAACGCTAATTCGAAGTTAGGATCTAGTAAAAAATACGAGCATCTAACTTAGCACAATGAATTTAATTTTTCTAAACATAATAAAGTGAGGGAATCTAAGAACTTTGCGTCTGGATGTCGTCGTTACTGGGCGTATTTACCTCGGCCGGCGAGTAAGACGTGTCCATTCGCCCCCTCTCGGTATTCGCGGCTATAATTCTGTCGATTTCATCCTCGTCCTCTTCGTCGTGGCTGTCCGTGTCGTCACTGTCCTCGTTTGCTGCGGAAGAACAATTAATTCTAAGAGTTGGATTCTGGCTGGTTCCTTACCGTCTTCGTCATCTGTCTCGGGTCCTGCAATTGTTAAAACCTTTCCCAGCGGGTGAATGTCCGCCGACTCGTTGGAAATCGCATTTATCTTTTAAACAAAGTGACTTTCAGTAATTAAGCGCAAAAGGAATATTAATTATTTACCATGTCGTGCTGCTCCCGCTCCAAAAGTAAAACTTCGGCCTCCTCATTGCAAGGGCAGTCCACTTCGAACCAAATGCAATTCGCTATTTGTGGCTTCAGAGATGGGAAAAATGGTATCATCGACATATTTCGCTGTAAAACGAATTACAGGTATTTTGCATTAAATTAAAAACCATTCAGCTAGAAACTGAAACACTCGCGAATAAACACAACAAAACAAACCGCTGAGCGAAATGTCATTCAAACAAGCGAACGATGCCAGCGCTTTGGGAACAAAACCGAACTAAATTTTGGCGGCAATATTTGAAACAAAGTGCAATAGATAATTCCAGGGACTGTAATGATTATAAGGAAAAGAGTATAAATTACTAAATCGAGCATACGAAAAATAAAAATTATTTCGTAAAAGTTAATAATCAACATACATATATGCAGATACTGAATCTAAGTAATGAAATAATTGATTTCAGCCTAATAATGTTGCTTCAAACAAGCAAATTTCTTAAGGAAAACCTTTTTTTTTTAAATCAGAGAAGAAATTCTTTAACAGAACAATTCCTCAATTGAATTGAAGTATGTAACTTACGCCAATTTTGTGTCACCTGTTTTCATGATTAAGAGATTATTTTTGACTACTAAGAGAGAATGCGATTTATATTAAATCGTTCTATTTAAATTTGTGCTAAAAACAAAACGATTAGTTTTTGAAGGAAAATGCTTTTTTCAATTCAACTGTGGCAGGTGGACAAAATGAAGTATATGCATTGATTACAAGTTAAGAACTATGTTTTATTAAAAAACGATAGATAGTACGGAATGAACTATAACAATGTTTACTTGTAGAGAATTTTATGAGCTGCAATTTTTATAATAACTCCTTTTTTCGAAGCACTAAAATTAAAAGTACTGTTCAAGATTTTACTCAGACATCAAAATAAAGCTCTTCAGAAAAATTCAGTTTGATTTTTAGAAGTCAAAACTTAATTTTAGGTAGTTGGTTATTACTTCTGTAGAAAGCAAAGAGATTCATAATTATGGTTCATCCCGAAGGAAATAAATTATTTATTAAAAACCTGAAGAGAATGTGGTAGTTTATTAATTTTTTATTACAGGGAATGTTTAATTAAAGGATCAATTGGAAAAAAACAAAAACACTTCACTTTGATAAATAAAGGTTCAATGATTAAATGAAACTCTTTCAGTTGTTTTTTTATTGGTAATTTATTTTACAAAAATTATATGAATAAAAATAAATAGAACAAAAGATATAGATTCTTCTCTTACACAGTAAATGAAAAAGTCTCACATTAAACTTGGGATCTGTTCCACTTACAATAAATTTGTTTAAAAAGTAGAAACACATGAAAATGCTTCAAATATTTACTCACAATTTCCAAGACGTTCCAAAACACTTCTGAAGAAGACTGAGTTTATCATATTATACAATTTCGTTCAATTTTGTTTTTAAAATGTTTAACAAAATTTTCGATTTTAGATTTCTAGGCAAACAGCCAAAGTGAATTAAAAGTTGTCTACTTATCTTTAATCGTACAATTTCGGTCATCTTCCGGTACAAAAATACAATAAATAAATAAACTTAAGGTACAACTGAAGAGGTTTAACAAATGAACAACTAGAGGAAATATGCGATTTACATATTTTTCATATTTTTTTTTTTACAAACGTTAACGCGGACGGTACTATGAATCTCTATAAAGGTTCTCTATGTTTGTTGTATCATACAAAAAATATATTCGAAATCAACAAAGAACTGGTTGGCTCTCGGTAAAGAGGTCTAAAATATCAAAATGGGGGCAGCTGGCTCCTTCGTCCCGGCTAAATTCATCCAAAAAAGTGATAGTGCTCCGGTTTTGGTGGTCGCTGCTGTTGAGGGTGGCTCCCAGTGCGCCTTGCGCTTTCCTTAAAAAAATCAGTTTCTGTTGGCCATCTGAGGGAGTTAACTTAGGCTTTTTTGTGTAAAGTCATCAGTTGTGGGCGCCCCACCGGGGGAGGGACGTGTCGGCTTTGTGTGTTTCTTAATGCGAAGTTTTTTCTTAATTTAATAATTACTAGCTCGCTGGCTACTACCATTTGCTACAATTTGTTTTCTTTGTCTTATTTTGTATTATTCTCATTTCCTCACTGAGTGGTTTCCTCATATAAATAGTAATAAACATTTGACCTTTTTACATTTGTATACAAGAAATAGAAATTCTAGACTAGCTCTTAACTTATCAAGTAATCTGCTCAATGTACAGTCATTTTTAGAGTTGTTGAGACGCAACGTGTAAAGTAACTGGAATGACTCAAAACTATTCAAAACGCCTCTCTTTGCTTCTTTCTGTTCGCGATATTATTTTTCAGCGGGATTTTCGCGATTCTGCTCCTACAGTGACTTCTTTTGTGGCGACCGGCAGCGATTTATTGCTAATTTTTAACTTTGATTTTGAAATTAAATTTCCGTGAGATAGGACAGATAGTGTTCCATTTTTTCCTTATCAGGTTTGGAATACTTAAAAAATAATGACTGACAAAACACAATGTGAAACGGAGCTGTTTTGAAGTAAAACCACCGGAACGAAAAAAACTATTTTATTTAAAAATAAAAAGATGTACCACATGCAAATAACGATCCAGGTCCAACTGCGTAGTAACAAAAAGCTTTTTTTCATGTATTTATCTAACAGTACGATTTGTTTTTTGTTTCTTATTTTCTGAGATAATTACAAAAAAATATATCCTTTTTTTGCATGATTAATGATGGATATCAAGGCAATGGGACAACCATAATCTAGAACACAAATTCTATTACTATGTATCTTCATTTCCAATGATATCGCCCAGCGCAAGTTACAAGGGATATTCAAATTTGAAACGCAATGCGAAAGTCTTCTTATTTGTTTTTTTAAAATTGTGCAGTACATTTAAAAATAATAATCTTTTTCTATGGACTAATTTTGATTAAACGGACTATACGGACTATTTAATAGTACAAATTTATTATTATCTGATAGTGAACCAACGGTAGAAAGAAAAAAGCCTGGAAGTTAGGTAATCTTGTAAAGGGTGTATAATAATAAATTATACAAATTACAAAAGTCTTCGTATTCAGTGCACCCGAAAAACAGTGATACCACTTTAGTCTAAGTGTCACGTAACTGGAATCGACCCGCAGGTGAATTACATAATGCTCTTATCAAAATCATTGCACGTAATTCACCTCTAAGCAGGCAATTTCATTCGAGTGACGTGACTCTCAGAACGTGGACGTTACTTTTGTCCATGGGATTCCTTTAAAATGCTTATCAATGAACTTAAAAGGAAACAGAGAGGTGTAAAAATGCCTAGACTTTGTTTTACAATTTCAATACACATTTCTTCATACAAAAAGCCACCTTCAAAATTTATTTTTCTCAGGCTGTGGCAATCAGTGCTTAAATAAATGAAAAAATGGTTGAAAATAACTTTTAAAGTTGAAGGATTTCTATTAATTGAAATTTCTATGGTAAGTGTAGCTCACTTAGGAAACCATAAATAAACGAGTACTTGAGCAAAATTTTAAATTTCAAAGTGCAGCTGTTTTTCTGATTGTTTCGTCATGAATAACACCGTCAAATGATTTCAGTAAAATCGTTTACATATGTTATATCAGTGGATGATTTAATTTAAATTTAGTTGAGTTGTCCGGGTCGAGCCAAATTAGCCTGGTTTAAGCTAAACTTAGGCCAAGCTTGTCTAGGTTTGTCTGCTCGTTATAATATCCTAGTTTAAGCTAGCTAAATACAGGGTGATTCGTAAAGAAGTGTTCCAACATGTGCCAATCGATTCCTTACAGTGTTGTGATCAGCGTTCACGATGAGAAATTTTTTCGTAAAATCCTTCCCTCACCCTTTTTTAACGGTTGAAATATTTTCGCGTGTGCATTGAAATGAGCTCATATAAAACGTAATAACTTCTGTTGAAAACACAGTAGGACAACAAGTAAGGTTTTGATAAAAAGTATGCATTATCACATTTTTAAAAATTTAAGTTTAATTTTAAAGTCCATACCTGCAACATTTGCGGTACCAAGTGGATATATGCCAATCCAGGCAATTTGATTTTATTTTCGCGAAATAAAAAGTAATGTAGGCAACGCTATACCGTTATATGTACACTCAATTCTATTTTTACCCGGCCTTTTTTGCACGGTTTTGATTTAACACGGTCTAGAAAAAAAATTTGATTCCGTTTGACACGATTTTATTCGATTTAGCACGATTTAAATTTTAAAGAAAAATATGTATGTACATATGTAGTTTTATTAACCGTAATCTTCTAGACATTTTTTGTTCTAAGTATCTGTTATTTATAAAATAGTGAATTCCCCTTTCTAGTTGTATGATATCCGATAATGATAGCGAATAGAGCTATGTTATTTTCATCACCTTGTTTTTAATTTTTCATTTATGAATTTTTGATGATTTTTAATTTGTTTTAATCTTGGAGAATTGAATTATGTACCTTTTGTTTATTTTTTCGTTTTTTTTTATTTTGTTTTCTTGTACATATGAGTTTTCAGTTACTGAACTTGCGATTATTTTATATTTATGTTACTTTTACTTTAAGAATTGAATTCCCTTTTGTTTTTATGAAATAAACTGTGTATGAATGCACATAAAAATTTAAATTGACTTTTATAAAGACTCTCTTAATACTTTTTTGTATGAATCATTTTATTTTATCTATTTTTTACATGGTTGAAGGATATGGAATCCCCCTTTTTTTTTTATTTACTTCATGTCCTTTTTTACACGGTTTTTTCTGGAACGTATCTACCGTGTAAAAACAGAATTAGGTGTATTGTATTGTGTCGTTATATTATGTGATGGTATATAATGTAAAAATAAGTTAAGGACAGTTTAGAAAAAGAATTTTTCAAGGATGATTATAAATTCATGCGCAAAACTGCAGATACGGTCGGGAATGTGGAAGATTTCCAACTTGGTGGAAAAAAGTTTTCGATTTCAATAAAGTTCGATTCAACCAAAAGCCAAAGAGAGGCTCAAAACAGTAATAAATCAACGGTCGCCACAAAAGTTTCATCTTATGGATCGTTTCTTTCACGCAACTCGGAAAGAAAGTTATTAGAAAAAATAAATAAAAAATAAACAAAATTGGGAAAAGTCTCAAAATCGTTAAAGTGAATTATTTGCCCCTCTTTATTGCTTTCGTAGAGTGAAGTCGTCTTACGTCTAACATTCACACAAGTTTTTAAGTGTCCGATCGTCAGCGGGGGGGAGCCGCTCGCGGTCCGCGGAAATATCATCGTCGGTGGCGGAGTCTCGCACCTCCTCGACCCCTCCCAGACCCAGCAGGGCGGCGGCACGATAAATTAGAGGGGGTCTCGGCACGCAAATCAATCACATCTCGCATTTAGGGTAGGTCACGGCGAACATAAGAGCTACCAGAGTAAACCTAAATTCAACTAATATTCTAAGTATCACGATAATTCCTGGGAGTATTGAGTCTCCAGGGTGGGCCGTCTTGAATTCCTGGGTTGTGTTCGGAGCGGTGGTCCGGGACTTCCGTATCCCGCCGCATATAGCTGGGGACATGAGTCCTTGATTAATTCCTGCGTCTCTCGAATTTGCCGCTGGACTTGCGGCGCCAATCGTTGAACACTTATTGCAGGTGGAAAGCGATATTCGGGCGCTGTCTGGGGCACCTGTGGGACAAGAGGGACAGGGGTCATTATGGGGTGGTCAGAGCCCGCGCCAGAGGTCACTACCTGCATCGGATGCAGGACCTCCCCGAAATAGGATTGGGGCGGCGGCTGACCATAGTATGTCATTTGGGTCATTTGCATGTGGGCGGGAATCGCAGCCACCGGCCTGGTCCGGCCCGACAGCGCCTGCTGAGGAACTCCGTAGTTTTGGTGCATCATCGACTGCGCTAGAATGGGTCTGACCTCCCGCTTGGGACTCAGGTTAGTTTTGGATATTAAGAGCGCTTGAGGTGACCCCGCCGCCGCTGCCGCCGCCGCCGCAGCCCCAACCATGTTCTGCTGCCCGAGGTGGCCCCCCGGATGCGGTTGACCCCCCAGCCCTGGTGGGGCCGCGTTGTGGGGCAGCAGATCCGCGCTCAACGGCTGCGGCGGCAGCGCGTTCAACGCCGGACGTATCGTTGGCGGTCGGATTGGCACTTGTCGAACGGGCGTAGTTTGGAGCGAGCGACTCGCGGATGAACACAGCGACGCGGTCAGGCTGGCCGACTCCCAGTGCTGGACCAGGGCGTTTAGGCGGGCTTCTTCCAGAGCTATCTCAGTTTCACTGGAGGAGTCGTAGTCAGGGCCCTGCGGGACGAAATGTTACTTCCTTCCTTTATTTTAAAATAAAAACATTTCGATAGTACTTAATATAAAGAGCATCAAACTGAATGCAACTCCAACAATAAAAAAAATTACATTTTTAGGCAATAGCTGAGTTACGAGTCGAAAAATGAGTTCTGATATGGTTCTGCTGAATAAGTTTTGGTTTCGTTCTGGTATGCAGTATAAAAACCGAATAATAAATTATGTAGAGAATAAATATTAATTTCGATTTAATATAGTATAGTTTTAATTTTGACCTGATCTCACCCTAATGGCATAGAAAAATAAATACAACATATAATTTGCTATGTAAATTAAATCAAGCTCTCAGAATTTTGGTCGTGTTTTTTTTTTAATTTATATTTATAATACAGTGCTGCCGGAAATTTTAGGACCAAACGTTGATTTTGAGCATATATTCTATTCCCAAGCCCATCACTTTTTTATAAGGAGAAGAGGAATGGTGACAACGGGTGCATATGTAATCTTTGTTTGTACTTAGTTATTTCATAATTTTTTTTTTATATCATGTACTATTTTTAATAAAAATAACCAAAAACGTAATGCAATTGTGTTCAAAATTATAGGACCAATTCTCGTTTATCTCTCTTTAAATGAGTACAGTTTTTCTCACGATAAAAATTTTTTTTTTGAAGAATAGTTTATACAGTTCAAGTGTTCGTCACTGTGTGATTCAAACTGTTGTTATTACATGCTGAATTTTTAATAAATAAACAAAAAAATTCAAAATCTTTCCTAAAATAATAAACGCATTGTTAAATTGTCCCAAAAATGGTAAAAAAAATCAGTTGACGAGTCGAAATTATGGCAGGTAGGGAAACTAATATTGAATTTTGATAGATTTAACTTATACATTTAAGTGATAATTCTATAGTATAGGTCATAGCACTACGTGACAAGTAGGGAAGAGAACATATGCCCAAAATCAACGTTTGGTTCTAAAATTTCCGACAGAACGGTATGTAATTTGTCTATATGCTATATATTTAATTGGGCTTTTATTTTAGGTCAATATTTTGTATGTTCCATTCTGATTTCATTCTATTGATATTAAATCTACATGTAAAACTCATAGAAAGTCGAAATGAAATTAAGATTGATCCTTCTGCCTACTAGTATGAGATAAAGGATGAAATCAGAATAAAAAGAATTGAATCAGTATTTAATAAGAATGAAATCAGGCTCGATCAGAATTATTCAATCGGGCGATTTCATTATATACATACATATAAATAATACTGAATTGAAAACTTCTTTAATGCTCAAGTGTGGTATTTCGCTTAATTTATAATCTTATTAAAAAAAATCTATGGATGTTATATTTTTAAATTTTATAGTACAGATTCCATTCTCTCAATTTTCTGGAATTTAAAAAATGTTCAACTTGAGTTTCTTTATTAAGTTATTCTTCAGAGCAATTACTCTTATTGAAATTATAAAGTTTAATTTAAAATAGTAGACGAAATTTTGGAAAACGAAGTTTAGCCCTTATTTTTGAATGTTTCGAAGATCATTTTTTATAAAGCTCAATTTTTAATGATATCGCTTTTAAAGAGCCTTTCAAGGTGTCAAAACTTACTATAATGCATATGATTTATGTAAAATTGTCGAGAACACGTTTTCGACTTTTTAAAATTTGGTTTGCACAACTTTTACTGCTTAGTAAATGTTTGCCAATGTGTAAAGCATATAAACTATTGGATTTAAAATTAAAATAAAATACTGAAAATATAATTTAAATTATGTAGTATACATGAAATACTGTTGTCTCAAAATGTTGGGTTTACATTCAGTTTGTGAATGGGGTTTTTATTACCTCTTCGATCTTCTGATCGAGCATACGAAAAAAATTCTGCTGACTACTGGATATCTCCCTGAAAGAGGGAGTTAAATAAGTAACCGTTTCGCAAAACCCCTATTTTAGGAAACTTACTGGCTCTGCAACAGGGAAAGATTTTTGGCGCGCAATAATGAAACCGATATTTCTCCGTTTGGCGGCTCCGGCGACCCCTTCCCGTCGGATGGGCTGTTCTCGTCATCGATCTTGTCCTTGTCCCTGTTGATGTCCTTCTCGCTCTCCTCGATGTGGCCCTCATCCTCATCAGCGTCGGCGTCTGTGTCAACTGCAAGAAATCAATGGGAAAATTGTTTTCATTCAATTTGAAAGCGTCGCCGTCGGGTCCTATTTACTTCAGGTCCTCACCGAAAAGGTGGAGGTTTTTATTGACTTATAGAGCAGGTCAGGTGTGCGTGTGGGTCGCGGGGAGGGAGGAAAGTACCCAGCAGAGACACTGAAACGGAGACCGGAGGTGTGGAGCCGAGTGAGATTGAGGCACGTGGCTATTTCTCACAGCGAGTTCCGGACCTGATTAATATTTATTTGCCAAGTGACTTACGATGCTGCCCCTGTCGATGAAGGAGATTTCCTGCTTAGATAAATCGTACGGCTTGAGCAGCCCTAGCAATTTGCTGCCTTTGTTTCCGCCCCGCTCGGCCAGAGAAGAAATCCTGCGGCCTTTGTCCAAGGCCAGCCCCGCCAGGTAGACCTGTTCCTGCACGAATCCTCTCCATTATTACATAATTAAGCAGACGATGGCCAGCGCCTTCGCATCTACTGGTGGTCAGCTAGTTCTCAGGTTGAATTAAATTTTCACCACTTCAATTTCATGCGGACACCTTCATATAATCTCCCAGTTAATAGAACATATTTTTTTCTGTATAAATTGCTTAAGTTGCCTCTTTGGAACTTATTGGCTGGGCGTACCATTGTTTGCCTTAATGGATTAAATGTAATTGAAATGGAAACGCGCAGACGCGGCGGTCCTTATTAGGTTTATTTTAATAACAACATCTTGGGCAAATTTTTTCTAAAAACTCCATTTTAAGCCTTAATTCTGTTCTGTTCTGTCCTTTTTTTCAGATACTTTGTAAAATCCAATAATATGTATAATAATTTACAAAATATCAAAACACTTCCACAAAATTCTAACCTGTATCTACCTACCTACACTATAAAAAGTTTTGGTATACCTAATTTTACCCTCCTTCTGGAAGGAAATTGAATACCTTTCATTTCACAATGGTGTCAAAGTATATTTAAAAAATCCATTTTCCTACCGTAAAAATATTTCTCGGAAAATTCAACGTGAAAGATGTAAAGGTACAAAATATGTATACATAAATGTACGTACATATGTGTTATTCATTTCTTTACATATGCCGGATGTCTATTTTTAGATACTTATATGTAATTATAGTGTTGGTTCCCTACCTCCCCTTAAAATGTATCCTCTTTCTCGAGAATCATCCTGTATACTAAAAACGAAAAAAGTTAAATTTTTTTATACATAGTAATGATAAACATTTTTCCTTGGAGTTTTATTGAAATTTTATAGGAGTCAAATTGAGGAAAAAAAATTCAAGGTCAAATTGTTTTTATTTTAAACATCCTTATTATTGACTCCAGAATTTAGATAAGAATATAAATGGTACTTTCTTTAACTCTAGACCAGAGTCAAGGATATGATCAAGTGCCCTACTACTTTTGTTTAAATCCTTTTTCTTCATTGTGATAGAAATGAGTTTACGCATGGAAAATGTATGAAAAAACATGTATGTATATCTATTGTTCGTTAATTATACATAAATATATTTTGCACATTTGCTTCGAGAAATGTTAAATCGTCGATAAATATTATGTTTATTCATGTAAGAAATCATATTTAGTTGTAAAAAAAAAGGTTTACGAACTAATCGTGTATACATACTTATCTATAGGAAAATAAGTTTAACTTAGAAAGGGTACATTCGTTTTTTTCCACTCAAATTTTTCCGTGGAAGGTAAACATTTACGGAAAATAATAATAATTTAGCTGAAATAAAAATAATGATAAACCCATTCTAAAATAAGAAATTTTATGTGAGTAAAAGAAAAGAATTCGCTCTTGTCACCTCCATCTTAAATTTTCCATTTAAGATGCTTTTAATCAGCGAAAAGAAAAAAAAACTGATAAAACCCTTGAAAACTTAGTGAGATAGAGAAGTATTTCTTCGAAATAGCGCTTACGGCATTTACTCGGAAAAGTCTCAGAAAATACTTGAAACAAAATACGAAATACATCTTCAGTCGCCTGCTTCGAAAGGAAGATGGTGGTGCACTTCTTCTGTGTCTCCGCCTTCCCCTCATATTTCTTTTCAAGTGTAGAAGAATTGCTACTCGAAACTTTTTGACAAAGATAAAAGTTTCGTTTTCAAATAAACTTTATCTGCCAATTTTCTTCCTGCGCCAACTCATCTTAAGATGTTGAGCCCATCTGGGATTTCTCGATTAAGTGTGCTCGGTCCGGCCTGGAACCGACAGAAACACCGGGGCTCTGGTAGTTTTGCGGCCCTTAGGGAAAACTATGAGCCACTTTAAGAGTTCTTTTAATTTAACCCTCCACAAGAACTGACAAAGCAGTTAGCATGGCAAGATCAGAAGTTTAAGTTTAAATTAAAACAATTTACAAATTTACAAAATTTCCCTACAAGGATTGTTCTCGGCAGGACAAGATTAGTTTTTAACTATAGACCTGAATCATTTCAGAACGGGATTCGGGAAAGTGGTGCAACTTAATTCTGAATATCTCTAATTTTATGTTCTTTCTTTTATATGAAAATAATAATAATAAATAATAATATGGAGGGTCTTTATTAAAGCAACAGAAGCTAAAAAAACAATTTTTAGAATTTTTGTCTGTCTGTATGTTTATACACGCATCATGCAAAAACTACTGCATGGAATTGAATGCAGTTTACACCGATGTATTGCTAGAGGTCTCACTTAAAATATAGGCTCCATTTTACCGCAGGAAAATATCTTATTCCGATTGTTTTAAATTTAATATTGCCCGGATCTCACGTTATTTAATGAACTTATCATTTTAAAGGTTTAATCAACCGATCTCAACTGATTACAACTAATCTATGTAGCCATAGAATCGAATAGAAGAGAATAGAATAGAAAGACACACAATTGATTCGAAAAACTTGGGCTGTTTGAGAGTTTTTCAAAAAGATATCGAAAAAGCGACGACGCCGACTACATATGTGGCATCGGAAACGATGGGCTAGAGATCGTTGTTTATGTTCGAGAGACCAAATGGAGGGAAAAAATTATGAAAATTTGGCAAAGGTGGAAAATGTGTTAATTTTATTTTTAGGCAACTGGTACAGTAGTTTTGGCGTGATGCGTACGAAGTCGCGGGCAAAAGCTAGTTTGTAATATAAATATCTAGTAAACGGTCTTTGCACCGCTTCAATTCTATTAATTTCAGATAACATTCATCGTATATGCATAATACTTAATTTTACCTCTCGAGGAGGATGAACAGGAGTTATTTCATTATTTTACTATTATATTTTTAGCTAATTTAATATGAACAATACTTGAACAACGTTCATCCTTTCATCTTAAAAAAACCTTTATTTTTTTTATATTAATGGGGTACATACATATATTCAAATTACGTGGTTATTCCTATCCCAATAAAAATTTCGAGCGGGGGTTAATATTACAATATTAAATAACAGAAAAGAGTACAGAGTACCTATACAAAAATTGTTCAACAGTATCAAGTCAAAGCGAGCTTAGGACGGAGTTAAGAACCATAAGTAGACACAAGTTCGGGTCTTTTGATTTTGCTAACATGAGGAGATTTAAGACGTAAAAAAAAGAAACATTATATAGGTAGCTACAAAACATTACGTCTTGCCATCCTTTTTACTTCATAGATAAAATGAACATTAAAGAGGTAGCGTGTAAATCTTCCTCCTGGTACTAAGCGTACTTGACTGCAATGCGGTATTAAATTCGCAATTTGATAAATTGCCCGACGAAGAAATTCGTACTAACACTGTGTGGAATTGAGTAAAAGTCTCGACCAGAATTGCCCCATTGTTTCACCCCATCTACAGTCGGACCTGGCTTGGGCCAGTCGTTGATTTGACTGCACTCGCCCTTCGTCCTGCAGAGGGTCCTAGCAGGAAATCATTGCAAATAGCCGCCTGTGCGAACGGGTGGTGAAATCGCACAAATGGTCGTTTGTATCAATTATCGCGGCTTGGTCGGGCGGGGCTCTGGGCATCGCCGCGGTATTAATTTCTTAGCGATCGAAGGCATTGCTGCCGCTTCGGTTGCCCCGTGTCGACACGATAAATTCTGCAGCACGTTCGCAACAGGCCGTGCGTGAGAAAGCAAATTGCGACGGGGCTGCGGCAATTAGAGGGATGTTTAGCTGCTCTGTTTGCAAAACCCCGGCTCCCCCCGCTCTGAATGTTGTTAACGACCGGAATGCCGCCTGCTCAGCACCCATCACGCCCATTTCCCCGAACGAGCGCCAAGTCATTGGAGCTTTTAATCCACCGACCGACCCTCGGCTGCTGGACAAAGGAGTTATGAAAAAGGAACGGCCCCTAGCCAAGACGGTGTCTGCTCGGCCTTCCACCAGCCCCCGTGGAGGATATCGTCTTCCATCCTCGGACCCTACCCCCATCATAATCAACATCGGACCAGTGATGGTAGCGAATCGCTGACATATCAAACCTTCGTTTTTCCACTCTGTCAGGTTTTCCTCGAGATGCTGGCGGAGCGGTTTCTAATTTCACTGCTTATATTTTATATTTCCCAATGTTTTTTTGGACGGTCGTCAAAGGACTCCCCGATTTGGAGGCTCATAAACGTTGGGATTAACGGAACATAAAAATAAAATTTCGCGCGAGTTTCACTCCTTTTTATGAAATTCGACCTCAGAAGCGTGTTTGTCCTTTTTTCCGAATTGTGGATAAAAATTACAATTATGTATATATACATATGTAGTACGATTGTGACTGCAAAATTGTATTTTTGGAATGTATGACCCTTTCGGAAAAAAGCCTATCTCATCAGTGAAAAGGGTGCATATAGCTTTCAACCACTCTAAAAGTAAATAAAGATTTTTTAGCCGAAAATTTTACTTTTTTTCCTTCAATTTTTATCCTTATTACAAATGTCATTCATGATTTGGGCAGTTCACAAAATTAAAAAAAAGAAGAAAAAAGAAGTTATTTTGATTTTTTTACGAAATTCTTTTTTCTCAATTTTCATTGTAATCCAAATATATTTTTTAATTTGTAATATTAATATATAATAATTAATATTAATAGTACATAGAAAGTATATATAAATCCACATTGGAAATTGATTTCACATCTGTGCAAAAACTAAAAAAACATGGTTTAATATTTCACATTTTTAAATGCTTTTTATTAAATGCTTTTCTTTTTACTTCACACTTTTGGGTCAAAACTTTGGACGTTAATTTGACTGCCTTTCCTTCAATGAAAATGAATGAAATTTTGCAGACATACGTATTTCCCGAGATAATTCACGAATATGCAATAATAATTCACGAATATGCGTTAGAAAAAATGTATATGGTATATAAAATTTGTTGAAATATATGACAAAATGAAAATGTTAATGATATTCATTTTTCTCATTTATACAGGCCAATAGAAAGTTTTCTAATGTAGATATTGTTCAGACTAAAAAGTAAAAAATAAAAAAAAATTGAAAAAAAAAATTTTTTAGGAAACGCTTTTCTTTACCTTATTGTGAATCAAATTAAACAAAAATCAACTAAAAAGTAAAAAAATAAAAAATAAAACAAACTTAAACAAACTTAAACAAAATTTAAAAAAAAACTGTTACAAACAAATTTTTAAAAAATCGAGAAAATCTCACAGATTCGTTAAAGAAAAGCGTGGGGCGCTCATTTCGTAATCATTGCGTTTTTTAACTGCAATGATTACGAAATGAGCGCCCCACGCTTTTCTTTAACGAATGTGTGAGATTTTCTCGATTTTTTTAAAATTTGTTTGTAACAGTTTTTTTTTAAATTTTGTTCAAGTTTGTTTAAGTTTGTTTTATTTTTTTACTTTTTAGTTGATTTTTGTTTAATTTGATTCACAATAAGGTAAAGAAAAGCGTTTCCTAAAAGATTTTTTTTTTCAATTTTTTTTTATTGTTATCTTTATTTGCTAAACTTTAAGAAAATTTATAAAAGCAATCAATCGTTAGTTTCATTCTGGGGAAATAAACCAATTTAATTACTACATACGATTTGCTGTTGTAAAAGAGTCATATAAATTAAAATGAGAATTTTGCGAATATCCTCATAGAAAGAAACTTTTCAAAAAGTTCAACAAATTAACCCAATTAGCCTCTATAGCTTGTTGGACTGCCATTCAAAAGTGCTGAGAGCTGAGTTCGACTGTGGTTCACGAAATGTTCTAAGGACGAATGGTTCTGTTCAGAGAAAGAGGAAAAAACTACAATAGAAGAAAAATACCATTGAATGTGAGTTCATGTTGGATGTTATAGTATAAATTTCGCTCTATATTCTTGAGAGCACAATAGATTGAAACCAACCATCATATTAATAAAAAATATAGAACATTTTTGAATCGTAAAAAAAATCATTATCGTTCACACCCATCGCAGAACTTTATTCAAGACAAGCCTTATCGGGTTTGTAATCTTTTCAACTCCTCGAAGGTCCAAATATACTTGCCTAGATATGATTTATCGCCTCAATCGTGCTTAAGGTCATTACGATAAACCTGATTCACCCCTAATTGCAGACATGTGCTCTAACCCAATTACTTGGTGCCCATATGGTTTCATATTCACCCGGCCACAAAAGAACCTTTCTATCTCCCACATCTGCAACTCGTCCGATACTTGCTTAGCTCAAGAAATCGATAAATGAATGGTGTTGCAATCAGTATAATCGCTTCATACGATACCAACTTTAAGAGTGACGGGATTGAATTAATCCCACCTCCGCAGAACAGCCATTTCGATGTCACACTTTGGTTCAGCTTCAGATATAAACTAAATAATTTCCTCGAGCATAATTGGTGTGCTTATGACACCCCCCGTATAAAAAACATTGATAGACGACGGAATAAACATTAGTGTCACGCCAAATTTGTAACATGGCGACACAAATAAACCCGAATTGAGTACTCGCCTATATTTAGACCGTTCGCCTGTTTATTTCGATTTATTTCACATTCCCTTTCTATCTTGATGACTAGGAGCGATTTGTTGCGCAACTGACGCCACTTTTTCTTAATTTGAAAAAATAATCCTTTAGGATATCAGCCTAGATTAAATATTCGTTTTCTACCTATTTGATATGAAGAAAACCAATTTAATTCTTTCGTTTTAGCCTACTGAACTGAATTTAAAATTTTACGTTTTTTATCTTTATTTTATGCGTGCGCTAACTTATAAATATCATTCTCGGATGAATGGAATTTTATTCTTCGTGTTTTTTGTGTAAATATAGGTACATGTTATTATTTATGCGCTTCCTTTAGATTGTGTGATTAAAAATTTTATTTCTTTATTTTATCGTCATCTGCGTGTTTTTAATTTTGGTTCATTCAAATTACTTTCACATGGAGATATGTATGTATCTATACACAGAAGGACAATTACTCAGCTCAGTTAGTTCACTTGTACTTAAAAAAAAAGAGTGATTTTAGACAATACATTCAATAATTCATTAAAAAAGTTATTTTTGAATCCTAAACGCTTTACTATCAATTCAAATACTTTTCTTAGTATAATTTCTACCAAAATAAAATTTATAATTTCTCTTTTCAAATTAAAAATAACTGTTTTAAATGTAATATATAAATATAAAAAACAAATAAAAATTTAGTAATGAAAAGTTTATTACAATTGTGTGATCTTTAATAAGGAACTGAAAAGGTCATTTAGATGAAACCAACGCATTTTTAAAAGATACACAATACATTTTTGTTAAAATCGAAAATAGTATTAATAATAAGTTGGGTATTGAATTTTTGTGTATTTTGGACAATTTTGTCCTTTTTCAGTCTTTCAAATTAAATTGTGGTTGATAGAGTGAAGAAATAAATAACTTTACGATAATAAGATACGAAACAGACCGGCTTCAGTTAGAATTCGAAGAATTTCAAATGTTGCTACATAGTTCAATATAATTTCCTTGCTAGCAAATGCTGAGGTCTTCTGGTACAACAAAGTTGCAAGAGTTGAGCGGATTTCCCTTATCGTCAAATATCTTTCGCAAAAGAAAAAATAATTGTTATGGTAAAAATACACATAAAAATGGTATTACTTTACAAACTTTGCAGCCTTGATATTTAATGTAGTTTTTGTGTTTGACATAGTAATAAATAGGTATTCGCGCTTAAGTAGGGAAATGAATCATTTTTTCTCGAATATTTTGTTCTCTCTATGTATTTCTTCGTTGCAAATTTCGTCTTAGATTAGACGGGCATTTTATAAAATGCAAAGTGGGCAAAGTACGAAATTTAAAAATATAAATTCTTTTATATCAAATCTCGACGTACTTAATAAACAGATAAAGATTTACATGAATCCGAAGGGAAGTTATCTGTAAACTTACTCAGATTTCATTTCTAGTACCTATAGGATTCAATTTGTTAAATTTGTCCTATAAGGGGTCGTTTGAAATCCTTGTAAGAATTGCGTCATGCACTGCCGTTAATAAATCATTCCTGCGGCACTCGTCGTTAAAAATAGCTGCTTCCCTTATCTTTTATTAATTTTGCTTTAATGAGAGCCTCGATGAGGCATTGTCGGTCTGCCTTGAATTGTTTTCTCCTGGCATTAATTGCGTAGAAGCCCCCCTCGAAAGATCTACCTATACTTAATACTTAATTTTCTGTCCTTTTGGAAAACACACGTTCCCGCGAAATTTTGTTATTTTCTGCGGCGGGGCTTGGTCGTGCGAGACGCAAAGTCCTCCGTGATGTGCGGTAATTGCGTTCGAGAGGTTGTCGAAATTATTTTGAGTTTGCCCTATTTAATTATAAACATGGGCTGCGTCGCTGTCTCCATGGCGGACAGCGATCGGGCTGTCGATACGACCTGATGATGCTTTTGTAAGTGGCTTTTTAATTGAATAAATTACGGCGGGTTTTCGCATGGGATTGAGTGGTTTGCTGGCGGTCGGCCCACTTATGAGGGCTGATGGATTCGTGCTTTTTGAGGACCGTTCCTTTACCACTGGCCCCAAATGAATACAACTTTTGATACGGAAACCTTTTTACAAATTAAATAGCATCCATACATCCATATATCTTGGAGTTGGTTTTGTAAGTACCCATAACTGCCATGTTTCACAATGAAAACCCATTTTTACGTAAATCGCCTCACGTCAATTTCACAGTCCCTTATATTGAATTCATTAATTTGTACAGCAGATTTAAAAGTATAGTAACTCCGAAAACTCTTATGTACTTATTTTTATGGAAATCTCACAATGGCAGTCCAGTCCGCCATTTTTAAAACTAGTCGTCCGACTCGACTATCGTCCATCAAAGCAAAGTTGAAAATTTGCAAACTTCTTTGAATAATTTTAATATTTCATTTATAAAGTGTTTACCATATTTATAAGTTAAGAAGTTTTCAAGGCCACCGATTTCAATACGATTTTCTTTAAATTTTAATTCAAAATTATGAGTACAACGTAGATAAGTTATTTATTTTTCACGGATTTTGATAAATCTTTGTAGGAGCGTTCATTTGGAATCAAAAGTAACAAAAATACTAAAAACAATTGGTCGGTCACTTGTACTTCTCGAGATATTTAATTCTGAAATTTCGAAAATTCACTTTTTTTTCGTATTCCCATACCCCAGTTTTTTTTTATTTTATTAAATACTTTAAATTAAGGAAATTGTCAACACTCCTGTAGAACTTTTTACAGGAGTCCGGTGGAATCGTTTCCAATTTAAGATTTTTTCATAACTTTCACCAAAAAGTTTGTGGAGCATGGAGAAATTGTGGCGGTAACCTATCACTTTTCACCTTAAACGAACTCTACAAAGTTTCATTAAACTCCGTGAGACCTTAAACTTAGTTTATGCCCAAACAATTAGGACGAAATGTTAATTTATACCCTTTAGTGCAACAGTTTCTTAAAAATAAAATCAATTTTTCTTAAATAAATTGTTTTAATGACTTAAAAATGTAATTAACGTAATTCAGATGTTTCAAATGAAATCCAATCACCAACTAATATCCTTTCTGATTCATATGTACAATGGGGTGGTGAATAGTCGTCATTTAACTAAAACTAGTGTACTCTTCTACTCTAGCCGAATAAAATGAGCCCAAATAAAATTCTCTATGTTTGATCTTCTTTTACTAGGTTCAGGTTGACCCCTTTACGTGTATAATTTTTTGCAGAAAAAGAATAAATAAGTGCAATATTTATTTAAAGTGCGGCCGTATTTTTGTGTAAATATGTTCACACTTATTTAAATGATTACACAACCGATGGCGCTTTTGCTCGTGGATCCCATCGTAATTTCCGTGGTGCTGCACTAAATTTCCTCCGGCTTTTCATCGAATTCGGCCAGAGCCGGTGCGTAAGCTGTAAAGCTGTCTTTAAATAAATAAACGTTCCGATTGCGATGGAAAAGAAAACAAGCGTGAGGATGAGCCTCGCTATTGAGCTTATTTACAGCAAATATGCACGGGGAAAATGAGACGTTACTGCGCGGCATGTTTAACGACCAAACGCTATGATTAATGGCCGTCGCTCGGACTAAAATCGAAACGGTTGGAGCTAACGAGGTCGCGGTGCCGTGGCGATGGCGCTGATAAGCCTCAATAAAACAACACCTGTTTGCGCTGCCGCCGTGCGTCGTCGGGACGCATAATTTGCGGGAGACGCTGGGACATATTCGCTTTCAATCAAAACGCGAAGGCCATCGCCAGTGACGCTTTTCGCGCTTGTCGTGCCAATAAACTCTGAGACAGCGACGCGACGTCAATAAAACGCGAATAAGGCGCTTTCCCGCGGCTTATGTTTATTGACGTGCTCGAGATGTTCGCGGCATTTCGTCAGTGTTAAAACCGCGAAATTCACGTCCAAGGCGAGACGGAGCCGCGATGTTTCGCTTGTGCATGTCGCCTTCCAAAATACACAAAATTGATGGACGACCTGACTCCCAAAAGCTGAGATGGGAAGTTTTCGGGAACGCTCAAGGCCACCGCTAATTGGGCCGTTTATTCACAAATCACAAGAAAATTCGACAAGGACGTAAAGCTGAGCCGTCAGGTGCTCTGTGGCTGCGTGACTTGCCATTTTGAGGGCGGTGCCGAAATAGTAACATTAGTCACATGAGGGCAATTTATTCTTGTCGAAGATCCCTAGAATTTTCAGTTCAAGACTGCATTTGAATTATTGCAATTTTCAATTCAAAACTGCATTTGCATCATTATGAAAGACTATAACTTTTGAACTATTAAAATATTATATTTCAATGATGATATGTAGCATATGTATATAAACATTATCTACATACATATGGTTAGAGCTGGAATCTGAGTTCATTTATGTATAATGGTTTTGTAGTCTACAGCTCAAGTTATTTTCCGTCTTTAATACTGAAAATTCTGCAAAAATCAGTATGTAAAAAAACCCATATTAAAATAAATTCAATCACGAAAAATTGAAAGGTTTTGCAAATTTTGTTGAAGTTATTTCTACTATCATTTTGATTTCTCCACCTCTATCTAAAGAAGAATGCCAATAAGAAATCATTTCTGAGGGTGGAAGCGAAATCTCTGAGAATATATCAGTTTATTAAGTCTTACAAATAAATCAAGTTTTCTTACAAAGATATGCCAAAAGCTGCAGGATTTCAAGAACCTAAAATGATACCTATATGTACATAAAATGAAATAAAATAAAAATGAAATAAGACCTGGCTTACATATGTATAACTACATATATGAAAAATTTAAAAACTTTGTTTTCGTGTTTACCTATTGCTGTTTTTACTTATTTATGATGACCTAAATTTAGTGTTGTCCACGACTTTTCATTATCACGTAACACTTTCAAAACATATGGAGGTTTTAAAAAAAAACGTAAAATTTTATTTTTGGCATTTTTGAAAATTGCTTAAAAATAATACAGTGGAAACAGGACTTGAAGCATATAAATAAATTAAAATTATTTTATAGCGCTTTTCTAGGAATTATATAGGGAAGAAGTTTATTCACTATACATAATATTGTATTAATTTATCGATTTATGGAAAAAGTGAGTTTCACGAAATATCAATAAGAATAAGTATTAAGAACCTCGTATTTTAATTTAATATTAAACTCTAAAGGTTCAAACTTTTACAAGCTTGATAATACATTATTTTGAAAGAGTTTTTGAAAATGGCTGAAATGAGATATTTTATAATTTTTAGGCCAACGATTCAATAACGAAACATAATGGGAAAGTTTCATTTACGAATTTATAACATCTGCGGAAAAGATTCTTTATAAATTTAGATAATTATAGTTGAAAAAACAAAACATAAATCATATTTACTGTAATTAGTTATACAATGAAAAAAAAAACAAAAAATAAACCTTAAAAGCCGGTCTTCACTTATTTTTTAGGAAAGTACACGATAAATTCTGCAACTCCAGGTGTTGGGGGAGCTTTAACTTAGGCACATAAGGTACATGGAATTTTTTTGTTCTAAAGAGTTTAAGCCATCAACTTTAAAATTTTCGGCGAAGACCAAATACGTACAACTTATAAACATCTACAAACGTGCATTCTGCATTTTACGTGTTAAAATCAAAAATATTTTCACATTAATACTTGCTCTGAAATATTAAATATGTACATACATATATTGTGTTTATAACATGTTCATGTAGCCCGGAACGGAAAATTCCAACACAGAAATATTTTTATCCAAAAATATAATAATAAATTTAGGTATTTCAAAGTTAGATACGAGATTCCAAAACAGCGAGGATATTCAAAACAACAACGCGGTAAACGGCTTTAAATCATTCAGAACTACCAAAGCGTCTCCTCATAACATTCGCAGCCAAGATTACTCACGATGAAGACTTCTCTCATAATAAATTAAGAAACGACCATGACCGCCATATTTATGCTAAAAATTATTCAATGAAATAAATAAGCAACAAATTTAATTTCGAGATAAATCTCTTAGAAAAAATTGGAATCAGCGGGGCAGAGAGCTTTCTATAAATAAAATTATTTGCCGCCAAGTCGTGTTAAGAAAACCGCCGAGGACCGAGAGGGGATTAATCGCGGATGAGTTCCAGTCCCCAGACCAGGCACCGTATTTTTTAATTACCGCGAGCACTCTCCGCCGATGTCGAAGGAAATTAAACAGGTGTCCCGCGAGCACATTTGCGCGGAGACAAAAATTTATCGCTAATTAAGTTCTAACCGCCGAAGACGTCGGGAAGATGCTTCCCGCTGATGACGTAGCTTAATGGCCAGAAAGACGGAAAATAATCTCGGCACATTCGCAAAACAGATGTCATCAGAATTTAAGAAAATGATCTACTCCGGCGGCGGCTCTTGAGTCCGTGCCAGGCTTTTATGATTTAATGCGGTGCGGGGGTGGTGCAAGTGCTCTGATAAGACGGCACTTTTCCGTGGGCGGCAAGCAGATTTGATTGCTGAGGTGGCGTACAGCGCCCGAGGTGATTTTACGAATGCTTAAACGATTTAAGTTTTTCCTCTTTACCTCAGGACTTCTACGGGCTATAAGAATTAATAGGCAATTTCGTCCCATTTTATTTTCATTATTCGTTTTTGTTCTCTTAAACCGAAAGTAATATGAGATTATAAAAGATCTTGGAAAATGGCTTTTTCTTTTCAATTATGTATGTATTTAAAAGTAAACTGTTCTAATTTACAAACAATTTACTATCATTTACCTAAATCTAATCAATTTAATCGATATTAGTGCACATAAAAAATATGTGTAATATTCCACAGTGTTTTTATGATATGTATGTATGTACGTACATATGTAGATACATACATATGTATGTACTCATTTCACAATTTTTCAGTTATTTGTAATGTTATGTACGGTACCTATGTGTTCGTCTATTCGTTGTTCGTTATTGTGAAAAGTTCATCAAAGTGGTAAAATTGTATTCTGAAAGTAGCATTTTAAAATATTGAAAAATTATCGATATACCTCGCTTTAAAATTGTATACAATTGCCAACGTTCATCATATCAAAATTACCAATCATTTCTCTTTTTACTGATGTCTAAATGTAAAAGTGCACTAAATAAGTATGGCGTTATTGAGTCATTCGGAAATTAAATTTAAAGCTATTTATGTTATTTATTATTATTTATTTTTGGGTTGAATTTAAATTTTCCTAATTAAAACAAGAGCTTTACAGGATTATAAATCAGAGTAAATATAATCCGTAACAGAGCATAAATCAGTGAAAATAAAGTACAGAGGAAGGTATGTATGTTTGGTTATATCTTTAAAGGCTTCAATTAAAAAATTTACATTTTTCTCAATACAAGATCTGTTAATTTATTGTATGTATGTATGTACATTTCCATGCACACTTTTTTTTTCACTGCTATAAATTACTTAATCCAATCGAGTAATTTTGTTTTGTTTCGTATATTATTTTTGAGATCAAGAAGGGATTTCAGATTAACGCTGTTTAAAATTCTATCTTTAGAAAATAGTATAGGTACCTACCTATTAAAGTAATTAATAGGAATTATGAAAATGTTTAATTAACTGTAATAATTCCCACTTCTCCACACAGGATTTCTGCAAAATTTATCTCCCTAACGTAGTACCTAATTGTTTTAACTTACTATATATTTTCGAACATAAGGATTCTGTGATTTGGTGTTCTTGGGTATAATTACGCAGGTCAACACTTCGGACGAATGACATAATGTATAATGTCTATGGTCTATGCATTTTTCATCAACTTAAAATGCGAAATGAGGAAAATAAAATCAACAAGGAGAAAATGCGTATTTTCACCATTTTTAAAACTGTATTAAAAAACTTCGGAGGAAGGAACTCCAGATCAAATTAAAATGATTTAGTTATAGGTAGTTATAAAATATGATCAATGTGCAGTTTTGTGGTATGCACTTATCTTATGAACATACTCCCAAACTGATTTGTTTGCAACAAAAGTAACTTAAAGGAATATATTATACCTAAACAGTTTTATCTTTTCTTTTTTTCTGTTAGTAATTATAATTACGACTTCAACATGGAGGCTCAAAAATTAATATTGTACCTTTAAGAAAATAGATATCATTGAGTTTTTAAAAATCAGCGACTCCAAAAACTCCTATACACCAAGTTTTATAATAAAAATGTTTATATACGATAAATGCATGCCAAGCTTTAAGCTTTAAATATTTCGTTTTCTGTGCTAAATGTTTTACCAGAAATTACCTTAAATGTTTGCCTTGTATGGAAAGAAATGTGGCCTATTCTTTGTTATTGAATATAAGCCTAAATTTTTGTAGGGTCTAAAAAATTGTGTTCTTGTTATTCATCAGTCCCCGTGGCGGAGACTATTCTTAAATTTCCTGCTCGAGGACGTTGCCCGATCGGATCAATAAGTGCGTGAAGGTTTCCTCATCGGAGTACGCTTCGGCTGCGAAAAGAAAATTCAATAAATTCTTAGCTTCATCCTTCGCAAACCGAAAGCTTGGGGCGATGCTCCTCGTAAATTTCTGTCATACGTTCGAGATCGAGAAACCCTTCCGCCTCCATCGGGGCGGGGAGCGCCTATAATGAGCTTGTTTCCTGCGTAAAGGGCGGATGAGAACACTGCTAAATTGAAGTCGTTCGTTCTGCTCGAACTTCAGCACCAGCACGTCTGGCACGCTCTGTAAATAAGAACTCACTTTGCGGTAGCTTCAAAATAAATTGCAAAATTTTGAGAATTTGCCAACTTTTCCTATTCAATGCCCGCAGATACAAGTGAACTCCATTTAAGTTCCGAAAGAGACTTAAAAGGTCGGATCCAGTACGAGACAATAGGATCCACTGCAGCCCTTAGTAATGCAATTTAAACTATTTATTATGTCTCGAAACGTGCGTTCCTGACGCAAACAAACACCAAAATTGGCAAAGTTGGCGGGTCTTACAAAGTTCCTGAACGAATGGTTAATTCGCGAGAGACGTCTTTATTCGAATTTCTAACTAAATTAACACACGAATTGGTGTGGCTTTAAAGTTGGCTGGGTTACTGGTGCGGAATCGCGAGCTGCGTTAATTTGATTTCATCAAAAGATGGGGGAATCCACAGAGGATGTGATTAGGGCTAAGGAGCCTCTGAGGGATTCTAACCTATTCCTTGGGACTTTCTTAATTTCATTACCAAGTTATGTGCTCATTAGGCGCACAAATTTTAATTTAGACCTTTTTCCGTAATTAAAAGAGAGAGTAATTAGGTAAACACGCAGTGACAATTTTTTGAACTTTTCTCATTCTGGTAAGAAGTAAAATTGACATTCGTCCTCTTTGATGTGTAATTTAATCAAAAGTATTGGTCTTCTTTAAAAAATTATGATTGTATTTATTTTTGAGTGAGTGAGGAACTCTCAAGACTTTGGCTATATCATTCATTTTTATTGTAATGCAAATGACATGAATGCTAGCATTCACGTTTTAAAATATGTAATCTTTTTCTTAATTATTATGCATTTCAAAGTAATGGAAAACTATTTTATTGAGTATTTTCATATTATTTAATTTCTTCTCTGTGTATTTAAAAATTTAGTAAAGCCGGCAGCTCGAGTAAATTAGAATCATGGCTTTTTTTAAGGTATACTTTTACTGTCCGCGAAAAATATTCAAAAATATTTTAGTTTGTACCTTGCTGTATAAGCATAATTTCAACGTAAGTCGAATGTCAACATTGTAACTTTTACTAAAAGATGTATAGCCAATTTTGACTAAAAATAAAAATAATCCTTACGCTCTACTACTTACTTGCATACTTTTAAAGAAAACAAAAATCAGCATTTAAATACAGTGAGCGAGATCAGCTGATTTGAGTTAACGATGCAAAATCCATAAAAGATTTCTATATAGGTACATATAGGTATTGTTGAGAAAAAAAAATTAATTAGCCGAATAAATTGCCAATTAGTTTAATAAACAAGGAATATAAGTTAAAAGACAAGCATACGCGATTAATCATTTAGGAACCAAGTCTCGACTGTGTAACTACTGATTTCAAATTCTGTGTATGCATAAATCGTTTCTAATTTGGGGCGAAGATATCGCTGAGTGGTAGTTTACAGTCCATAACTCTCTTCGTAATACCCGTGACCACCTCTTAAATATCCATGGCGTTTAGAGCGCACTCTGCTGACCTCTGTGTTTACAAAGAGGATGCTTCAACTACGTTCCCGCAGCGAGAAGCAACTATTTCATCTCGTGTATGCATTTAAGGAAGCCCCATAACTCAAGTCAGACCGTAAACTACTTGCCGTTCCCCATGAAGCGAATATTATTACGTCAGGCGAATTGATCCAAAATAAATACCTCTGGCCCGATAGCCGACGTCTATAAATTTGCTCATGCAAGAAGATGGACGTAATAAATTATGCAAAACAATTCCAAAAGGAGCAAGCAATTCTGGTGGAACAGTGGTCCCTCATATTTCATACCTGACCCAGTTACCCTGAGCAGCAAGAAGAGCAAGAAGGTGGAGGCCACCACACTCAGATGTATGTATGCAAAAGGTTCAAAGATTACGAAACTTGTGATAGAGGCGAGAATTCAGCTCTTGCAGAACTACATAGTCTTAGTGAGTTCTTGTCTGCTTGTGAAAACTTTGTTTCACCCAAGAGTAGTTTAGTCGGTATAGGATTTTCCTTCCTTATCCTCCTCCTCTAACAGGATCCATCCTTGTCATAAGATAATTCAAAAGACATTGTATTTTTCCAAGGAAAATGCAAAACACATCTGCCCTGTGTAACGTGATCGAGAAAAGGACTAGTCCTTGTTAAACAAAGAGTTTCATTCTTGGATGAACACAAAGCAGATATTTTCTCGCAATAAAATCCCTAATAATTCGCTTAATGATATTACTATCGGGTAAATGTCCTGCAAAGAAGTGCCCGAGGACACCCGGTGCGACAAGACCAAGACTAAAAACGTACTGGGAGGAGATTGAGAACTAAGAATGAGTTTGTTTAACAGTAGAGAAAGGTAAAATTATTTTTACCACATATTACATGTTAACGTATGTACCTTTTAATAGGGTAAATCTAAATGTCCAATATATCTAATTAACGTATTTTCCTTTGTGAAGTGCCATTCTTATACCGAATTAATGTATATCTTCGTTAGAGTTAATCGTGGGCTCGTCGTATCGGAAAGATATAGAAGAAGTCTTCAAGGATTGGCTGTTTGTTAAATAGCTTAGGAGCTTCATATGCAATTGTCTTCATATTTTTAATGGTTAAAGTCTAAGAGATCTGTTGCGCATTTTATTTTATTTTTATATTACCAAAGGACAAAGAGAAATATTTCAAATTAGCGTTATTTTAAGTGTGTACATATGTACATATAAAGTTAACTAATCTCAAAGCTCTTTAACCTGAACTTGTTTTTTTGTTATAGAGATAAAAAGAAATTTTGATATATTTAATATAATTGTTATCATGCATAATTTAGAGGAAATTATTGATAGGTGTCATAGCAATAAATACAAATACACATACATACATATGTTAAGTTCCTAATTGGCATTAAAACTTCTTCGTCAATTCAGTAAAAAAATTATGACAAACCTCAAAAATGGCAACTGTCGAAATTGTTTAAGATGTGAAATGTTTTTCACTGATAATTGAAAATGTGAACTTATTTAGTTTCATGGTAGTCTTAAGATTATACCAATATCCTATACGTACAGCTACAGGTAACTAATGTTTACCCCTGTCCTGTAGGGATTTACTGTAAGAATTATTGTGTAATGAATGATCTCTATCATGTAAATCTCTATTGGAAAATAAATAACTAAATAAATCAAAATCAGTACTAAATACAGTAGTAAAAAGTAGTAGCTACTGGCTAGGCAATTAAAGGATTAAGTTCTAATTATATGCATTCATGTCTTTTAAATTTTAATACTATACATTGTTAAACCTTCGCATTAAAACTTTAAACCTACAATCACATTAAGGTTGCTAAGAAACGACTAAATGACTGCTATGTCTACATTATTCGTTGAAATTTCCTACAACTACATATACCTTTTTATTAAACGATAAAATTTTCACCGCATTTGAACATCTTCCAAGATCGAGAATGACGGACTGCAGTACTCCCCTGACTGGAATTGAATTTTAAAAATTTCCCTTAATCGATTTTTCTCATTTATTCATGAAATCTGCATGTCCTTAAATCATTACTAGTCGACTTGTGAAATATTCGATTTTATGGCTTCAGCCCTCCTTCTGCTGCGGGTTGGGGTGCCCTGGGCCAGTGCCAGCCTCAGGGCTCGAGCGGAATTATGATGATAATTTACTAAAGCCCGACCGACTGTCGGAAGTTTTTCTGGCGTCCCTGCCGCGGAGTGCCTACAAGTCGCGAATTTTTCACCTTAACAGCGTAATTCCGAGCTGGTTTTTATTGCTGTAATAATCCACTTTTTATCGACATGCCTGAGAACGTCTTCGCCAAGCCACTCGGAGCCAGTCAGCAGCATCCCTCCCAGTACCAGTTTAAATTTCCCCCAATTTCAAACTGTGGGGTGCGGCAGCTATTTGGGATTGTTGGAAGTTGTCATTTATCCCCTCCCCTCGTGCATACACCCCTCAAGAAGACGAATGAAAAATTGAATCGAATTTGAATATGGCTAAGTGTGGGAGGTACCGGGTGTTCCTATGTTTCTGCGGATTTTGAGCTGATCTTGCGGTAAAATTGTGCTAAATCGTAACAAGAACGTGACGAAGAAAATCATACGTTCCTGGTTCAATTACGGGGGAGAGCCGATTGAAATTTGGGGCAGATTAGACTTTTCAGAAAATATGGGAGAAAATTTTGTTTTACCTGCAACGAAGAGTGGCTACAACTCTAATAATAATTGATTGAAATCTTATTCGAAAAGTTAAGGATACCAAGATTAGATTCTCTTTAACTTTGGCCGCAAAGTTCCTAATTACATTATCTTCTCGACAGGTACGACTTGTAAGCGATACTTCGGGCTTGAAATATGTATGAAGACGACCCTTTAAGACATGCTACGACAATTGGAGTGCCAACATGCATATATAGTTAAATTTATGTATATGTGTACGTACATATCTGATTTTAAGATGAAAAAAGGATACACGCAAACGGAAATGAAAAGAAATTCTGGAAATGGACTCTATTTTCACAAAAGAGATGTTAAAAAAAATCTACAAACGGACATATTTAGCGGACATAAATATATGTATACAAATGAAAACCCGAGACGAAAAATGTAAGTTTGAGTTTGAGTTTAATTTCGAATTTGAGCTTGAGCTTGGGTTTGAGTTGGACTTTATATTTATGGAAATGCCTATGTCTACGCCTATTTTTATATCCACATTATTGTTTATCACATTTTACAATATTCATTACTATGTTCTAAACCTTCCTGATATCAAAACAAACATAGCCTGTAAATTTGAGCTCAGTAGTTTCTGAGTCTATTAAGATTTATGTTATGTCTTTGGTTTTTAGGAGTCTATAAAATTTGTGTCCTTGATTTTGAGATTTCTATCAACAATAAATAAGTTTAGTTATGTATCATTATAAGTCAAAATGTTTGATTTTCTTTGATATACATCACATTCTTATTATCGATTTTATCGTGTTAGTATACTCTTGGCGTAAAAAAACAAAAAAAAGACAAAAATCTCATTTTATAAAAAGCAAATAGCGCAATACTTGGAAAAAATATTATAAAATTGATTAAAGTTAAAACACTTGATTTTGTTAATAAGTGATTTACCGTTACTTTTTGTTATGTTTGTAAAGCATGATATGTATCTAAGAAACATGAATTTTTACGGTTAATGTTTTTAATTAAACAAGGTCTTAACCGCACGATATTTTGATTTATAATTATAATTTATACTTTTGCAACATTTCTGTCTCCTCCATGTAGCTATGTAGTTTAATTTATTCCTTGCTGTAAAGAAGCGCATTCCCTTGTTTAACCATTTGCTCTTATTCTGGTCGGGGCTTAGCAGTTCTACGAGATTTTCTGCAAATGTCTGATCATCCTTTTGCTGCATTCGTGATTTGGTGCTGGTTTGGTCTTCTTGCAACTAGCTGCCGATGTGTGCGTGGATGGGATTGGGAGCAGGGTACAGGGTACAGGGTGGTTATTTACATTTCATTAAGCCCAAATGAATATTCAGGACGAGTGCAACAGGCGCCTTTTGTACTGTTCGCTCAGCTCCAACCAGACAACTTCAGGCCGTTCATTTGCATTTATATCTCTTAGGACCTAGACTTTAAGTCTTTATCAAAGTTGTCTTCACTAAATTGTCCACCACGGCTGCTCTGACCAAACGGGGAAAAATTCAGTCGTTTATATACTTACTAAGAATTATAGGCTTTTTGCGAGTGGATGTAATTGATATCAACTGGCTTTCGATTTGTAAATTGATTTCGAACGGAATCACTTCACATTTCTTCTGTGGAAACCTTTTAAAATCACTTGCTTTTACCTACATATTTACAAGGTGCTCAAAATATGAAAATAGAAGGAGGTAGGTTTTCTTTCCGCAAATAAGATGAATATCGCTTAAAAATAGAATAGAATATATGTAGAATATGGCATGAAAATAGAAAGGTAATTTGCATATCAGTGAGGACTAAATTCAGTTTCATGATCAATAGAAGCACATTTTTCTGGTTATGTATTGTCTATTGTCTATTCTATAGTCATACAAATAAAATTCATTAATAAATATTATATACTTTTTTAATAATTAAAGAATTACCATAACAAAAGTGTGGCCTTTAAAACAGGCAGCCTCTCCTGATATTTTAATATTTTTTAATAAATTTTAGTAACTTTAGTTCGAGCCATAAGAATTCTTTATAGATTTTAAAATAGCCTTAGTTTTTTTTTCAAATAAATAAACACCAAAGTAATCCTATTCAGACGTGCAGAAGTAGAAATATTTCAAGTCGACCAATCGAGAAGCATAACTTCCATCCTATTATATTTTTTGTAATGAAAATTATGTAAAATAACCCTAGGAACCTTCTTTATAAAGCAAAATACCTAAAAACTTCTTATTTTCTACCTTCCTAAATAATAATGCCCCTTTAATATTTTTATAGAGAAAAGTGCATAGTCCTGTAGACATTGTATTATTTCTTTTGTAAAAATTAGTATATTCAATATTGATTACTTTCTATCTGAATATAGCCGAATTAACTACCTATTAGATGCAATGTGTTAAGGGTGTAGGTACCATGATATTAATGAATGGTCAAATAAATCAAGTATCAGTCAGAATATATTTTTATGAACCATTAAAATTGGAAAAGTCTATTCATGTGCATTATGAAGATTATGATACCCTTTTGGCGAGTATAGAAGCCAGTCTTCCGTTTCATAGCCAAAATTTTAAATTGCCAGGTGAGTCTGGGATTAAGAGAAGCTCTTAACGAGGCTGAGTCCTTGGCAGGATCTGAAAACATCCAGCTGCTCATCCCATTAGCGTTAGCGCTCCAGCCACTTATAAAGAGACTGAAAAGAGGGCCGACACGGAGGATTGGCACCATCGTGCGAATCCGCCGCTGTGCTCGGTATAATGACGCTTTAAAGCCCCGTGCACAAGCAGCACACAGTGAATTTCTGAAAAAGACAGGATGTCACTGAACTATGCTATCAAGGAAGTCGCAGTAAACCCTAACGACACTCGCCTTTATGGCAGCCACTGTAACTAGTGCAAATCGTGAGTGGAAATTTCGTGTTTACCCGGAATGAATGGTCACAGTGTGTGCACAGGAATGGAGATGAGCCCTTATCCTGCAGAACTAATAGCAGCGGGGGTGCTCCGCACCTCTGCGGTTATTTTAAGCCCTCGCCCAGCTACGTCACATTCGTTCCCAGGGCGAACCCGCCGAACTCCTCAAGAAAGGAAAACACTCGGGGGCGAACGGTGGCACTGAACTTAACCAGACATTGAAAATTGAAACAGAGGGAATTACTGATGAGCAGCATTATCTCACTACAGGAGCCCTTCTTATCTTTTAGAACTCAAAACGAGATATATTCGACTCATATTTGCTATTTCCTCCAGCACGAGAACATGCGCGCTCCTGATAATCCGCAAAATTGTTATTTCGACTTAAGCGGATTAAATGCTGCATTTTTAACAGATTAATTCGCAAACATTTCTCATGCCCTGCACTTACTGCTATTCTAGAAATTAGTCGAACTCATGCAATTTTGATACCTTGCTTTTCGTTGGCGGAACAACTTCGGTCCTGTATGGAGCTTATGTGTGGCATAATTTACACATTTTCAAGATAAATCTTTGGTTTTCACTGCTCTCAGTAGCATCATAGAGAAATAATACATGTAATGTATGTATTATTTCTCTATGGTAGCATGCAAATGACATTGAAGTGTCATTGTTTATCTCATTTTTATCGAGCTTTTATATGGAAAAGCCTTTAGATGTTGAAAGAAACCAAAACCTCGAAATTTACTAGTCAATTGTTTTTAGGTGTAATGAAAAATGTATGTATGTACATATGTACATATATGTATTTTGAATAAATTCATTTTGAAATTCACAATATCCTTGCGTATCTAAATATACTATACAATGCTGATGAAGTCTTAAATATAATAACATACATACGCAGGGGGTATACCACTACTTAATTTCAGTCAGTAGATTAGTCGCAAAACTAAGCGTAAGTAGTTTATCATTATGATCATTCATTTAGAAACTGTTAATCACAATTTCAACAACGTTCTAAGATTGGCAAATTTATCTTGACCTGAATCATACAAAAGTTTTAAACATTTTCAGCCGTATTCATAAAAATATCTTAAAATTGGTTTTAAGCATTCATTACTTAAATCCCTCTTTAAGACTAATGGGCGTTTTAAATGCATTATTCATAATTTCGCTGTAAACCCTTTGCAACTAAAATAGGATTAAAGTAGGTAACGATATTGGATGTTTATGAATAACATTTTAAGCATTTTCATTGTAAAGCCTTTATAAGTCCCTTTTAAGTTTTTATGAATACGGCTGTTTATGTTCACATTTAAATAGAACTATTACAATAAAGCTTTGCTATGTTGTGGCTTTTATACATGTAATAATTTGGAAAAGTCAAGTTATTGATTTGCGAAATAATAAAAAAGTTTAAGAGCTTTATACCAAGCTTGTGAAGACTAATCCATTAAATGCCAGAAAAAGTTCTGAATTTTCGAGGAATTATTTATACACTTCCCGGAAAAGCTATCAACCTTTTAGTATAAATATATCTATGTATAAGATAAAATCGAAATTTCTTAGGGTTGTTTCAATTTATATTGTTTTGAACAAATTATGAACGAAAGAGTTTAGCTCGGTACTTTTTGTTATATATACATATGTATGTATAATATTGTTTAGCTTGAGGTGTTTCATTAGAAACCTTTTAAAGTAGATAAATATGTATGTAAATATGTCCCAAATACTTTTTTAAGTATCATGTTGGTAAACAAACTCTCAGTGAACACTTCGTAGCCCACAAACTTATCGCGTGAGGATAAAAACACTTCGTAACATGATATTCATTTTTTAATTACAATCATCTAGGGCCATTTTGTGAATTATCATTAATTAAATTGCCCATTAAATGGGGCTGAATATTGTGGGTGTCAGATGTGGGGTATGAGCTATAATCATAGTCCAACCTTTTATACTACAGGTGTATATCGTTTGATTCGATGTTAGTAGCCGTGCACGGCAACCATATGAAAAAATGAGATACATTTGTAACGCGAACAATAAGCATTTCGCAAGGGAATTACTGTTGAAAGGCCTGTGCTATTATGTATTAAAAAAGAAGGAACAACAAAAAATTCGTTTTTATTTCGAATGGGATCAACACGCTACAGGTGAGTTTACGGGGCATGAATGTTTAAATTCGCTACAAAAATTGAATATAAATATTTCAGTGGAGCGTGGAGCACGTTAAAGCCCATATTCGGTCTCAATACACGTGACTCTGAATGAGGTAAATATAAATATGAAAAATTGAAGATTTGGACGCTTCATAAGCCCACCCTTTGTGCGCTGAAAAACATGTAAATGTATCCCTGAAAAAGTTATAATGCTCTTTGGCAAGAGTCGTCCTTATTCGTCCCAGTTTACCTCGTTTTTGTGTCCCAAAAAAAAAAAGAAAAAAAGCAATGTTTGAATTGTGAATAAGTTTTGCCAGAAACCAAATTTGGGTGGACCTACCTATTTACTCTGTTTAGGTCGAAACTGCCACCGCAAAAATTTCAATTGCCAGAAAACTTTTAATTCTCTTCCCTCTCCCTGTCATTGATTTTTACAACATGGGAAAAGTTTTCGACTTTTATGAAATTGAGCCCATCGATCAATGCTCTCCAAAAGTCCTCATAAATTCATTCACAAGCGCCGAACATTCATTCAACTTAGCAGCATCAATCTGGCTTTGTTGATTGACGTGAATAGCTTTAATGGGGTTCGTTTTGATCCGCGACCCACTTTTTTTCTAATGCAAAATCCGTGCTGAGCAAAATACAGGTGATTAGGAACGGGAGATACCGCAAGATATCCAACTCCCAATTTGTGTGCCACTGTTATTGGAAATAAAAGGTCAATTAAAATCGGTGTTGATGGATATTTTAAACATTTTAAATTTTGGGAGACATTTTACAAGATTGATGAAGAGCGTAAAAGAATTTTTTTTCCATTAAGAGTTTATTGTAAGTGCTACATACATGTGTATGAGACTACTAACTAGAATCTTAAGTTAACTAATATCTGGTTCAAGGTAATGTTAACCTTGACTTAAATAGAGCTAAGGTTAGCCTAGTTTGAAACGGACTTACTGTTGTAAATTCATGAAAGTCTATTTTTATAAGACTCTAAAAAAGTTTATCTCAACTACATATGTATGTTAACTATCTTTAAGTCTTTTCTATTTTACTAATATCTACATAATAATAATGTTGCTTCATTCGAGTACATAGTCCTGTCCTGGCCTACGAGCACTGCATCGGGGTTTTTATTAAAAGTCTAACTATATTTGAACGTTGAAAAAAATGGTTTTTTGTATCACCTATAAATAAATCATCTATTTCTTAGTTCTTAATTAATCAGTTTATTAATTGATATTTCTGTTTTCGAAAATCATTATATTACTGCGTATTCATTCGCATATGTATGGACATTTATTTTATAATGTAAGTGCATGTAGACACTTTTGAGAGTTACCTTTTGTAAATTGTGTTTATTTATAAACCTGATACGAAAAACTTGATATGGCAATCAGTATAGAATTATTAAAACCACACTCTTATTTGATCAAGTCGAATTTCGTGTTCACACTTCCATTATGGAGGTATAGTACTGCTTATTGCTTATTACTTTGTCTATTTGTTACCAGTAAAGACCAATGTTGAACCGCAATATGTGTCCTTTCCACATTCCGACAGAAGGAATATGGGAATGAAGTATTGGGGTCACCATACGACACGAGAACTAGTAACTCCCCATTGCGACGTCTACACCGAAGGTGGTTTCTGCCCGCTCGACAGGAAATATTACTCCAATAATAGGCAATCCCAGCCGCTTGGGGAAATGCTCTGGATGTCGGGTTGGCAAGCACCTCTCCCAAAATATGTATTCTATGGCTGTATCCACGTGGTTCGTGGGTGCTTGGGAGGTGCCAACCCTTCTGCGGTTCCTGGACCTAATTTTGCAAACGTTCTGCACGGATAAACAGCCTATGCTTGTACCATACAAAATTATGCGGGACAATGTGCGCGCCCGGGGAGCTCTGGTCATTACATCTTCGCAGAGCTTTGATGGTTTGCATATGGACGACGCGTGAAGAGCCAAAATACCTATTTGTTTAGGTTTCGTGCAAATTTTAACATTGTGCGGTATTTTCAGCAATTGAATATTTTTAGATCGCCAAAATTGGAGGGAGATGCCATTTTGGCAGCGGATACTGCCTTTAGGATGTGTTATATTATGTTCCATGTTTCATGTCGACATATTTTTATTGTTTTTAATATCCTTGTTATTTTAAGAATCAAACCATAAAGTTCTCGATTCTCGTAGAAGCATATCAATTTTATGAATGTTTATTTTATAATAATTGAAAGCTTTTTAAACATTTTTCGCTTTTATATCGGCCAACTAGCTACGATAACAAATTAAATAAAATTCATATTTTATGTTAAATACTTTGATCTTAGGTCAAACGTTTTCCTTTTCAATAATGTTAGAAAGTATTTATATTTACCTGGCTGTAGAACGTTACGTTTTCGTCAAACGGCTCAACTGATTTAGATTTCGTCTTGATGCCGCACTAAGTATATAAAATTCAAAATGACGAATTTAGTCAACCTTTTCAAATTTAGTGTGTAAAACCCATTGTGTGGGATATCAAATTAGAAGTATTTAAGGAATGATTCCAAAAGTATGACGTGGTGTAGCATAAAAGGCTAAGGTGCTCATAATAATAAAGTACTTCGACCCTTGAAATAAATATACAGTGAATTAGAATAATTAGATACGATTTATTTATAGAATTATTATTTTGATACCGTGACGACAGTAGACAAGCAACTATCGAGTGAAAAAAGCCACCTTATCGCCTTGTATCAAAAGAGTTTAGATTGTTACCAACAACATTAATAAATACAAGGTCTTGTTTACTGTACAGAGATCAGAATTCCTTTCGATTTGATTACAATTGTATGAATTTTGGTCTGGATAGTCGAGAATGTTAATTCAATCTTAGATTTGTTATTCTTTAAAATCAAAATCAGATTTAAAGTAAGCTCATTGTTAGTATAACATTATTCATTTTACAATCTACTATAAAATAATGTTTACCTTAGTAATTTTTATTACAGACAAGTTAAATATAAAAACTATCCTAGTAATATTAATTATATAAATGAATTTTTGATTTTAATGAATTCCAATACTAAATTTTATATAAATATGATAAAATACATTAAATATTTAATTTTGTCTGTTTTACTAAAAGAAATAAGATAATAAAAATAAATAATGATTACATATGTGTACATATATACAAAGTACGATCTAGTTAAAAAAATCAATCGTAGATTTTCTAAAATGTGACTTTTGCGACCAGCGAAATTGATTTTACTAATCCATTTTACAGTGTTTGCTACCGAGATAAAAAGTTCGATGAAACCATAAAATAGCTTGGGCCCTTGGGGTTTAAAAGGGATTACTCAGCCTGGTCTGTAAAGTAAATTCATGTCTAATATCCTTAAAAAAATCCCCAAAGACAGCTCATTTTCAGAGCACTACCGCAAGGATTAAGTCCTTAAATGAACAACAGCCTTCCAGCTCTAAACTATTCCTTCAGAGAAAATTACCGTAAATTCACTTCTCCAAATGCCAATCCAGCTTTTCAAAATGCAGACTCATTTCTTCAGGGTAAATTACTGTAAGTCCACTTCTGGAAATGCCAATCTAACTTTAATTTTATCCTCAGTTGAGCTATGAGGACTGCATCTTGCACCCACTTCCATTGTTCTCGGAGTTGAACCCCATTGTAATTTTAATTTGCATCCCTCAATGGAACAACTTTGGAAATGATCCTTCCACGATCCGCTCCCCGGGACTCCCGAGCTTAAAGTATAGTTCAGCTCAGAGCAGGTTAGGACAAAAAGTAGGGCATGGCTTTTGTGCCCATTATATCCCAAAGAAAATGGTCCAAGACAATGTTCGCTGAACGACATTGAAAGTACCTCCGAGCGGGTACGAATCTCATAATTTTTCATGTGGGTTAGCGTCATGCGAGCCAGTTCTGGTCCACAAACCCCTCGTTCGCTGGGTTAATGCAATTTCCTTAAATAAAAGGTTTTGTGGGTGCCATAGCAAGAAAATTTCTGCGAGTGCCCCAGTTCCATTTTTACTACAAGAAAGGTATCATGCCGCAACTTGGGTGCAAATGATCCGATACGAAATGACCGAGTTTCACACTTACTTTTCCATCTTTAATTATAACCGCATGGATTTGCTATTTCTGTCTCTCCCAAAAAGAACATATTAAAAAAATAGTTAAAAGCAAATTGGACTGTTTGTAAAGTCAGAGTAGTGAAAATTTGGGAAAAAAATAAATACGTTTGTATTGCATGTACGTACACTCTGGAATCAAATTTTTACTCAACTTAAAAAAGATGAGGTATGGTTTTTTGTGGTTGTAATGATTATTCGGCGCCATATAGAGACGTAAATCAAAATGAAAATGAGAAATGTTCTACGATTTCAATACTAATAAGTAAGAGTTTACAAGATTATTTCTTAAAATAAAATATTAATTGCTACAACAAAGTGGTTATGTTTCAAGATTATGCGTCTATAAAAAATATATATTCATTTTGAACAACAGCTAAATTAATAAAATTCGTTAAATATCGCAGAAAAATAGGAATCAAAATAATAGTACGTATATATTATAGAATGACGTTAACAGAGTATCATTTTGGATCTAAAATATTGAATTTTTAAAACTCTACGCCGAATGAATATGATATCAGCGACTACTCAAGCTTTTCAGCTCTTTATAAGAATTTAGTAAAATTTGGTATTAAAATATATACCAATACAAAAATAAATCTGTTAATGCTGAAAATTGAACAGATACATATGTATTGACGAAGGATGGTTAATTCAATAACTCTAGTTACGTCAATAATCACTGCGAAGGGTCCTTAGGTGCTAAAATGACAATAAAAAGAATCGAAAGTATTTTGGGCCCTTTTCGAATTTCAAATATTGTGCAGGTAAATCCCCGCCCTTTCCAGTGAGATGAAAATAAAAATTGTCCTCTCTCAGCAAAGGCAGCTAAGAAAGTTTCGCGATAAACTCCAATAATATCTAAAAAGGATCTTCGTGCGGCAGTGAAAAAACGGGTAATAAACAACAAGACTTTCCGCAAGATTTTGTTGATTACTGGCTTTTCCACTGGCCCATTATATCCCCGTCCACCTTTTTCGTCCGGGAAACACCTGAGCTAAGACGATTCGTGAGCAGATGAAAAACGAAAAGGGTCTTTAACATAAATCCACCGGAGATTAGGGTTTCCAATAAGAAGCGAAAGGGTAAGATATTTAGGATGAAGTGGCCTCACGATGGGCCAACGTGCTGCAGCTTAATGAGTCCAGATTATCGCTAAGTAAACGTTCGTTCAGTTCCCCCCTTGGGTTCGGGCATCGGCCAGGAGATGGGCGCTACAGGAGACTGATTAGGACGACCTTTCGCCAGAGGGCGGTCTTTGCCAATACTGAATTACGGCAAATTGAATTACCAGAATAATTAAGCACCCGCCTGACCTGCCCTCGTTGGCTCTACATTTTCGCTAAAAGAAGTAAAGGTTCTTACTGTGACCGCTCTTCTTTCCGTTCGCCTTACTCTTCGACTTCCGGGGGTAAAGATGTATTTTGCTTTGTCCACAGCCCATTTTGTTAGCAGCTCCTTGGCGCAGCGACGAGCTCCTACTCCTAGAAAAGATCTACCTGTAGAACTCGTGCGGGTTGTCTTCAATTCGCGTACAATTTATCACTTTAGTTTCGCGACCTGCATTTTATTGCAGTTTTTTTGACGAACTACTGTCGTGATGTATACTCATCATCAGAAAATATTTCACCAACATGTCTAGACCTGGGCGATGCCGATCAAATCCAGTCAGATGCTCAGCCTTTTATTTGATTATATGATTTTCTTTTTACTAAAAGAACTATTTTTTTGGCACTTGCAAATTAATTGGCACTGTAAATCAATTCATTTTTTGTAAAAAAAACGTCGCTGTTTGTAACTCGTGATGCTGCCTTCGACCTGTAAAAAAAAGAAAACTCTTGTTAGGATATTTATCTAACATTTAGATCTATATAAGTATTATATATTAATGAGTGCTATGAAAATATTTATCATTGATACACATTACATATTTCGAAAAATGACCTGTAAGACAAAGAATTTTCTATAATCTGGAAATTAAATTCAGTATCACAATGAAAATTTTCTGGTTTTTTAAGAAATCTTTGAATAATATCAAATGTTAGTACATTTTTACTAAGTATATATCAATAATAACAAGATTTAAAATGAAAGCAGAAGGGGTTTTTGAAATCGTAAAGAATGATACTTCATGATACTCCACTTATAAGAGGTCATAATTTTTATTCGTTTTGGAAAATGCAATGTTTTTACCCTTTTTGTAATTTCGAGAATATTTTATATATGTATGTAAAAACATATTACGTTGACCGGACACAAATTTATAAAGTTGAAAGTTGTAACGTTTCTTATACAGAAGCGTTGAGCAGATATTCTCTAATTTTTAATTTTTAGGCAATTTGTTCTAAAGTCACATTTTTAGAATTTCAAAATACTTTTGTGTCAATTTATGTATGGGTTACTTCACGGTATACCGTGGGTTGCTTGAAATACATATTTATTTAGTTCCAATATAAAAATGTCGGTATTTGTATAAAAACTTGGCATTTTAACTTTGAAGGTCCGTCGCATGATGTTACAGATGGTTTTTAAAATCTTCCTTCACATAGACTCCATAATTCAATATTTGAAGTAAATCTGCTTCATTTTTGGGTTCTAAATTAACCAAATTAGGACTAGACTAGAGTGGTGAAGCTTGACATATTTTCTTTCCCGTACGATTATGACTTTTTATTATTTAATTCCAATATTTCTGTATAACTTATTTTATTGAAATGTATTTTTGTAAGTAGATAAAAGTTTAATTTAATAAAATATTTGCAATTTTAGAAGATCACTTGACTGCATACTAAAAGAAAAGCAATCCTTTTCGTCAGCCTAATATTCGATACCCAAAAAAATGAGGGCGAAATACATATATCTTTTGTTCTGTCTTCTAGAGTCGGTGAGAAAATCTACGACACATACATACATATATAAAATCAATACCCGAATTACATACATATTATAAATATTAAATAAACTTGACACCTTACAATCAATAGTCAATTTAATTTTAAACCAGCCTTAAGATGTTATATGTACATATATAAAATAGTTGAGAGAAATAGAGGCACTTTATTAAACTTACTTTGTTATACTATGTTAGAGTAACGGGCTCCAGTATTTTAAAATTGTTTAATCTTTTATTGCAAACGTTTTAGAATCATATCATATAAACGGCTTTAAGAGATACAAATTATTATGCTGCATGGAAAACACAATGCCCTTCTACAAGAACCACAGGGGTAATTATATTGGGCTCAGACAAACAATATCAGAAATTATGAATGCCACTATCCTGCACCAGCTCAACAGGCTTTGTTTCAGCATTACTTCCAGAGAAATGATGGAGCTAATTAGCACTAGCTTCTCAATGCATTACAATTTCGCCCGAAGCAGATAATAGTTTGCTTGTAGTACCTACACAAACAAATGAGGAAAACTTTATCTACGTACATTTGCAACATTGTAACATTTCCTTGAGATATGCTCCACGTTTTGCACTGTTGAATTTAATTTTGAATTCATACTTAAGATGATCTTTCATTTATGAGAAGAGGGCAAAGCTGCTTAAATATCACTATGAATCCAAACCGAATAAATCCTTTTATCATGAGAGAACACATGGCAAGATAAACTTCTATGCGTTAAATGGTCATTTTGGTCTCAACCGATTTATGGTTCAGTAGTTACATATAATGTGTATAATTTGGTAGGTTGATAAAGAGATGCCACTCACAAACAAGGTTCATGTTTTTGGTCTAGTTAGTTAGTTCAAAGAGACGAGAAATAGCTTGGCTATTTAGTGACCTCCAAGTAAGCTTTCTGGTGACTCTGTGAAGAAACGGTGGCAAGTGTACTTTGCTGATTTAATTAAGGTTATATATACCTTAATGAACAATGACCGGTGAAGGGTCCTGGAATTATGCATAAGCAGCTCTGATTTATTGAGAGAGTATGTTTTAGCCATTTTACTAACTGGCCGCAATTTCATGCCCCACCTACATGAAATTTATTTTACGTCAGTGTTTTAATAAATTGAAGATACTCTCAGACAATATTTAAAACAACAAAGAAGGTTTGATTTGATATACATACATATGTCTCTGGCAGTGGCTGCTCGTGGAAATTAACTGTTAACTATTGCAAAAAACGAAAAGTAATTTAACGAACTTATTCAGTTTTCCGGTCTACCCAAGAGGTACCACATTCAGATCTTTAACCGAATTTAGTTTATTCGTGGAATATTTTTTGAAAAGTTACCCAATGACACCAAGATCTTTGCCCGCAATCATGTAGCAAATTGAAAAATATGTTTCAGATAAAAGTTTCCCATTTTTTACCGCACCATCCAGATTTGCAATTAAAAATAGAGGTTCTCATTTGAATTTGTAAAGTTAAGGTAACTTTAAGTTTGGTGTATCATTGAATAGCTTTTTTTAAATATTTAACATGTATTTTTTTTTGTTTTTTAATCCGATACATATTTGAACTTTCCGGGACCTTTTATCCACACGGCATGTACTGCGGAAACGGGCGAATTATTTCCCGAACCGTGAATTTGTGCTATGAGTTCAAATCTTATTCGATTCAAATGCCCGTTCTCCAATTGCGAACCGACCAACTACGACCCACCGAACGAAAAAGCTCAACCCCGTGTAAAGTATAAGCCCTTGCCTGTAGTTGTGCCCTGCCAGCTGCGAAAACACAATCGGGCAAATGTTAAATGTGGAAGTTTTTACCACTTTTTAAGCGGACAAACTTATCAATTTAACTTTTAATATTCTCCGGAAACTACCGCGCACATTTTTATAAGTGCTCCGTGTTATAATTAGTGCACTGATGTTTTGATAACCGGCGGAAAAGCTGCGGCGACGTCACTATTCTGGTACAATATCGTTGCGGAATGGGGGACTATTACTTTTGGTTAAACGCACACATGTAAAAAGTTAGCTCGGTTGACCAAAACACAAGCGAGAGAGAAGATGACTCTAATAAGAAAATGGAAAGCGATGGCGCGATGTTATTTGGTTCGTAGTTGGTCGGTTCGCAATTGGAGAACGGGCATAACCTTCGGGCACAGACAAATAATTGTCTGTGCTAGCAGGGCTAATTTGTTTGAGCCCACTTGGATTGCTAATCGGCCGATGAAAAGTGAGACCATTTTGAGTGGAGATGCAAACCTTGCTTAGGAAGCAAGTGTGATAAAAAAAACCATTAAATTATTTGCGATGCATGTTAATTAAGAAAATACATAAATATAAATTGTCATAAAACAGCTCCTTTCCTTTTGCCCTACATTTTGACCATTTATTAAAAATACTTCCGACATTGAGCAGCTACTTTAGGGCCTTTCGGTACGCACGTTCTCAGTGAGACAACTGAGACGAAATATGAGCAACTTTCTCAGTTTGCTCAGTTTGGTTAAACAGCTGATTTTGACACCGCAGAGGTTGTTGATTAAAAAGTGAAAAATGGATAACGAAAAAGCACGCGCAATTGTTTTATTAAGTTCAGGCTGCTCAACAACTGTCATAACATATAACTGAGACAAGTGAAACACAAAAATTCTATCTCACAAGTCTCAGTTGCCCAAAGGCTGCGTCCGTTTTTGTTGCTCAATGTGAAAGTGAGACGGTTACAAGAACACGCCGTCTCAGTGAGCCAACTGAGAATATCTCAGTTGTCTCACTGAGAACATGCGTACCGAAAGGCCCTTTTGTCTAACATATGCATTTGCCTCGGTACCAGATGGGGAAAAGAGATAGCTAATCATATGTCAAAAAGTGGTTTCAATTTTGACACTGATATATAGATACTGGACTGCTGGTCCCGTACAAAAACTCATTTTAAAAGTGGGATCAAATTTGGGGCGAAATCTAACTATCTCGCTCTTTCTTCATTCCCCCATGCAAATGCATATGTTAGACAAAGTAGAACATGTTTTTTTATATCTGACTCTTCTTTCTTCCGGCCCCGGGCTGCTCGGTGTCGCAAGTATTTTTAATAAATACTCAAAATGTAGGGCAAAATGAAAGGAGCTGTTTTGTGACAACTTATATTTATTTATTTTCTTCATTTTAATATAATATTGCAAAGAATTTAATGTGTTTTTATCACAAAGGCTTGCATCTCCACTCCACACAAGGGTTTGCATCTCCACTCAAAGTTGTCTCACTTTTCATCCGCCGACTAGCAGTCCAGTATCTATAGGGCCTTTCGGTACGCACGTTCTCAGTGAGACAACTGAGATATTCTCAGTTGGCTCACTGAGACGGCGTGTTCTTGTAACCGTCTCACTTTCACATTGAGCAACAAAAACGGACGCAGCCTTTGGGCAACTGAGACCTGTGAGATAGAATTTTTGTGTTTCACTTGTCTCAGTTATATGTTATGACAGTTGTTGAGCAGCCTGAACTTAATAAAACAATTGCGCGTACTTTTTCGTTATCCATTTTTCACTTTTTAATCAACAACCTCTGCGGTGTCAAAATCAGCTGTTTAACCAAACTGAGACAACCTCGGAGGAATGAACGAACATGGAGTGGAAACGAGCCGAAAAAAGTGAAGCCATTTCAAAGATGTGTGAGTAGAAACACTCACACATAGACATCACTCAGTACAGGCGTAAAATTTTTGCTGGCACTCCGGAGGGGCCAACTTTTGCAGGCGATTTAATTTGTTGTTGCCACCTGTTCTGCATGTGGACATCGCTCGGGGACCTAAAACGCAATAAAAAGAAAGTATTAATCATTTTCACAATTTTTTTCAAATGAAATCACTAAGTTTACTTTTCTTAAATACCTACTTGTGAAAAGAAATCCCCAGAGTTCCTGTAAATCTCCGCATTTTTGCAGCCAGGCACAAAACATTTTTTAGGCATTTTTTATATAAAATAACCCACAATAGATGTAATTATCACGTTTCACAAATTAAAACTTAAAAATTACACCTTGTGACCCACTTTTAATGAAAATAAAACACAAAACAAGCACAAAATTACCTCTTAGCTCGCTTGCTCACTACACTTGACAAACCGAAGTTTCCCACTCGTTCATCATTTGACAATCAAAAACCATTTATGACAATCAAAAACCAGACTTTTTGGCTTCACTCACGTACAGGGATTTTACACGGTTCTTCCACTCCATGTTCGTTCGTTCCTCCAAGGAGACAACTGAGAAAGTTGCTCATATTTCGTCTCAGTTGTCTCACTGAGAACGTGCGTACCGAAAGGCCCTTATATGTCAGTGAATTTTGAGCAATTTTGTGGTGCAATTTTGTTTTAGATTAGCAGTCCAGTTTTATATGTCAGTGTCTTTAGCCCTTCTTGATGTAGCTGCATGGAACATACGGTAGTAATTTCATGAACATTGAAATAGTAACAAAAAGCTTATTTTAAAGAAACTACGAACGAATGTTTCATTGTTAATTCGCCATCTTTTAACCCCGGAATGTAGTTAAATTATTAGTTAGTTAATTAGTTGTTCTGCTGCTTGCCGCAAAATAAGAAGAAGAAAACATCGAGAGAACTGTCAGGAGAGTTGCGTACAAGCGTCTCTTTTATAGTTTTTGCTAAGAAAATACGCTAAAAGATGGTTGACAATAAAGAAGTACAACTTACAGAACATGAGGCAGAACTGTATGATAGACAGATTCGCCTATGGGGTCTGGAGTCTCAAAAAAGGTAATTATATTTTTCATTTGGTAACTATTCAATTGTTTGTTAGGTTAGGAGCTACAAATGGCGTTCTTTTATTTATTCGAATTTGAAACAAAACTTTTAAATTTATAGGCTACGAACTGCAAAAGTTTTACTTTGTGGTCTAAGTGGTATCGGGGCGGAGATAGCTAAAAATGTAATTCTGGCAGGAGTAAAATCAGTTGTTTTCCTGGATCACAGAGAAGCGAAAAAGGAAGACAACTGCTCCCAATTTTTCATTCCCGTAACAGCTATAGGCGAAAATAGGGCTGAGGCATCTTTGCAGCGGGCACGCGCCCTTAACCCCATGGTTGAAGTTACAGCTGATAAAGAGAAGCTCGAAACGAAAACTGAAGAATTTTTCAAAAAATTCGACGTTGTGGTCGTAACTGGAGCCCCAACAGCAGAGCTCGTCAGAATTGATAAAATTTGTCGCGACAATAAACTGAAATTCTTTGCCTGTGATGTCTGGGGAACGTTTGGGTACAGCTTCCAAGATTTACTTGAGCATGAGTTCGTGGAGTAAGTGGGATTTTCCTTTACTTATACAGTGCTGTCTAATATTATAGGACCAAGCTTTAATTTTGCATATATGGTCTATTCCCAAGCCCATAACTTGTTGGTAAGGAGAAGAGGGATGGTGACAACTGGTATATATGAAATCGTTGTGTATCCTTTATTATTTCATAAATTTTTTTTTAAAATTCATGTACTAATTTTAACAAAAATCGTAAAAAACCCAATACAATAGTGTTTAAAATTATAGGACCACTTAATAGGATGTCTTTGGCCTTTATATACAGGGGGTTTGGCTAAGGTCTGAACAGGGGTATGCCAATCGATTCTAAATGGTCTCCTGATCAACGTTTCTTCGGACACCCCACCCCCTTAAAATCGGTACTTCCCCCCCAAAATCGCGATTGAAAATTTGGAGGGGGTCAACCTAGAAAATGCTTCATAAGTTCTTTCAGAGATATCCTAGAATACTGGTTGATAATGCATTAGAAAGCTGAGCCTTCACGCTTTCCAACGATACCACCCGCGACCCAATCAGTACACAAACAAGCGGGGGAGACCCCGTCAAATTTCGAAAATGGCAATTTCAAAGCCCAAAATTTGACCTTGACCCTTCATTCTGTCGATTATTTATATGGGAAGATCGAAACTTTTCTTGAGAAAAAGCTTCCCTGTCATATGGCCTTTCTCAAGAAAAAAACCGTACTGGAATCCGACGTCGCGTTCCGAAGTTATTCGTGTTACAATAATTGATAGAACAACAAAACCCACTATCCGCAATGAAGTCCAATTGGAAAGTGTCACGTCGAGCATCTGCTCCGTAGGGCTGAACCATCGAACACGAATAACTTTGGAACGCGACGTCGGATTCCAGTACAGTTTTTTGCTTGAGAAAGGCCATATGACAGGGAAGCTTTTTCTCAAGAAAAGTTTCGATCTTCCCATATAAATAATCGACAGAATGAAGGGTCAAGGTCAAATTTTGGGCTTTGAAATTGCCATTTTCGAAATTTGACGGGGTCTCCCCCGCTTGTTTGTGTACTGATTGGGTCGCGGGTGGTATCGTTGGAAAGCGTGAAGGCTCAGCTTTCTAATGCATTATCAACCAGTATTCTAGGATATCTCTGAAAGAACTTATGAAGCATTTTCTAGGTTGACCCCCTCCAAATTTTCAATCGCGATTTTGGGGGGGAAGGACCGATTTTAAGGGTGTGGGGTGTCCGAAGAAACGTTGATCAGGAGACCATTTAGAATCGATTGGCATACCCCTGTTCAGACCTTAGCAAAACACCCTGTATATAAAGGCCAAAGACATGATATTAAGTGGTCCTATAATTTTAAACACTATTGTATTGAGCTTTTTACGATTTTTGTTAAAATTAGTACATGAATTTTAAAAAAAATTTATGAAATAATAAAGGATACACAACGATTTCATATATACCAGTTGTCACCATCCCTCTTCTCCTTACCAACAAGTTATGGGCTTGGGAATAGACCATAAATGCAAAATTAAAGCTTGGTCCTATAATTTTAGACAGCACTGTATTTTGATTTTTACTCTTAATTTAATTTTCCAGAGATGTGATGAAGCACAAAATTATCGAGAAGAAGGATAACGCTGTAAAGACGGAGCTGGTTGCTTCGACTAAAAAGAATAGCATGACATTCCCACCTTTCCAGACTGTGTTAGATTTCGATTTGAATGCCCCGGCCTACGTTAGGAAGATGAAAAAATGTGGGCCAGCGTTCTTGATTTTGCGGGTTCTACAAACATTCAGGGACAAATATGATCGAGATCCCAATCCCGCCACCCGCGAAGATGATTTGAAAAAAATTTATGAGATCCGGGATGAATTTGCATCGGAACAACTGGTGAGGAATGAAGCATTTTGTCACGTATTTGCTCAGATTTTGCCAGCTGATGCGATTGTTGGAGGTCAGTTGGCCCAAGAAGTAATCAAAGCCGTTTCTCAAAAAGATGCACCGTTCCGTAATGTATTCCTGTTCGATCCAGAAACCTGTTGTGGTTTTATCGAGGATATCGGCCAGGATTAAATATTGAAGCTTTTATATTTTTGCTCTTATGAAGTAATTAAAAATTAATTTCTATTAAAACGGGAGTTTTAACTTTAACCCAGCTATTATATTTATGTACAACTGTGAATATTTTTAAGATCACTTCAGTTTATCGGGAACTTTGAGTTTTCCGAATCTTGCCTTTTTCAAGTTGGACAGGGGAGAAAAGAAAATCACAGGAAAAGGAAACATTGAGATTTAAATTTAGCCTTGAATTGATTTTCCTCCTCTGTCGAACCTTGAGAAAGTATGCTTCAGAAAATTAAAAGTATAACTTAATTTTAAGGTTTTAGAATTTCCTGCAGGTTTTTTTGGAGAATCGAATTTTCTGTTATTTTACCTCACGACACGACTTTGTGTCGTAACTCTAATAATTAAAAAGTTATGAACTTATTATTTATTAAAAAAAAACCAAATTTGCAAAGTGTTAAGCTGTTTATTTCGGACTAACACCAGAGTACAAAATGAGTAAAGCAGAAAAAAGTTATTTTGTGAGTGGCTTCAAGAAAAAAAGCTGCCACTACTCTATACTAATTACTGGTTTATTCATTCGCTTTTAAATAATTTTTCTTCTAAATAGTCCCATGCTAGAAGTGGGTGTCATAGTTACATAATTCCTCACATTGCGTCTCAATACATTGAGTCTTTTAGATACAGTAGTAATTTTTGTTATAATGAGAATCAGAAAATTTCGAATAGCTTTAAAACCCTTGAACATTTTATTTTAATCCATTCGGTATGTTTGTTCACGCAACATTTCCACGTTCTACTGGTTATTTCATTAGCAGTCTTTACGATGTGTCGAGAACGCGGAAATCGAAAACTTCGAAAAGGTTGGGATTGTGATTGTTAACCTTTTTCTGTCTCTCTCAAAATCATCAAAATTGATGTCGAAGAAGAAAAAGAAGAAGTTGAACACCATATACGTAAAAACGTAATTTTTGCTTGATAAGCCATTTTTTTTTATTCCTTTGACCTTTTATTTTTTTTAACTTAATTTCTTTAACCTTTATTTTAAAATAACAGATCAATCAACTGAAGGCAAAATGATTTTTATGATTTAAATTTATTACTCCTTTTTATCTATTGTACATATATGGACTGCGTACTTATTTCAACTTAATTGGTTTAAAGAGAAAACTATTACAAAGTATATTTTGTATGTACATAGGACAAACTAGAGCAGAAACATTTTCCGATACATTTTTAACGTATGGAATCCTAAATAGTCAGCAAAGAAACGCTTGTTAGATATTGTAGACCAGAAAAATTCCTTTGATGGTTTATCTTTGTTATTATTCTTACTTACTTACTGAATGTATTTAGTTCGAGCATCCTTACTGCTGGTAAAAGTTCAGTAAAAAATTGCAGGAATGCAGCTTTAAATCCCGTGAGAGAACATAAAAGTTAAATTGTGAGGAAAGAATCTCCAAAGGCCACAGCCTTTTTTTGTAAAAAATAAAATCAACTTCACGAAAAGATTTCCGTTGACATTCCTTGTTTCATTGTTTTTTTCTTAAAGTTAACAGAAAACTTTTAATTAAATTTAAAGTCCCAACAGTTCAATTTCATATCCCTGTAAGCTCATTTCGTTGTATTTTCATAGCAACCTTTGGGAGGATACCAAAGTAACATTCAGCAATTAGAGTACCCCGGATACAAAAGAAGACTTGCGCTCACATACAAAGATTTTGTTCCTGTAGAATTTAAGAATTTACCAAAAATATTATACTGTCCTCAGAATAAGAATTTTGTGGCCGGCATACTCCAAAATAGCTTTGAATATTTAAATCCCTCCAGTGTCAACCCGACGGAATTTGCTGCTCCTGCACGAATAGAATAATGTCAGAGCGACGTCCTTGGACGAAAATTGTACTTGTGGTGGAAGATAAAAGGAGCATTCTCTGTCAATCCCGGCGACATGTAAGATAGTAATGTCCAGGACTTATTGCATTAGGGGCATGATTCGGAACGAGGGTATTTCCCATTTTGAGGAGCACAAACGACGACCAGCCCCAGGAAATGGCTTGCCATATTCATTAAGAAAATATTTATCAGCCGCTCGGCAAATGAATCAGATAAAATCACAAAGTGCCCTGATAGAGCTAGTATCTATTTTTCCCTGTGTCACATTAGCTATGAAAAGGGCTCCCGCAGAGCTCCCTTTGATCCCCGCGCCCCGCTGCAAGGGCAGAGTAGACAAGGACACCCCGAGGGCGGTGTCGAATGCCTTCCAAGAAAATAGGCTCTGACCAAAATCCACTCGATTTGGTCGTCTGTCGAGGGAGATAACGCGGGGGCGAGAGCGGCGGAGGGATGATGGTCTTCTTCGATATTTACAAGTCATTTGCTTCATGTTTGATGTTTTTTTATAGTTGTGTTTGCTCACTGCTGCGAACAATTCCATCGAAACGGCCGCTGTTTATGTGACGCTCCAAGGACTTGTTTTGATTTATGCTGAAAAGCGTCGGGTCCGGGAATCGGGATGCCTGCAGGCGACGACGCATTTTGCCCGGATTTTATGGGGAAGAATCTTTTAATTGCCGAAGTTGTTAGATATTTATACCATAAAATGTAAAATCTGGGGATTTCCTTAAGGACCCCGTCTGTGTCCCTGCCGCCCTTGGTGTTCTGGCGATGTCCTTTGGTCACATTAATAACACTTGATGCGCTCTCCCTATTTTTCGGTTTTGATGGTTCCTTTTTTTTTTGGTAATAAAAAATAAATTATTACAACTTTGTATAGCAGCTTCTGCATAATTTACTTCAGATTTAAAAAAAAAAGAAACACAAAGCAGAAGTCTACACTCCCAAATTGTTTCTCACTAGAATACAATGAAACTCAATTAGAGTTTCCTAGATATATACATATGTACATAAATATATGCAGTTCAAAATATATTGAAAAGCGAATCACTAGAATTCGAATTATGTTTTGCAATTTTAGTTTAGTTCATTGATTTTTTAGGAAATATAAGTTTGTAGAAAGACATGGAAACTTTACTGCTTGTACCAGTAAAGTTTATTTGAAATCTAGGACAATTATCTGAAGCATCTTAAAATTTAAATTTTACTTGGGAAACTATGAAAGTTTTGCTAGACATGTACTTACATACATTATATTATCGTACAACCTGTAATTAAAGCTGTAATGCAGTAATTTTAAGGTGGATGCTGAAAATTTAATAAATTTAAGGCAGTATTCAGTAGCGTTTACATGACCACATTAACCGAACTAACGTATGGCTGTGGCTCTTAATAAACAATACGTGAGATATTAGTTCGAAGTTAGTATTAGTAGTTTAGTTATCATTGTTCAGCCTCCTATCAAATTTTACTATATTGAGATGTCCTTTTTGAAAACTGAAAAGTATTTCAACTGTATTTTTTAGTATGTAAGACAGTTTGTACTTTGTAGAATAAAAAAGTACATATTTTTAATTAAAAATGTTGTTTTAATATATTTTGCCATTTTAATAATTTAATACATTCTGGAAAGCCTTTTTAATATTGTTGTTAAATATCGAAGGGTCGCATGATTTCGGAATTTTTTGTATTATTATAGTATAAGATTACAACTAAATAGTGCAAAAGTGCAGAAGCAAAATGCAAACTTTAAGGACAAAAGTGAACAAAGTAATAAAGAAAATTTTGCAAACTAATATAAAGATAGTAAGTTACCGTAATTAATATTTGTTGCGACTTCTCTTCTAATTTAGGTAATTGTTGCCTAAATAAATGAAACATCAGTTCTATAAAAGTTTTTAAATTACATGCAGGAAAACAACAAACAGAAAATCTAAGTCGGCAACGAGCACGAAGAGAAAACTTCGCTCTCAAAGCGCACATGTTATATTAAGGACAAAACTTTCTAAAGACGGGAAATCAGTGTTCCTTGCTGTAGATACTCCCGTTTGAGTATCCCGGAGAATCCGGCACCGTTGGCAAATTTCTCCGGGGAATCACACTGAAGGAAGTGAAAATTATTTGAGTCCGGGCGTGTTAAAATCTTCAAACAAACAACTTTTGCTGAGTTACCCTGTTTTCACACTTTATAGTCCCGGACTTAGCTTCTGTTTCTGGCAAGTATTTGTTACAAATGGGATTTCTTAGTTTTACCATCCAGATTCAGAGTAAATTTTACTCCCTCTGCCCATGGCTGAATTCGAGCAAAGTGGGTCAAAACTTGGAATGCGCTCACATCCGAAGGTTGGTCAAAAGTTTAAAAGTAAAAAGAGCCCTCCACTTGTAATTCTACCCCGTTGGCAAGGGTTAAAAGTAGCGTCGTAATTTTGAAATGTTCAAAATTGAAGCTAGCTCTCGCCAATTATTGCCCTTTGCGGCAAATTATTCCTAAAGGGGGAAATGCTGGCAGATGCAACAGATCTGGAGACAAAGTTAGTCTCACTGTGAACATACTGTCGCCGTAAAATAAGGCGGAATTGAGGCTCGGGGGAACATAAAGCGGGAACGCAAAAGGCACGACAGGAGTCAGACGTATGTAATCTTCCTGGAAAGCTCGATCAAGTTAGCTGTGCCGTCACTGCAGAAAGTCGCACAAGATATGCATAAGGCAGCGTCCCCAAGAAGGGCGCCACCGCATAAAATACAAAAACCTTCCCTCCAGAACCCTAATCCCGGACTAGAGCTACTTATTCCAGTGGTGCTCCCAAGTCCCACCATTCTCCCGGGGTGCTTCATATATTCGTGGTGGTGTTTAAAGTTGCATTGCAGCCTTTTGCATGCCTCACCGGCACTACACCATCGGGGGTGGTTCAGGTTTATGCACGCCTTTCAGGGTTCGTTGCACTTTAAAGCGAAATGTACTCAATCTTGAGCACGAAATTGTAATTCGGGAAATTCTCTTAATAAAAATTAGGCGAACCTGAAAAATTTTGTCGACATGATTTACTTGGTAGCGCCTTTAAATCCCGCGCTCTGTACCTTCTGGATTTTACCCAACATTTTCCATTAAGCCCTTTATCGGATTAATGTCAGGTGCAGTTCTTTTTTTTTCGTTTTTTACTTGTTAAGACACTTTGAGGTCAGTTGTGGCTTTCTATACGTTTATGAACCTATTTCGTTGCATTTTCCAGAAGGTATAATAATGGTATTTAAAAGTATAGAATATTGTAAATTCATATTTCTCAGAAAAAAATTTCGGACAACGTTTTCCGGATTGTTGTTTTTGTTTGCTTCGTAAATGCTTTAATACACCAGAGGCCAGAGGGAGAAGAAAGGGTTTCAAAAAATATTATTATACCAGTTCCGGTTTTACACTTTATTTGACCAAGAATTCAAACAAAATTATGTGTATATATGTATTTCAAAATGTGTATGTTAATTATGGTAAAAATATGCCTATAATAGTCGGCAGAGTTTCATCTCAAACTCAATACAACTCCCGTCTTAATGGTGGTAACAAATTCTAAAGATTCTACCTAAATTATAATCTATCAATATTAAACTTTCGGTGATGTGCTACATTACATACACAAGAAGTTTCAAATGAACTAAAAATAACCTAAATAATTAAAAATCTTAGCTTGCACCTAAGGGTCAGATTGACGTCAGCTTCGTAACTTCCACTTGAGTATAGGACATTCAGTTTTTTACCATTTTCCATTTGTTTTCCTTATCTTAATATTGGATATTTTTTAAATTTCATTTTATATTTACATATACATATATACCAAGTAGAGCACTGAAAAATTATCGTAAATTTTTTTTGAAATCAAAAAAATCATTAGCTGGCTTACAGCAAACAGTGCCAGCTATGAAATTCTGCAAAGGTGTGCCAGCTAAAGGTTAAAAATATGTACATTCGAATTAAATAAATAATTTTGCACAATAATGTTTCGAAGACAACTAACCAAAAACGTCCATATTAAAAGGATTTTCATAAATATGGAAAATACAGTAATTAAACATTTAGCATTCGATGTACGGCAAAGTGTCAAGAAAGCAAAAAATTTTTTCCAATTCCAGTATTGATTTATGATATCAGTATTCAATAGGGTATTCGTATTGGTATTTCAATGTTATCGATTTGATGGGAATTTTATGGGTAGATTATCTCTGATCCAGCGAGGGACACAGACTTGGTTTTAAACATCAAAAAACTACGTAATGAGCAAAAACGTTAATAAAAATTCATGAGTTTAATATTAACAAAATATTTGACTTATGGAAATATAGGTATATAGAATATAAGAGGACGCTGATTTGAAAGATTAAATAAAAATTTAGAAATTTAATATTACTTATTCAATAATAAGAGCGAGGTCAAAGTGATTTCGAATTTCTGTCCCTTTTAAATTTCTAAATTTTGGCCATCTAGTTTTAAATTTGTTAGAGAAAAGGAATGGAGTTCAAGAAGGCCACAATGAATAAATAAGCTAACAGAAGCCAACCAATTATGAACATTTACTTTAAATTCAAATGTTGACAAAATGAGATTCGGGGAACAAATATGGTCTTTGTGCTCTAGTTGAGGCATAACTTCCCAAGGATATGCTCTCGTACTATGGTCGTAATTTTAGTAGTATTCTCGCTCCAGTGGGCCGCCATAAAGATAGGAAGGATAATCACTACCTAAGGAGTTATAATAGTTCTTACTGTGCTCGAAGCTGGACTAACAAAGCACCACCGATTTGGGACTTAAGCAGCCTTAAGTAAATTAATGGCCCCAGAGAGTGGACATGGGGCGGATTCTCGTCCTTTCATGCGTCTCTCGTCGGGCATTACGACGTCGCATAAAAGAATCCTCGTACCGTCAATACGCTTATCCTGGGCTGGGTTGCTAAGGCCACCAGGAATTCCCTTTTTTGTTTTAGGAGGAAGTACATATTGTTTTGGCCCGATGGCTTACGGCGCTTGGCTGCGCCGCCAGTAAAACCCTTAAGACGAGGATTACGAAAAATTTAAGATCGCAATCAAACTCAAACTCTAGCTCCTGTGGCGCACTCCATACTCTTCGAGTATCACCCCAAAATCTGCTTCAGACGGCGCTACATTGAGTTGCAGAGTAAAATGTTGGCCATAAAATCCGATTTTCTTATTCCTCCGTATTTTGTCGTATATATAATCTCCGGGGGGTGGTTCAGACCACCATCCGGCACATTCGGAAGAATAGGAGCTTATATGTGAATCCCGAAATGAATTCCAGAGTTGTGATAGGCCGGAGTCCCACGGGGCTCTGCAGAGGTGCACGTGTGGTGATGGTTCCCGAATTAAGGAGCACGCCCCCCGCTCATCCCGCATATGTAGCCACGAGATTTTTTTCGATAGAAGTTTCCGAGAAGTTGTGCAACTGTTTGAAGTTTGAATTTATGTGAATTTATGTGAGATTCTGCTCCGACAGCGCTCCCATAAAGTTCATTTCAGATTTTTTTGTAATCAAATAAAAGCAAGAATAACTCGGGTTTTGCAGTGGCTCAGAAGGAACCCGACGTCTGCAGGAACTGATTGGGAACGGGGACTCTTTCAAATTTTTAAATTTCGTTTGGGGCTTAATGTCGTAATAAAATTGTCGCTTCGGCTAGACGCCTGGAAGCAATTGTTAAGAGAAATTAGTTCTGCGTCCTGCACAAATCCACAAGACTGAGAAGAATATCTTGAGCGGTTATGAGCAATATTTCTGACTGAGCTCGTCGACATTGTTTCAAATCACTCACAACCATGTAAAAGATGTAATCTGATTTATGAAGTAATCAAATTAAAAGACGAGTTGGAGTTTATTATGTTTTCTTTCAAACGATTTGAGAACTTTGAGAATTTTTTAATCTTAAAATTCTTAGCATTCTCAATCTGCGAAATATTTTTCAGCTTTTCATTGAAAACCAATTGCCTTCTTTGTGATGCACTACTTTGAATGAAATTCCATTGATTATAGTCGATCTGAATTTATTTACATTCACTGAATTCTTCAGTATTTTTATGAACTTTTATAGAATTCAATGAATTTTTTATAATTCTATTGAAATCTCTTTGTAGAAAAGAATTACGACGCCCACTTATTTGAATTTATTATATATTTTAATTTACATTTCATCAAAACTTGTTTCTTTTTGTTCGACTATGAGCACAACGAAATTCGGGAGCAGATTGAGTTAAAGACGTCTTCAAGGATTTTAATGAAATGCTTTAAAAGCTTTTCTTCGGAATCTTTCGAAGAGAGAAATATTTTACAAATATTAATTAATCATATCTTTGAAGCCAATCATTAAGAGCAAATTACTTATTATAGCCTTTTATGTATTTAGTTTTAACTTGTTTTAAGTTTTTAAATAAATAAATAAATAAATAAATGAAAAAGAAGGTGTTTTTCCGTAATATTTTTGTCAAATACAGTAGCTCAGCTATATCAAAGCATCGGAATCTAAATTCGAATTTTTGTATTTATTTATATATAAGTTGGTATGTGTAAATCCTTTCAGAGTTTATTTCCCTTTTCAAAAATTTTGCAAATCAAAAACAAATTAAATCAACCGTCCACTATTTTGCAATGTTTCACCGTACAAAGAAGTTGTTAGAATATAATAACTATATGGCACATTCCAAAAGGCAAACAACAAAAATTTTAAATAGTCGTAATTTTTCACCTCAAAGGAACATTCCTACCAAGTTTCATTCCTAAATTACTCACAAACTCAAGTATGCACTTCTTTCAATAATACAAATACATACTCGAATACTTAATTAAACTCAAGTAAGCTGGGCGCCTTTACCCAAACTCCGTCTAAGTCCTACTAGTCTTAAAAGCCTAATGATCAATTAGCAAGGTTAAAAAAGTATTTTTGCGATAAATAGGGGTTGCAAAATAATATATAAATACTACAAAGGTTGCAATTTCAATAGGCCAAGAAAATTTTAAAGTAAATTTTCAATACGTTTTAGTTTTATGATAGATAGGTATATGAGAATCGTGGGGATTTGGAAACACTATTTTAATTGAAAAAATGACCAAAATCGACACACTTACATAAAAAGACTTATATTTTTGTCTAAATGGAGGTTCATCCGATAGCTGTGAAAAATTTTAAGTTATTCGGTTGAATAGTTTTTACACATTTTTACGAGGCGCAATTCTGTTTTTTTTCATTAAGCAGTGCTGGAGATTTTTATTTTCTAATTTCTTTTAGCAATGAAAATGTCAACTTTAAAGCTCAAAAAAAGCATGCAAAATTTCAAGTCGATAGATTTGTTGTTTTTTTTTGTATAGCTTTCTTATTTAAATTTTAATTACGCGCACCACCACTTCATTGTAAATACGAAATTATAAAACTTGAAAACTTCTACAAAATATGTCAAAGTTAAAAGTCTGAAAATGCGAATCCCAAGATTATTAACGTTCCTCGCCCACTGCAGCGCGAAAACATTTCCCAAAGGTAAGGTCCATAATTAAAAGGAAAAGCGCAGCAAACACTTTGATGATTTAATTAAAGAAGCTGCAGCGGGTCGAGAAATCTATGGAGCCCTGGTAGCAGCTGGTGCTACCAGCTGCACCAACTCCATTTTCCTAATTAAACCCCCCTGGGACTATTTTGAACTGCTCTAACTTTTCTAACTATCGCGAGAAAAAAACGATATTCAGGTCTCCCGCAAAGGGGGGCATATCGAGTTACGAGAATTACCTGAGACAGCCGGTGACAACTTATCAAGATGATAAGACGGGGCTCGTTGGTCTGGAGCGAAACCTAAAAGCTGCAGGCCGCTCTGACCAGGTGGATTCCTTGGGGCCCCAAGTTGAAAGGCACCTCTTTTCTGTTGCCGGAGTAAGAACTAGCAGAAAACTATCCACAGAGCTTGTTTTAGCAGGGTGCCAACGTGCTGAGAACTGGCTGGCTGGGCTTGAGTTTAATTCTTCAGAATTTCATCGATTTCTTGGATTAAATGGAAAGAAAAGCCCTTTTTTTCGCCCGGGGTGATAAAGGGGGCAGAGGCTCCTATCGCTGTTATGAAAGAACTTTAAAAGGCTTAAGAGCGCGCTAGCAGGTAGGTAAGTGTGTCAAAGGTAGTTTAAGGCACCTCTGCAGGGAGCGGCTGTTACCCGTTCGAATTCACATAAAGTGGATTAAAGGACTCTTTAAAACTGCTCAGTTTTTCTTGCCTTTTATGCGATTTACCGTGAAGATGATGGCAAGCGAGTGGAGGAGCCAAATAAAGGCGACGAGAATTCGCCTTATTGAGATTAGAATAGGACTCAGCTCTCAGAGGATGTGCCAAAATTCTAAGCAGAGAAGAAAATAGCAACATTTTGGAATATAATTTTATTTAAATTAGATCTTATAAATCTATAATTAAAACTCATCCTCTTCATGCCTCCGCTGTATCTTTGTTTTAGGATAAGAAAAACGTTAGAAGCGGCGGCATTCTTTGGAGCTTTTGTGGTTGCAAGAGCCTTTAATAGATCTGCCTTAAAATCAGAAAAGATGAAAGGAAACCTTTTGGGTAATGGATTGTAAAATGTTTCCGGTATTCGTGAAAATCGCTTTCATGCGATTTGAATAATAATTTCGTTTGAAAATACCCTTTCCCTTCTTATTTGTCCTAGAGAACCACCTTCTAGCCAATTGTTATAATAAATTCGTACCTACCAAGCATTTTTGAGCAAAAATGTTAGAAATATAATTACGATTTATCAAATAAAAAGTACTACATAATATAAGGTCTTAAAAAAAGCAAGTAAATCGATTCAAAGTATAGATCTCTAGGAATTTGAGTTACCACATTAAATTCTTATATTTAAATAACTGATGACGGCATTGTGACACGTCGGCGCAGAAACTTGTACTAGTACTACACTACGTTTGATAATGTAGTTAGCATATTCATGAAACATATAGGGGCTACATAGACTTGGAACGTTGAAAAGCATACACGTTTTAAACAAAACACAGGACTCTGTGAACTGCGGTTTTATATTTTAATTAAAGATCAATATCTTTACTTTTGCTTTGATTTTCCATAACAAAACAATCTCTGGGTTGTTTTAGTTTAGTTCTCACTTAGTAACACTTGTAAATTTGCCGATTTTATTTTTATCTTCTATTTTACGCAAAACTTTTTTTGTCGGTTTTAGTCTAATCCTAATGTTACGAACAGCAAAATATTTATTGCTTTGAGAATGGCGAAATAATGCCTGCCTAATTACGCAAGTTTACCCAGAAAACACATAAAATTTGTTTATGCTTAATTTGCTGGCACTTAATTATGCTACTATAGTAGGTACCTAAAAAACACACTACTAATGTTAAAAGATTAAGTTAATGAACAAAATCTATTTTAATTCTTTTGAAGAGTATATATGTAGTTACTATACGCACTTATTAAAAATTTTATCTAAAAATATCCTAAGTATGATACCAGAAATTTTTAATAGCATAGTCTAGAAATAAAGCGAGTTGACGTAGCAACATATGAGAGAAGTAAGAGGCCTTCCTTTCTTGCATATCTAATCCCAGCCAGTGGCAATTACGGCCTATTGTTTCAGGCAACTATTAATTAGCGCAGCAAGTACCCGTGTACCCTTTCCTGAAATTTGGCTGCGACAAAATATCGATGGTAGTCATATGCATGTACATTGCCGGCAGGATGTAATTACAAGCCCCGCCAGCCTTACAACATCATGAACATTTTTACAACAACCGCAGCCGCAATGGAATCATTTAAAATATTGTTATTCGACCGATAAACGTCAGCCAAATGACGTGATTTATAGCTAAAATTTTCAGTACCGATCCCTGCCTGTTTTCAGGATAGAGCGAAATCCTCTTTTTGTGCGTATACAGTCCACACCTGCCGAAACAATTCAAACTCAATTAAATTAGTAGTAGTATTCACGATGTGTCGAAAACGCGGAAGTCGTATCGAATCGAGAATACATGGTTAGACGTCAATGTCAAATTGTCAACTGAACAGAAGAGAAATGCCATCTGACGTTGATTTGGCAGTCGAAGAATCTCGATTTCTCGACGAAAAACATGCCCTCAGGCGTGGAAGTAATCGCAGAATAATAAAATGCCAAATTCATAAAAAATTGTCTTTGACGTCTAATGTTTTTTCGATTCGCGACGACTTCCGCGTTTTCGACACATCGTGAATACTGCTAATATCTAATATTTCAGGCCTAAAAGTTCCCGTTGAGTTGATTAAAAACAATACTCGCTATAAACCTCATAGATGATAAAATTATTAGTATTGAAAATTTTTTTAATTGTTAAAGACTTGTTAATATAGGAAGTCAACTTATTCATAGCAATCATTTGTTTTTCTTTACCTATAAGTACAATGAAGCGGGAAGCCGAAATAGATAGATTATGATTTTAACAGTCATACATATGCGAATATGTTCCTTCCTAATTCCTTTATCAATGATTTTTAAACCCAACAAAACTTTCAAATTACTCTTATCCAAATTTCTTAGCAGATATTTTCGATTAATCACTCAGTTTTTGAACTTTAATTTCCAAAATTATAATTTGAAGTTTTCCATAAATATACATTATACAACCGTAGACGTGGGTTCATTTTCATTCAAGTAATAATAGTGATTTACCATGTTTTTACAATGCGGGGTTTTTGAAAATGTTATTCACTCTATTTGCCGCACGCTTAGAACGACACTGTCGCCTTTTACGGATGGGTTTTGATCGAAACATAGCACAAGTATTCAAAAAAAAATACATATTAACTAAGTATACACATTTAACCTATCCCTTGAATAAAGTCAACGACACATTTATGGGGTGTGGCATTTGACTGAGAGCGCCCTTTGATGAAAGAACATACAATTCAAGGGCCAACGTGATTACCATAAAAGTTATAAAAGGAATTCCTCCTGCAATCACTTATAGGCGAAAGGTCTCCTTTGCTTCATCAAAATGGAGTCCAAAGACAAAGGGGCCAATGCGGCATCAACAGTGGCTGGCTCTTTTATGCCCAATCAATACGGAAGCTCATAAAAGGGATGAATTTAAATATTTTTGCATAATGAAGTGGAAACTGTCGAGTGGAACCTTTGCGGTGAGCGCCAAAGTTTCTTTTAGGTATACATTTGCAGGGAAAGAAAAATTCAGCCTCCAGCTTTAAGAGACAAATTGAATTTTTTATACTATCACTTTTAGATCTCAAAGTCTCAAAAAAGTTTTGTTCGGATCTTTGAATGCTTCAAATGCTTTTTATTTTTATTGTACAAAAGAACAGAGAAATGGTCCTTTATTATTTCGTCAAAGTTCACCAGCACGTAAAATTAGTTCTTTTTGTGGTTGCACGAAATATTTTCTTGTTATGGAATGTTTCTTAGAAATTTATGTTATTGTTTTTATACCAGTTACATAAATCCAATATTGCAGATTTGCTTTCATCTACATATTTCTAATATAAGTTTTCTTTAAAAAAACGGGGTTTTCCTAATTAATGTTATGATGTTAAATTCCCGTTCTATGACCTAATAAAATTGCCGCATTCCCTGATAACGATAGATAGGTATCGCTAGGAAATTAAATTCCAAACTGCAATCTTGTCAATATAATATTCCTTTATGAGCTCATATAGCCTCCGAAGTTTGCAGAATATCGCCTGAAAGTCAATTTAATTGACACAATCATTTGCGTATACGTATATCTAGTATCGTTACATAGTGCTTTCAGTGTACAAAATAATTTTTTTTTGTAATCGCTTTTCTCAAAGAAATACATATACTGTTAAATGATTAAAAGTGTAAACATCTAAAAATGTATATACATACATACATATTGTCTACAGTTTCTAATGTAGCATAAAGAAAATATTAATTTCCTACTATGTATTTGTAAATCGCGTTGTATCGATATAAAACCTACTTTTGTTCATTTTTGAGATCCTAAAGCACCTTTAAGCATAACATTAATTTTGAATATTGCCTAAAAGCAAAATGAATGTTGAGACAGAATAAAATTGTGAAACTAACAATAGCAAAAATAGTAAACTATAGCTTAATAATTTTTTTGTTTTTGGGTATTGCATATAGAAACTAATAAAAGGTAAAAATAAATAGAAACTAATAAAACAGCAAATCACATGCTATCACATTTTTTTCTAGTAATTACTATTATTAGTATTATGCTGCAAATATTTTTGTTTCCTGTAAAATTACATTCTTAGTCAATCCATTAACTGTAGAATGTTGTATGGTATGTAGTTGTTCTCAAATCCCCTTCATACTCATTGACAATAAAAAAGGAATGATCCAATTAATTCTTAAAAACATATGTCACATCTTCACTAAGGGTGTTTCCATTTCCATTCAATTAATAAAACGACAAATAAACACGCGTACTGGTCAATGAATTTGCAAAAGATATTGGATTTTGTGTCCTGAATGTGCCACGCGTAACTTCATGGGGTTGTGATGAATTCAAAAAAATTAAATGAAATCTCTGCAACACTCAACAGAAAGCATGGCATAGTGGAGCTTAACTTGTTCACGATAATTGAATAGATTGAAAGGCAAAATAAAGGCTGAGTGGAAAAAAGAGTTGTGCTGATGCAAGCCCTGTAAGCGGAGTAACGAAGTGGAATCAGGTAACGAGTGGAAGAATATAATTTTTCCCTACATAAAAAACAAAAAAGGAAAAAATCAAAACAATTACCCCCTGTCCAAATAAAATCATCCGTACCTACAACATTTTGGCCGGATAAACCGATCCCCATATTATGATATTTTAAAAATAAATTCACCGAAATGACCTTTTCAGATTTTATTAAATTCAAAATTGCCTGAATATTTCATAACCTTCCCGGAGTTTGATATCACGCATACATGAATTAAAAAAACAATACAGATACAGCTGACTAAATACAAGTAAATATACGTTTTGTACATTCGTGTATGTTTTTGAGGCGTGCTGTAAAGTTCAAAGTATCATCATCCACGTTACATTTATGAGCGCGGGTGGGCGCGGAACGCTGCGGCTCATATACCGCCCCCGATATTCTCTGCATAATACAAAATACATGAAATCCAAATGAACGCAATTCTGCGAATATCGCACAATCAGCAGCCGCTCATTGCTACTTCACGGCGTCCTTATTATGAATGAAATTTTTATTAGGCAGATAGAGCCTGTTTTATTTCTGTTTGGAATAGCGCCTAATATTAGAGCAGCAAAAGACGGAACACCCATGGGAAACGTCGCGTTCGCTAAAGCTGCCGAAAAGAACCGCCTAATTTTGTAGTCTACGTAATTTTACCTTCACGCGCGTCTTTCGCGCAAATTTACGACTTACGCTGTTAGTTACGTACCGTAGAACTCGAAATTCCCTTTCTGTGGAAATTAGAAGCGTTTACGCAAATTATTTAGACAAATTATGGACGATTCGGAGGCCTAGGTACTCGTCAGGGTGATACGAGCTACGCAATATTTTCAAATTAGTTATTTTCATACAATCTGTTCAAATAAGCATAATGATAACACATACATACATATTCAAAATTAACGCAATTATATACATATGTACATTTTAAATTTTAAAAGAATGCCACGAAAGGTGGTAGGTACTCAAGAGTTCAGCATTCGACCACCGAAGTACATAATGTACATATTTGATCATCCGAAGTAGCTGATTTTGAATATGTTATATAAAAATTTGGAATGCATTAATGCAATGCTTATGCTACACTTTGGTAAGGCTTATTTTAAGGTATGCCTTTTGATTTGTCCATTTTACACATCTGGAGGAACAAGGATTTCTTAAAAACGCACTAACTATAGTTTCAATGATGACCCTTGAGATCGGCTATGTCTCGTTGTTTTAACAGAAGATTTAATTGCTTAGAATTTAATTTACCTATCAATTAAATCCAATCTAACTTGATATTTCATCCTGTTTATTGAATTTCTTGTATTTATAAATATCTTAAAGTAATCAACCATGCGAAGATAGATATCTTAAATAAATAAATAAAAACTTACCAATACGCTAAAAAAGTGAGCAAAAGCTACATATCAATAAAAGAGTCTGCTGTGTCTTTTGTCTAAATTTCAACGGATTCTAATCAAAATCCTGGGCATAGAGAATGATTTTGAATGTAATATGAAACTTTCAAATCTCATGATTGCAGATCCGATACTGCAAATCAAATTTGTTTTCCATATGTATGTACATACATATGTATCAAAACAAATATTTGGGGCTTCTGGTCATCATATTTAGAATAACATTTGGAAAATACATAATGTATATTAAACTATTGAAATTATTCGCTTTGATTATGAACTGACTTCTCTTGAATCTCAATACTATCTTTTATTTTAAAGCACGTTATATATTGTATAATAATTTTGGAATTGCAAATTATTTCAGAGAGCATGAAAAGCAGACACGCTCATCTTGATGAATTCTTAGAATTATGCCTACAAACATTAAAATAAATTTTTGATCAATGTTTAAACTAATTTATACTCGCTTATTACATTCTTATACATCCTACAAATGTATTACTCATATTTCGTATTGAATTCGTTTAGAGTTGATAGATTGAACCTCAAAAACTTTACGTTCACGTGGCTGTATCAGAGCTATTTCAATAAAAATGACTAGTCTGAGGCCACAAAACTGCAACAAATTGGGTATTTAATATTTCCATTTAGGTTGCAATTACGATTAAATCAGGAAATGAAAATTATGTTGAATTCCATAAATGAATTGCAAAATGTCATCAACTGAAATTGATTTGGATATATTTCCATTTAGGGGCAGTTAACATTGAAAATTGAACCATTAACACTGTGCTTCCGGCAAATATTTATACTCGTATGTACCGACATCTAAAAATATGGTGCCAGAATCATCACTTTAAAAGCAGTGATTATTTGCAAAATCCGACAATTCACCTGATCCGATTAGGGAGCTTATTAATATAAAACGGCTTAAATTCTCATCACTAATAGTTCAGAATACATTTGGGCGTTTTGTACAGGACGCAGGGAAAAAAAATAATAACGACAAAATCAGCAAAGCGCAGACATAAAACAAATTCAGCGCCACCCTATCCAGAATGAAAATCGCTTTTCCATTCCCGTCTGGGGGGAGTAAAATCCACCCCCGCCCCTGTAAAAGCCTTTTCTGTTCATCCGCAGAGTTTGTTTCAAAAGCAGAGGCAAAAAGAGAAAATGTCTGGCTTGGATCGATAGAACTAGAAAAAGCTGGGACCTGGGACGCGGCTCGACAGTGGGCTACGTCCTAGGGCTAGGCGAACTCCCGGCCGGTCCTGCTCATCCAGGCGGTGTGACCCCAGCCGTAGTAAACGGCGACATAATGGAGAACACGCCACGGACGGAAAGACATGGAAGTGAATATGCGACAATTACTTCGTCACTTTTCATTTAAAGATTGCATTTATCTCCTTTGCCGGAGTTTTCGCTTTGTTTGACGCGCTCTTTCATTTCTCTACAGCTAGTAGGTAAGTGTAGAACAATTATTCCTGTAGGTGTAAGGGAAATGCACTCATCCGGAAGATATTAAATAATTTACATCCCATAAAAATTAGTTTAATTTTCCAGTCTATTAATTAGATTTAAACTTTTAAGGTATTAAATAAAAAATTTTCGTTGCTCAATTACTTTCATCATTGCAAGTTCAGCCATGGTCCATGACCCAATTACATGCCCGCACGCACAGCTGAGTGACAGGCAAACTCATTTTCAATTTTTCTTTTTTATAAATTGACCATTTTTTACGCTATTTTAGTCGAGAAAAAAGGAATTCCATTCCTTCAAAAACCGATATTTCATCAAGCCATTGTATTATTTTTATAAAACTGAAATTATTTTGAGTTTTTGTTGAAAGCCAAACTTATATACTTACACTCTTAATATCGACCAAAACATTGGTCTTAATAAATTAACTTAGGCCTTTAGCGTATTTTACTTTTAGTTGTTGCTTTTGTTCTACTTTTATAATTTCTAGGGTTTGCACTGTTAATTTTTAGTTCCACTTTTTTTTTTTATATATAAGTTTTGTAACTCTTATAACCTGTGAGATTTAAAAAGCCGCGTGTGTAATTTCCATAAAACAATACATCAAAAAGTTTTCGAAGTCACTGATTTTGAATCAAAAGTTGAAATCCCAAAATGGGGAACCACTGTTTTACAAAAACAAATCAGCGGCTTCGAAAACTATTTGATGTCCAAAGCTTTATGGAAATTTCATTCGTCTTAAATTACATAACATACCAAATTCATATTCAACGAACTCAAAACCTTTCAATTAAAAATGTCATTTATGTAACATTCATGAAGTATGTAATATGAAAATGTTCAATAATTGTTGATTACATGATTTTTGTCCAAATTTTTGTATTTGCTCAAAAATCACAAAATGAAACGAATTTGAAGATAAATAATTCGGGAATACGGTGTCAAAATAAAACTGTCCAAGTGTGTCTCTCTTTTCTACAAAAAATGGTTGTACAACTGTCGTATTTTTTTTTAAATAGACTTTTAAGTCGATTTTTTATCGCAGTTAAACAATCTGAAATACATGTTTTTAAGTAAATTAGTTTACGATATCTATTGCAAAGTGCTGATATAAGCAAAAGTATCGAGTAGAAAGTATCAATGTCGAATATATTCATATGAGTGAATTTATCGGTAACTATATCGAAAAATATCGATACTTTTATCGTAACGTAAAAACGTACTTAAAAATGTATTAATTGCCTTAACCCCCTGCAAATATCTTCCTATTAATTTCGAAAGCAAAAGATGAATATGCCTAATTAACCGCCATAATCAAAGAAATCATAAAAATCACCCAAATTGAGGTGGGCCTAGGAAACATGGGTTGAAATTATAAATATGAGGCAATCAGGCGTATACCACCCAAGGAAAAATTTCCATGGTAGCCCTAGAAGGAGTAAAACAACACTTTATAAACGCCTAGAGCAATATATTCAAATTACATTTACAGGATTCCGAGGGATGCCAAAATGTAAACTGCTGCCGCGGGTTGAATAAAGGAAAAAAGGTAGCCGCCGGCTCCCACTTCTTATACCAACCTCTCATCTTATTTTAAAGGAAAAATACTTTTTGGAAGGATAACAGCTTTTAAAGTACGACCCCTATTTAGATGACGCTGATTAAAATTTAAAAGGTTTTTATGGGGTCGACTAAGGCAAACCTGAATTCCTTCTATGGTGCAAAAACAAGTTCTAGAAAGGAAAGCAAGCGCCCTGGATTTTAATTTGCATCCAAAAAATTTTTGTGAAAGAGCGTCATAAGAATGCTCGCCTCGAATTAGGTCGCACCCATTACATTCTACTATTATTTATCCTGTCTGATTCCGTTTTAACATTTTATCCCTATTTTTGCTCGGGTTGTCAGCACAGCTGACTCCCAGTGAAAGCAGCTTGGATTCCATTAAAATTCACATTTTCCATGAGCCCAGGAGGATGGGGTCTAACATATCCACAGCAGCGCCACTTTCGCTCATTGAAACCAGGGGCCCCATTGAGGAGGAATATTTATGCAGAAGCTACTGTTCTACGGGAAGTTACTTTTTGTATAGAGAGGCCGACGAGTGGGAGTTTGAAGGAATCAAGGGAATTCCCCGGTTTCCCGACTTCCCGTGCAGGGTCCCACAGTCGCTGTTTATTATCCGAAGGGGGCTCACTGAAGCCGCTCGCTCATCAGGCACGTACGTACATTTCCCGGAAAATAGTTGGTGTGCGCGGGTATCGCTTTACTGGTTTTTATTCATGACATATTACGACAATACGTCAGAGGACTTACCTAGGGCCTAGGCTCGACGGCAGAGGGCGGGACCGACTTTGAGGCGCGAAATAAAAGAAGTGAAAAGCACTTTGAAAAGGTACTGAAAGTAACTCTGGCGCGTGAAGCGATTTGCTTATCAGGATTTACCCCCTTTTGTAAGTGAAGCGCCCGGCTTTGTCACGGGGATCGATCCTTTCAGCGGGAAGTCCTCCAATAAAGGAAAAACATCAGGAAATGACGGCTGAAATAAATTCTCATCTCGATGGTTCCCCCGAAGGCCAAGTCAATACAAACCGGGCATTTGAGGAGTTCACAGGGGAAGCTGAGTCTTTGCCACCCCCGCCCCGGGAGATTATAAAGGTATAAAATGTAGCGGAAGAGGTCGTCGAGGTAATAAATTGCATCTTTTTTCGTCGCCTCGATCTGCTTCTTTCTTTCATTACGTGACACAGCTGAAAGGGTGCAAATTTATGGTTTTCTCATTAAATTTAACTCGGCGATTATTTTACTTTAAGCTCCTACATCCCACAGCCATATTTCAGGGGATGTGCTCCAGTCTAAGATTTAATTACGTCCAAAGGATGCGACTCACAGCGCAATTAGAAGAGCCGAGGTGAAGGGATTATTAGCTCTAAAGTTTCCGTTTACTGCGCAACGCTTCTTGGTGGAGATAAATCGCCCTAAGGCGAATTGCTCCCTGAAGGTCCTTTAAGATTTCGGTTTCGAAGGCACACTATCAAAAAAGCTCATAATGAAACCCGGAAATGTTATCCTTCGCCTGCTGTTAGATTTATCGTCTGATGATGGGACCCATTCTCCCGCAACGAATAGGGAAAATTACCGGAAAATTGAAGATAAAACAGAGCAAGACATTTATAAAGAATTGTAACATCGCAATATTAATACGCGAAGAAATTATCGGTTATTTAACCATAAAATAAAAGAAAGTAACTTTTAAACACAATAAAAATTAAAAATTTTTCAAGCAGCAAAATTCTAATTTTTATAAAAGTTCAATGAAGTTTCTAAGGTAAACTGTAGATATCAAGACCTGTAACTACTGAAATTTGTACTTAACTTTTATTTTACTTTTCACTTGTTTTAAATCGCAATCACTTTATCTCGTTATTCCCAATATTTTTGTGTATTTTAAAAAAATGAGAAAAAAAGATGATGAGTTTAATATAAATTAATTAACATTTTTCAGAAACCAAGAACTAATGGAACAATTTTGCATTTCCCTGTTGTACTTCATCATTCTAAATTTGCATTCTGAACTCCTCATTGATTGGCACCAAAATCAATGAACCTGAAGGTAAAGCAAATATTATTCGAAGCGAATTATGCAAATTACATTTGTTGAAGCCTATAGGGTTAATGAGAGCTCATGCGAAGTCCCTGACTTTAACTTTAAATTAACCTTTAACCATAGGCTTAATAATAGTGAGTTTTAAAACAATCAAACCACGGAATAAATTCAGCAGGAAACAAAATTTTCGGCGTAGTAATTAAATTACATTTGGGTTTAAACAACAGTTGTAAAAATCTAGATTTAAACAGTGTTTAAACCTAAACCTAAAAACTGAGACTGAGAAGAGACATATGTATGTACATATACAGAGCATTCTTGTGCAAGCAAGGCAAGGCTAGAGGTCACATCGAAGATTATTAGTTTAGTTATTTTAAATAGTAGTCTCTAGCACTCTAGCCTAGCCTAGCCTAGCAAGGGCTGCATTCTTTGTTTCTCACAGGTAAATTTTAGTTAAGATTTATGTCTTATCTCTTTATTTGTTTATAGTATTTTTATCATACATAGTACCTATGATATTTAAATGGTACGTAGGGTATACTGTGATGATTTGAGGACATAGCCAGAAGAGAATACGCTCATCTTAAAAAAAGAGCCACGGTGTCACAATTAATACAAGCAGTGCAAAAGATTGAATAAGACAATGATATGGCAGTATATTTAAATCATGGTTCATATTAAAGCTCTTACTACTGTACTTCTAATCTTCCCTACCCCGATCCATGTTCTCACGAACTTTTGTTTTCCAAATCCTAACTTGCTGGCGACAGAAACTACTCGCAGCGGTTAAATGTTAAATGATTAACGCAAATGTCTTCTGCGATTTTCTCTTTCTTGCTCCTCTCGAGAAGGGGTCTTATTTTAATTTGAGTAAGAGCTGCATTTCATAAGGGTAATTAACGTGAATTTATACAGTGCAAATCCCTTGCTTAGCTCAAAGAAAGTTGATTGAAATACATCTTGAGAGATAGGAACTAGTCGAAGATTGGGCTAACTAAGAGTTTACTGAAAGACCTTTGGGATAAAAATTTATGGGAATCTCTTTACAGATTACAGCGTACCCTTGAAATGCTTAGTTAGATGATGGCAAATTACATATGTAGAAATTTGAATCAGATGTATAGTATATTTTTTATATGAGGTGGGATAGGAAACTGCGCAAAATCCCATCTTTATAATTCGACTGAATTGGATATGTAACTCAAAGCTTCACTACTTTCAAAGGACCCACTGGTTCTTTAAATACAAAGTGAACTGAATTGACTTCGAAATCCATTAACGAAGTGAACGAAATCCCAGTCGGTATTGAAAGAAAAGTTTTGGCCGAGGCTACCATTTTTCACGGCAGCGGCGGCATAAATTCCCTTTGCTTCATTTTAAATTTATCAAGTTACGAATTTATTGAACAGGTCTAAGTAATTGATTATGACGTCACTGGGAGATGCTCCACTGAGTCTGGGGCAAAAGTCCCGGCGGCGACATCGAACATAATTACTCCTCAAAATTTACATCAGTGAGTGAAAAGTAATTACATATTCTCTTCGTTACTAATTACTAGAGGAGTTGGGGTTTTCGATAATGCTTCTACATCAATTTCTCTCGCGTTCCTCAACCTAATTTAATATGTATACATATTTAGGAACAAGGATTCTAAAGATATCCTTTTCAAGGCTCTTTATTCATTATGAAATTGAAGTAGGCAAATAATCTTGTTCAGTTCGGATTTAATTCTTAGCAACTCCTCTATGGTAACAGATATTCAAAATAAAGGATTTTTTACAATTTACTAAAATAAAATGGATTTTTGTTTGTTTTTATAGATATAAATTAAATTAAATTAAATAAATTTTCAGTTTTATTCAGATTAACATAAAATTATAAATAATTTCGTGATTATGTTCATACATATTTTAGTTCACTGCCTGGTTAGGATCATTTTATGGCTGTGCCTGTGAAGCACGAGGACAATCTCATTTCGCTTAGTGTTAGTTTTAAATCCTTTCGCCATGTTAATAAACTTAAAATGTGTTGTTTTTCAGTTCTAATCAATCTGAGTTCAGGATTGACCCCTTTAAATAGATTTACAGTATCATTAGTCGAAGAGACTAATCATAATCGCCAGCTCTTTAACTCCAATAAATTCGCGTGATATTGATTTTCCACAATCACAACAGCTAAAACAAACTTTTCTTTATTTAAACTTATTAAGAATTAATTTAAAACTTTTATGGGACAAGAACGCCCATCAGACTTATCAATACAGATACTGTCCATAGAAAAAGAAGAACTTGAAGAATTAAAATTTTCTCCAACTATGTACGTATATGTATGTAGATGATATCAGAAAAGTCGATACTACCTATCTAACATTAGAATATTCTTTAGTGCTTTTTTTTAGAAATTTAGGTACTTTCAACTTTGATATGTGGGTGTTGAGTTAAGAATAATATTATTTACTTATACTCATAAATTATAACTATGCTTGTTTTGCTGAAATATAGTGTGAGATGAAATTATTAAATCAAGAGACCGCGGAAATGGTAGAGGATGACTCTATTTTTAGGTTTTCTTAATTCTCTAGCAGTTATTTTGAGAAATAAGGAAGTAATGCAGCAATTTCATGTACGTATTTATACGAAAACACGGAAATGAAGGGCTATGAATCGGGGAAAAGGGGGGCCAGGTAAGGTCCTTCTGAGAAAGAACGTTACTTCTTATGAATTCTGATTAAACTGCTCCAAGGGTCCGTCGTACGGACTTTGGGGTTGCCTAGAGCCGTCATGTCTGGCGTTTGAATAACGAAAAAAAATGAAGAAGCACACACCGTCTCAGCGTGTCTCACACAAGAAGATTTATTATAATAAAAACTACGAAGCACGTTCCAGCGACTCAAACTCTGAAAGGTCACCTGACATTTCTTGAAGATTCGGAGGAAGAGTGCAGGCAAAGGTCTCACACTGTCCCATCGAAATAGGATGCTAAAAATAGCAAGACATAGCGCAAAAATAGCGTTTCAAGAAAAAGGAAAACCACACGGGTAAAGAGAATCTGCAGAACTATGCCGAGGGGCCTGCAGCAATGAGGCAATTTTTTTCTGAATGCTGTAGACTAGCGATGGGGGAGTGAGTGGGGTAAAGTGGAAAATAAAAAGAAATTTGCAAAAGTTGGCATCATTCAAAACGCATCTGAAGGACCACCTGTTTGCGAGTTTCTTCAGATAGAAGACGTAAGATGTTCGCGTGCCCGAACAATGGATGATTGTTGGGGGCGGAGGGGGGGCTACAGTTTTTCTCGCAGCGGCGGCGGCACGGAACCGCGCGCCCTGTTCCCAGGCAGAAGGAGAGCCTTCGAAATCGATTTATGCGAAAAGGAAAAACCTTTTGCTGTGAAAGCCAGAAAAACGGCCGTAGTCGCTCCAATGCAAGGGGAGCCCCCTTGTAAAGCGCACACATCCCGAGAAAATTTTCATCCCGAGAGCATCCAGGCAGACATTCCTCCGCATCGGGAGCTCGCAGACAAAACAGAGGAGCAGGCAGACGACGGCCAGAGGAGCCACCAGCAGCAAGCAGCATCAGGAGCAGGACCAGCAGCGGCCTGCGCAGAACCCGCGACAAGGACGACCCTCGCCCCCAGGCATAAGGAAGGCGAGTTTTGTGACAGAAAAGGGAACGAGCACAGCCCCAGCGAAGGGAAAAAGGAATTTACGCCTCTTCTTGCCTAGAAATTGTACGTACCTACGTGAGAGCGATCACCAATTCCGGTCCAGCTTCCTTCCCAGCCTCCTCCTCCCGCCCCGAAATGTTCACAAAGTGACGAACGACGATAAATCCACGTCCCAGGCGTCGAAGGCGATTAATCCAAAAAGACGACACTGCAACTCACTCACCGCATCCCTCACTTTCACTTTTTCATAATTTTTTTTTTTATATATATTTTTATTTTTCCTCTATGAGGGCACTCGCGTGCTAGCCTCAGCCATACTCGCAACTTTCACTTAATTCTTCTTTAAAGCGGCTGACTGCACTTCCGTGTATCTGTTTTTTGCCGCGACACGCGGCTACCACAACAGCACAAAAATTTAAAAACTAGAACACTTCTTTTAAAACACTTTCAGTTAGCCGGCGGTCAAGGAACGCGCATTTTCTATGGCGACAGGTCCATTTTTTATAAGATAAAAACGGTCAGCACCTGTGTCAGCTGGCATCAGTCCCCCTTGCGAACGTCTTAAGGGAAAATCCACCGAGGAACTGATAGTTATGGGAAATTGTCGCGAACAGATACAGAAAAATTCCCTCGCAGCGACGGAGAAAATCCTGCGCCGATTAAATATTAGAGCAAGGGATGCGTGGAAAATTCGCGCTGTTTTTCGGAGAGCCCCGAGCGGAGCAGAGTCGATAAACGATTTTCCGTTTTTGAGCTTTTGTCGCTGACCGCTCGAGTGGAAAACACTTTCGCGCTACGCACGAATATCTGCACACCTCAGCAGCACGACCCCCTCTGAAGGGGGACGCTCCACCAAAAAAAAAAAGCTTTCGTTTTTATCGGTTTGCAGAATTTTCCAATTTTCTTTCAAAATTAATGTCGTGGAAATAGTACAGGCAAATTAGAAAATTCGCAATTGTCGCTACCACAAGCAAAGTTGGAAGACCATAGATAGAGAATTTTTTTTCTAGTTTTTGCTTCAACGTTTCCAACTTTTTTCTCCCCGAAGAAAGTGTCCGGGAAGCAGCGGGGCGAGCCCAATTTATCGACGCAATTTTGATTTTGCCGCTGATGTCGCTCGACAAAATCCATTTCGTGCAGACGTGCTCGCGCTAATTGTGTTTATTTATAAGCAATCTGTAAATGTGGTAGATATGCGACTATTGATGGGAAATTAAGTCGTAGATTTGCTTCGCATTCATTAAAAGCGCCGACTTCTTGCGCCTTCATCTCAAACTTAAATGCTTTTAATATGAAAGTGAAAAGAGGTCCCGCAAGAGTTCGGCGCTCAGTCCTCCTCCTTTCAACTTTACTCAACTTAAGCTTCTTCTTGGCATGCTTTGATTTACAACGTTTAATTAGTCTCGCAATTAATGAGCTGTCAATACAATTTGCACTTTCATGGTATGGATTCTATTAATTCCTGTATGCATAGTTGCCGATCTTGCAATGCACTTCACAAATTATACATATGTTCCTATGTAATTCATTTAACCACGAAAAGCACAGACTGGTCACGTGCGAGTTGGACATATGAACTGAGGGTTCCGTACTAGAGCCAACTCTAAAAAGTATATAGTAAAACATTTTTGCATGATAAGAAGTTACTTCAACTTAGAGATCGAAGATGTAAAGTTCCTACTCTTTACTTTAAAAGAAAATCGTTTGTAAATTACTTACAATTTTCTTTCTATTGTATAATAAACTATTTTTAATACATATTTGTTGTTTAAGTACGGGGTATATTAGTAATACTGTACATAACTTACAGTTTCTCATGTAAAGACGTTTTTGTGATAGACCTGGTAACAGCATATGTCTAACAACCTTGATTTTGATAGACCTTTAAAGTATTAATTTAAGTCAAAAAAAAAAAATTCAAAATATGTGTATACATACATATTTGTACCATGTTAGTAAAACCAGTAAAACTCCTTCCAATGATACTCCACAAGCATTTATATGAAATCGATATCTCATTTCGTCATCAACATTAAATAATTGTGGAATAATCCTTAATTCAATATTCATTTGCATTTTCCTCGAGACATTTTTTTTTCAATATAGTGACGATTTTAACTTTTGAACAGATCGATCGGTTTTATGCAAATTTTGCATGAATACGTTTAAATACAGAAACTTGAAAACTTGACAATTATACACAGACCTTCAAATAGAAATATTATCGACTAGCGGATACCCGGCGTGTGCTACTACGCTGAAAAAAGAAATACATTTTGTTTATTTGTTGGAAAAAAAGGAAATTTTCGTCTCGTCCTGTCCTGTCCTGTCCTGTCCTGTCCTGTCCTGTCCTGTCCTGTCCTGTCCTGTCCTGTCCTGTCCTGTCCTGTCCTGTCCTGTCCTGTCCTGTCCTGTCCTGTCCTGTCCTGTCCTGTCCTGTCCTGTCCTGTCCTGTCCTGTCCTGTCCTGTCCTGTCCTGTCCTGTCCTGTCCTGTCCTGTCCTGTCCTGTCCTGTCCTGTCCTGTCCTGTCCTGTTTTGTTTTGTTTTGTTTTGTTTTGTTTTGTTTTGTTTTGTTTTGTTTTGTTTTGTTTTGTTTTGTTTTGTTTTGTTTTGTTTTGTTTTGTTTTGTTTTGTTTTGTTTTGTTTTGTTTTGTTTTGTTTTGTTTTGTTTTGTTTTGTTTTGTTTTGTTTTGTTTTGTTTTGTTTTGTTTTGTTTTGTTTTGTTTTGTTTTGTTTTGTTTTGTTTTGTTTTGTTTTGTTTTGTTTTGTTTTGTTTTGTTTTGTTTTGTTTTGTTTTGTTTTGTTTTGTTTTGTTTTGTTTTGTTTTGTTTTGTTTTGTTTTGTTTTGTTTTGTTTTGTTTTGTTTTGTTTTGTTTTGTTTTGTTTTGTTTTGTTTTGTTTTGTTTTGTTTTGTTTTGTTTTGTTTTGTTTTGTTTTGTTTTGTTTTGTTTTGTTTTGTTTTGTTTTGTTTTGTTTTGTTTTGTTTTGTTTTGTTTTGTTTTGTTTTGTTTTGTTTTGTTTTGTTTTGTTTTGTTTTGTTTTGTTTTGTTTTGTTTTGTTTTGTTTTGTTTTGTTTTGTTTTGTTTTGTTTTGTTTTGTTTTGTTTTGTTTTGTTTTGTTTTGTTTTGTTTTGTTTTGTTTTGTTTTGTTTTGTTTTGTTTTGTTTTGTTTTGTTTTGTTTTGTTTTGTTTTGTTTTGTTTTGTTTTGTTTTGTTTTGTTTTGTTTTGTTTTGTTTTGTTTTGTTTTGTTTTGTTTTGTTTTGTTTTGTTTTGTTTTGTTTTGTTTTGTTTTGTTTTGTTTTGTTTTGTTTTGTTTTGTTTTGTTTTGTTTTGTTTTGTTTTGTTTTGTTTTGTTTTGTTTTGTTTTGTTTTGTTTTGTTTTGTTTTGTTTTGTTTTGTTTTGTTTTGTTTTGTTTTGTTTTGTTTTGTTTTGTTTTGTTTTGTTTTGTTTTGTTTTGTTTTGTTTTGTTTTGTTTTGTTTTGTTTTGTTTTGTTTTGTTTTGTTTTGTTTTGTTTTGTTTTGTTTTGTTTTGTTTTGTTTTGTTTTGTTTTGTTTTGTTTTGTTTTGTTTTGTTTTGTTTTGTTTTGTTTTGTTTTGTTTTGTTTTGTTTTGTTTTGTTTTGTTTTGTTTTGTTTTGTTTTGTTTTGTTTTGTTTTGTTTTGTTTTGTTTTGTTTTGTTTTGTTTTGTTTTGTTTTGTTTTGTTTTGTTTTGTTTTGTTTTGTTTTGTTTTGTTTTGTTTTGTTTTGTTTTGTTTTGTTTTGTTTTGTTTTGTTTTGTTTTGTTTTGTTTTGTTTTGTTTTGTTTTGTTTTGTTTTGTTTTGTTTTGTTTTGTTTTGTTTTGTTTTGTTTTGTTTTGTTTTGTTTTGTTTTGTTTTGTTTTGTTTTGTTTTG